>BSBM01000394.1:600000-910000 GCA_027924585.1 Larix kaempferi | reverse complement strand
TTATCTTCATCATCATCATCATCATCTTCATCGTCATCATCATCATCATGACTATCATCTTCATCGTCTTCATCATTATCAAAATCTTAATGATGATGATGATGATGATGACGATGAAGATGATGATGATGATGATGCTGAAGATGATGATGAAGAAGAAGATGTTGATGAGGAAGACGGATATGACAATGACAATGATGATGATGATAATGATGAAGATGGTGATGATGATGATGATGATGATGAATATAAATATGATGGTGATGACTATGATGAAGATGATGATGATGATGATGATTATGATGATGATGAAGATGACGATGATGATGAGGATGAGGATGATGATGATTAGGATGATGATGTTGATGATGATGATGATGATGATGTTGATGATGATGATGATGATGATGATAATGGTGGTGGTGGTTGTGATGATGATGACAACGATGATGATGAAGATGGTGATGGCGATGATGATTATTATGAAGAGGTTGTCATTAATGATGATGATGATGATGAGGAAGAGGAAGAGGGTGACGACGATGACGATGATGATGATGATAATGAAGACGACGACAATGATGATAATGATGATGATGATGAGGATAATGGTGATGATGATGAAGATGATGATGATGATGATGATGATGATGAAGATGATGACGATGATGATGATGAGGATAATGGTGATGATGATGAAGAAGATGATGATGATGATGATGATGATGAAGATGACAATGATGATGATGAAGATGAAGATGATGATGATGAACACCATGAAGATGGTCATGACGATGACAATGATGATGATGAGGATGAGGATGAGGATGATGATGATGATGATGATCAAGGTGTTGCTGTTGCTGCTGCTGATGATGATGATGAAGATGACGATGATGACGACGACGATGACGACGATGACGACGACAATGATGATGATGATGATGAAGATGAAGATGATGATGATGATGATGAAGAAGATGAGGACGATGATGCTGATGAGGATGTTGATGAATATGATGATGATGATGATGATAATGGCGAATATGATGATGATGATGATGAAGATGAAGTGATGATGATGAATACAATGAAGATGATGGTGATGATAACCACAACAATGATGATGAAGATGATGATGATGATGATGATGATGATGATGATGTTAATGAAGAAGAAGATGGTGATGATGAAGATGTTGACGAAGATGATGATGATGAAGATGATGATGATGATGACGGTGGTGGTGGTGGTGGTGATGATGAAGACAACGATGATGATGAAGATGGTGATGATGATGATGATGTTGACGATGATGATGATGAGGAGGAGGAATATGATGATGATGATGAAGATGAAGATGATGATGATGAATACCATGAAGATGGTGATGACGATGATGAAGATGATGATGATGATGATGAATATGATGATGTTGATGATGACGATGATGAAGATTATGATGAAGATTATGAGGAAGATGTTGTTACTGTTGTTGTTGATGATGATGATGATAAAGACCATAAATATGATGGTGATGACGATGACAACGATGATGACGAAAAACATGAATCTTACCTATCCAATGTACTTGTTGATCACTTGGTGGATGGATTGAGGGAGTTTTTGAGTGCAAATTGTGAAAATGGTGTTCTCTTGCTATGCACATGCGATGGGTGAGTGAGGCTCGGTTGGTTGGGTGAAAATAGAACAACTCTTCGCTATTTTTTTAATTAGCTTAACAGAAGCGTGTGCGCACTATACTGCATGCACGTTATTGAGCGCGCACATGCCTCGGTTTGGTACCAAACCTGCGCGTACTTAGGCATGTGCGCGCATCTGTTTTATCTCCGCTAGCGCGGTCCCGTTGCAATACTTTTGGAGAGCATCTTTGTGTGCCCACCCTTAACCCAATGAGAAACCAGTACACTATAGATCAACATGACAGCTATTAAGGTTAATATACTTCTAACATTTACATCACGGCTGCATACCAACAATCTTGAGCATGAACTAGATGGGAAATTCAAAAACCTATCCACATGATACTTCATAGTATTCACATCTAACTATCAACATAATTGTAACTATTGTAATGCATGGGCTGACCTGAAGATTCTTGCCGTGAATTGCCAAAGGTTGCTGAAGCTTGTCGTAGTCCTCAAACAAAAGAAATACAACCATGCCCGCTTAATGTAACAACATATCTGATTTTGTTTTTTCATAATCAATTCAACAGGTCAAATATCCTATTCACGATTGAATTAACAGGCATAATATATTTTCGAATCAATTCGAGTGATCCAAACAATTATTTTTCATAGTTAATTGACAGATCTACATGATTAGCAAGCATCAAAAACCCTTTTTCGACTATAGATCTGTAATGGAACAAAAACAACCTATCTAGATAATATATTTGTCAGATCTAAACTTTTGATTTCATGTTGCAGGTTAGCGTGCAGACCTTAGATGTTTGGGCTGCGTCGTAAAGTTAATGGTCCTTCTACTCAACAATTAACAATGTACAAGTGCACCAATTAACCATATAAAGGCTTCCAAATAACGGATCAAGCATTCATATTCAAGATACATTCCTAATGAAATAGAAAAAAACATGACCATCATTCTTAATAAACCCATACTCTACCATGAGCGATAGTAGAAAACAAATAACCATGAGCGATACTAGAAAACAAATAACGTTATGTAAAAAAAATCCTCAAACAAATAATCCAGGGGCGATGACAATTGTATCCTGGACTTACAAGCAAAATATAGGGCGGAAATACTAGTATTAACCTCCATGTCCATAAATCGCGGGTGATTGAGGCGTTCAAGACAGATTTCATTGATTTTACATGGGTGAATGAAGGATTTTACAGTGAGCTTTGGGGGCGAAATCCGTTTTTTGGGCTCCGCCTCATGAAAATGGAAGGGCGATTTGTATGCTAAATATTATTTTTTAAATAAAGAGAGGATCGAATTTTAAAATATATTTTTAATATTTTGCATATAAAAATTTTCTCAGTAAATCTTGGAAACCCTTTTAATTTACTCCATGGCTAACATTCGCCCTTAAAATTATCCATGCTCCCATTGTAACTTTGCAAGATTGGTCTGAGCATAGAAACAAGATCCTCAGCATATAAACACTATGTGTCTCAGAGATAAGGGTTATGCATGTGGAAGAAACAATAGAGAAATACAAGCAAAATATGGGTTGACATACCATTATCTGGAAAGAGTAAAATGACATTTCTTTCTTGAGATGAATGTATTGTGTATTTGCACAATAGACAGATAGAAAAGGAGAATTGCATTATTTTCTTGACGAACGCCTCTGCACAACAGATAAATATTATCATAAGAATTTAACTAAGAATGCTGAAAAATGCTTCACAGGGCCAAGCCCTAGTAGAGATTCTTAAGACCACAATGTATAGATCCGTAAACAATGTACATAGCAAATAATGATCACATAAAGTTCCTTTTAAACCAAAACCATAGCTCGAAAAAGTATGGCGGTACCTTCTCCTTCCATACAACTGTCAACTTAGAAGATGCACAAGTGTTGCATGGTAATAATTCCTATTCTTCCTGGCAATATGCCAACCAACCTTACCCACCAAGGTTACCCTTGTCATATATTAAATAAAACCCTAGGTATGATAATGCTCATCGTACAAGTTCCAAGGTAAGGTTAAATACAAACATGTGTATAATAATGTTCATTGACAAGTCTACACGAGGTTAAACTAAAGCTGAAGGTAAAGTTAAGTATTTTTTAATTTTTTTCTTAATTTTTTTAATACGTGACAATGATAAAAATTGTCAATTCAAACTTTCTCATCCAATAAAAACGGAAAATCATTTTTCAAAAAAAATTTATAAATACTTATTTTAATCTAACTTTGATGTATCTTTAGAAAAAGTGAAATATCTATATCAACTAATACAAAAACACGAATCATAAAATCAAATTAACAAAATCAAAATTTAAATAAAAAGTTACACTTTAGATTAAAATTTTGAATGAATAAAAAAGAGAAAATCATAAATACTAATCTACACATTTTCTCAATCTTTGATAAATTCTCGGATGCATGCCCATGCAAAAATTAAAATATAAATTTAATAAATAATTCCCTACATCATATCATAATTCCATGAGTGTGTAAAATGTAACCTTGTGATAAATCGTAGGAAATAAAATTCATTATCACTTAATTAGCATTTAGGTTCATGACTACGTATAATGAGACTCCAATTTCAGTACTTGTTTTAAAAAATAAATAAAGAGCACTAAGAGAAAAGCACAAAAAGAATAAGTTTAACAAAAACCAAGCTCGTATTTTAAAATCTTCACATATTTCAAAGTTTAAACAAGGTAAATGAACTTTGAACTTTGAAATAAAATAGTGTAAAGTATCGATTTCTTTGATTCAATAATTAATGATTTCTCCAATCAATAAACACAACCATATGCATATCACAAAAATCCAGGGGACATAATTGTATTCTTACCCAAAAGCCTATTTGTGACCGTAAACTTATTGTGAATTATGTACATTCCCTTCATAAACTTATTGTGAATTATGTACATTCCCTTCATTTGCTACTTCTACCTATGAAATCAAAAAATTAAAAGGTTTAATTACATGAAGTAACAAATTTTTATATCTAAAACAAAAAATTATCTTAATAGAATTAAAATAAAATAGATAATTATTTTTTCTATCCTAGATTAGCTATGTAAAAAAAATGTAAATTTAAATAGCCAATGTGACCATTTGACTTATCTTCATCAATGAAAAAAAATAAATATGTTATGTATTAGTATTTGGGATTGTAATACTTTATGTCTAAAGTTGAGAATAATTAATTCATATTTCTTATTCAAAGAGGAGAATATGAAATAGAAACATCTTAAAAAAGATTCTTCCAACAATGCATCAATCAAATAATATATAGAAGATGGGAAAGCATTTAATGTTTGTGAATATTTAATCGAGAGAATATATACCTCATCAATATTAAGATTTTAGAATTGAGAAAAGAACTAGGAGAGAATGTTTTCTTTAAAAAAAATAACCTATTATTAAATTAAAAAAAACAAAATAAAAATTCGACATTAACTTACACTCAATTATTTCATTTTGTCTTTTACATTCAAATTGGGAATCAATGACATAAGATCCTCATGTGATGGTCATCTTATAATGAAGTAACTCTGTATCATTCATATCTAATACAACATTACAAAAGATTCTATCCATTTCCAACTTACAAACCAAATCAATATTTCCAATGATGTTAGATAAACTAGAAAAGCATATATGCATTTCATAGATAGTGTTCACAAAAAACATCATTTTCTTTTTTCAATGTGTAAATCACTAATATCAATGTGTAAACTATATATATATACAAAGAGTAAAATATTTCAGAATATATAAAGTTAAATGCTTTACCTTTTATAGGATAACCTTCCATAACCGTTTCAAGAGAAACATGATCATGGCAGCTCTGATTTAATAATAAGTTTTGTGAAAGTACAAGGGAATCGTGTTCAACATGAGAAGAAGACAATGCACTGTCACAATTAATAAAACCATCATCTACCCCTTAAGTTTCAAGGCTTGTGACCCCTGAGTCTTCTTTCAACCATAGTTTCAATATCATTATTTAATATAATAATAGAATCCTGAGATTCTCTTGTTCTTGAAAATGTATGTACTACAAAATCCTAACATTATTTGTTGTTGCATAACAATTTTAGTGTTATTAGTGTACTCAACAGGATTAGACTTTGAATCACCATTAATTGATGAGCTAATACATTTATTGTGTATGTTAGAACAAGAACTAAGATAGAGAAACCAATCTAATGCGCCGTCTTCAGAAGGTTAATCTTTCTCATGAATCTCCAGCAAATTAACATAAATCAAATAACAAAAATTAAACCAATACAAGAGTAAAACATTTCTATCTATGTATGAGTAGAAAACTTATTTATAAACCTAGTAGAATGTTAGAGATAATGCTTCATTATGATGCATCCTAGAGTTTAGGGATTGGTTTGGGTTTGTTGAGGTTGCTGAGAGATTCTCTCAACCTCTCCCTCCAAGAGTGGAATAAGTTGGATCTCACTCCAACTATATATACCTGATGTATCTTTGTTTATGATGAGGAATACAATCTATTATTGTGTGTTAATCATGTGCATTCCAATTTCCAAGTTGGTATCAGAGCTTGGTTGGGCTCAATCCCTCATGGGAGTGCTCAAGAAGATGAAATAGATTGTGAATTGAATCTTTGTACATGCGTAGAAGAGTAGAGTGTTTGATTTGGTGTGAGTGTTCATTTCATTGTTTTTTAGTTAATTATTGTGTTCTTGTCTGTTCATGGCCATTACTGTCTAAAGAAAGAATCAGGGTGCTATCATGTCGAGGAGGATATGATAGAGACTGTTGGAGATCGCAACTACAAGAGAGAAAATTCATTAAGGTGCACCGGGGAGAGGAAGCCACCATTGTGAATTTAAGAGGGGGCGCATGCTTTAGCTACAACTAGAGATTTATCATTGCATCAAGCTACAGATCTGGTGTTGCTGTGCAAGAGGATGAGGGTTTTGTTGGCCCTAGATGAATTATATATGACATCATTTATTCATGTGTTCCCAAGAGCATAAGAGGATCCGTCCAATGAAAAATCAACAGCTGCAAATTTAAAATCGTGAAAGATCCTGCCGCTAGGAGAAGGAAATCAGTCACCGTTGTTTAAAGGAAGTTGCCATAACAGTTAAGAAAAGACTCACTGTATCTAAAGGAGCCACCAAAGAGATCTATGCCGCCATCAAAAACGACCATTTGATTGTGGGATCGTGACATCATAGTTCAGATTAGCTTCTTTAATGGCATTTGAAGTGTGTATTAGTATTATTTTGTTTGTAAATTACATTATAGAAGAACCAAATATAGAACAGAGTAATGTAATTCAAGCATGTAGTTCTTGAGTTCTTCGGTGCCACAAGAATATGTTACTAGTTTGATTATGTCCAGTCTGTTATAAGCTGGAAGGTCTTGTTGTACTTCGGTGCTCCAAGATAATCAGTTACAGGTTATCATTATGTTGGTGAGTGTTTGTAAAAAGGTCATTTTGTAAGATCAATTACTGATTGTTTGAGTATAGAGAGTATTCTTTGGGGTACTTTTGAATCGTCGATCCTATAGATACTTCAATGATGGTTTGAAGTGTTTATGCTTTAAATGAGTTGAATGTTAAGCTCGAAGAAGAGGAAGAGAAAGAGCACAGTCCGGAGGCATCCGAGTGGGTGTAGGAGCTGATGAAGGCTAGACAAATGAAAGTTAAAGTATTGTAACTATTTATATGTTGTAACTGTGATTTCATTATTGTAAGGTTTTTTGAATGTAAGCATTAAAGGGGGGTGTTAGAGATAATGCTTCATTATGATGCATCCTAGAGTTTAGGGATTGGTTTGGGTTTGTTGAGGTTGTTGAGATATTCTCTCAACCTCTCCCTCCAAGAATGGAATAAGTTGGATCTCACTCCAACTATATATACCTGATGTATCTTTGTTTATGATGAGGAATACAATCTATTATTGTGTGTTAATCATGTGCATTCCAATTTCCAAGTTAGAATACATAAAATCATTGCAAAAGTAATCTTGAGTTTTGCTCTTCCATAAAACATTACAAAGTAATCTTGAGTCAGAAAGAGAACTTGCGAAAAAAGATGGTGGAGCCTTCTCCTTAATTTCTTCAAGTAATAAGAATGTTACAGAAAATTTGAGTAATAAAGGAAAATCATGGCAACTTATCAGAAACTGAACAAAATACTTATAAATAAGAAATGGAATAAACACTTTATCCGTATATGAAAAACACTAATCAAGTGTTTGGCAGAATCTTTTATTGCCCTCTGAATTGTTCTTCTCGCCAAACAATCATTCTCCTTGTGGCACTAATTATTCATTTTCACATCAACATTCTTCCACATGAGTCTTTTGATCTAGCCTTGGTGATATGTGTCTTTTGTGATCTTATCCATATTACAAGTGATGGGTAGTTTTAAGATCTTAAAAATAACTGTATAACTCACCGAGCATGCATAACATTCACTCGACTACGCTTACGCTTGCCACGACCACCAAATTGCCTACTAGACTTGCTTCAACTTGAAGACTTGTCTCTTGTGAATGTTTGGAAATCCTACCACCTATTGTCCTTGGATCCTTATTATGGTCTTTTTCATACTAAGTTTTGTATGTACGTCAATTAAGAGGTAGCCAACCTGGAATATGATCAGTATGGGTCATTTACTAATTTAGTTTTACACAAGGAAAAAACACTCTGGGGTGATTAGTTTGATGACTAAGTCTTAAGAAAGTTGAACCTTTTAATACCATGGGTTTTAATAACCCTTCTAAGGCATAATCATCACGTTCACCACCCTAGCTTTGGAGGATTTTGAGTGAAAAACTCAAAAATTACGTGTCCCTTAAAAGTGTCACATAATGAACAAGGAAAAAAAAATGTATGCTGATTAGTTTGATAACTAAGTCCTAAGAAGGCAGGCCAAACGTTTTACATAAGGTCATCATGCTACATCATTTATTACAATTCCCCCAAGGGGGTGTGAACATGTGAAAAACATAAAAAAGGGCCATAATGGCTTGCACAGACTTCTGATCTCGTGAGGAACAAATATCTTGTTCGCTCTTTGTCAGCTCACTTGAAATCCAAATAAGTACCACTTAGGTGGCAACATTTGACTCATACTACGAGACGTGTGGGACATGTGCTTGATCTGATTTTTTAGATAAGGAGATCATGCGATAACTCCAAAATCTCTAGTTTAAAGCTTGTAAAATATTGCAACCTTGACAGGAAAACCTTGAGTAGCACATGTTTATAATAAAACCAAATGAAAATACATAAGTGTATTATTAACAAGACCATCAAATTGCCTAAGTAACGAAACAAAATGCTAAAAATAAATGCCGAAAGTAAATGTTCACTTTAAGGAGTTTATTTTCCTACTCTAAGCATGGTAAGCAAAACTTTCTAGGTAAAATACAAAATTCAATAAATCCATTCAAGCATTTTATCAATTAAAAAAATTTATACCTTATGTTTGGTTACCAGCCAAAACAAGAAAACCTTTAAGTAATGCAAACTTACATAATTATTCACGATGGGAGGGTTGGATGGGAGATCATAGGCATGTAGTATTTCATTGAATTGCTTCCCAATCTGGAAAGTACTCCTGCAGGATTCTTCTATCCAGGATTGGATAGGGGTGAAAACACGAAGTTGGGAAACACTTTTATGACAACGGAGTGAAAAAATACTAGTGTGCACAGATGATCACAAGGAAAAAAGTCAACCTCAAACTCTAGGCTGAATAATCACTTTTGTGGACATGAAATAGATGGAGTTTTCAATAAGGCTTTTCCACAAATGTCCAATTGTTTTCATCAACATCTTTGTCAAGCATGGGGGTCTATTCATTAAAATCATCATGTTCTTGGCTATCCTTCTCCTCCTCATGTTCATAATAATAATCCTTCGAAATCTTGGTTTCAAAGATATTAGAAGGAGTTAAACTTTTGAATCCTTCATCACCATGTGGAGCACATGGAGGATTATCATCATACACATCCCAAATTTCATCATGGATTCCTTCATGATCTTCTATAATAGTTTCTTCTTAGGGTAAATCTAGCATATACATGTGATCATCTTCATAATCCTAATATAACCCTATATCTTCAATGCTTTTTACCATGGCAACATGACGAGAGTCTTCTACAATATCATCAATCAAGGACCCTTCAAAAGATCCATTTATGGAGTCAATAATGATATGTTGCTCAGGCCCAGCGCTTTGATATTCAAGGTGCTTTTCATGAATCTCTTCTTTAGTTTATGAAATGGCCTTTGACTTATGAAGGATGGAAATGAAGTTTTGTATAAATTATTTCATATCAATCTCATCATCATGCCACTGTTTAAGAAATATATCAAAGAATCTTGAAATGGAGGTAATGTATTTAGTAGGAATCTCTTCAAAGAACCACTCAAAAGCATCCCCATCCAAAGTGAAAGAAAATATTTCCATCATATGATTAACATGATAAATGTTAGATTTAACCAAACATCAAGGCGAGATGTGATGTGCAATATTGTTGAATCAGATTTCCATGAAAACCCGAGCTATACTCATACACATAACTTGGATCAAAATCATCATTAGGAAAACCTGGAATGCCTGGAAAATCGATGGGATGAAAACTACTAGTGATCTTGGCCCCATGCTCTTTCTTTTCATCATCCATATCATGAGTCAATAACATCAGTCAGCAATAACCATGGATATTATCTGCTAATGACTCTAAGGAGATAAAAATATTTCAATGTGTTGCATGGGCTCATCTACACACAACAAATCTTGTCAAATTAATGAGAAACAAGGGTTTTATCCCTTCAATGGAGTTGCCATGTGAGAATAAAAATATGCATTTAAAACTCTCACTAAATTATTTTTTTCATTTTCTTTGTAAATTTACAAAATTGAAAAAAGGTTAGTGGAGTCTCGAGATGAAAAATAAAGATCTACTCTAAGCATTCATCAAACAAAGGAAAAACAAAAAAGTGAAAAATCAAAAGTCGTACTCCACGAATAAAAAGATTTATCCCTAGCAATGGCACCAAAAATGTTTCCTCCTATACACACTTTGGTAACGTGGAAAAAATATTCAATCCATTTGGGGAGTACGTGGAGGAAAGTCTCGAGTCAAGTAGAGTCACTTGATCTTGATTCCTCTGTTTAGGGTAACTCCTAATGAAGCCAAGGGTGGTAGATCCTAAGAAATGTTACTAAAGCTTTTAGTTCTTAGATGTTAAAATGGAAGTAAGTTTCTTAGGAGTTTTGAAGATAAAGTATTGAAATAAGTTTATTGCAAAATAATGAATTAGACAAACAACATAGGATATAAAGATGTAACATTAACAACAATAAGAAGATATTAAGAAAATAAAGGTATTGTTGTAAAGTCGATCAGTGTTGAATGGAGTCAAAATAAATGTTGTTGAAAAGTAAATGCTTTTCAATTGTATCTTGGTCAGTTTTAAATTATTATGATGAGTGGATTACACGATGGGGTTTACAATATACCGTAAGGTACGTGGAATATGTTCAAAATTTTCCCAATATGTTTCTATACAAAAAAGTGTGGGCTAGATCGGAATCAAAGGGATGTGTCCAACACTACACCAATCGAGAGTGTAGCTAGATGAGGCCCCGCGATCACTATCTAGTTGTTCCCACTTTCTTTCAAAACTTTTCCCATGGAAGATAAATACCGTGAACCCAAATTTCCATCTGTTTAGGGGAGTTGGTTTGTATTAAAAGTGTCTTGCTAACTATATGTGAAAATTTATGACCATGCAAGATACCTTTCTAGTTTTTCCAAAGATCATACCAACCTGAAATAGTCTACGATGGACAAGAGCATACTTGGGGGTAATGCAAATATTAATTCCAATTTTGAAAGAAAATGATATTGTAAGTGAAAATAAAGTAAATGAACTTGAAGGAATAAGTACTGTACTAATTACCACTAATTATGTGTCACCTTTTTTATTATCCATGACTAATTGGAAAAGACTTTAGGTGGTGTCGAGAGCATACCTTGTTGAAACGAGTTAGGTTTGTTTATTTAATCGCTTGTAATATCCCAAGAATTTGACTTTTTGTCATGTGTTGGGCATAAGCCCTGGAGCACGTGGATGACTTTTGTTATGTGTTGACCATAAGACCTGGAGAACATGGATGAGTTATGTTATGTGTTGGGAATAAGCCCTGGAGCACATGGATGACTTCTGTTATGTGTTGGGAATAAACCCTGGAGCACATGGATGAATTTTTTTATGTGTTGGGCATAAACCTTGGAGAACATGGATGAATTTTGTTATGTGTTGGGCATAAGTCCTAGAGCACATGGGTTTTGGTATTATGTGTTGAATGTAAGCTCTGGAGCACATAAATAACCCCAAAAGATAATTAATAAGTGTTAAGCATAATCCCTGGAGCACACCAACCATTATCGATGTTGAGCATAAGCTCTGGTGCATTGGATCCTTGATCATTGTATCCCTAGGTGTATCTTGTATGCATCCTAGAAACTAGTGTCGAGCACAATATCTGGAATTGCACTAGTGTAAATCCCACTTAAAAGTGTTGAGCAGAAGCCACTGAATAACACTGGATTTACGTTACTTAAAAGTGTTGAGCCTGAAAAAATCAGAATAGCACAAAAAAACTCATCACATTACTAATGTTGAGGCAAAAACTCTAGAGTATTAGTAATCATATTTTTTTAGTTGATTAAATGAGTCATATTTTCTTTCTCATCAAATACTGACTGATAGTGCCACTCAAAGAGAGACTGAGCATGCAAAGGGATTAGAACAACTTATTAGTTGATCGGCCAAATCAACGAGAAGATAAGATAACTAAAAGAAATCTTCTGATTCAATAAACTAAGAGTCAAACATAAATATAAATATATATATTATTAAAAGATATATAAACAAAGAGTTCTATTACAATTATATATATATATATATATATATTAAAAAGGTACAAATAACTGAGAGTTGAGTTATAGTTATATATATTATTAAAATATAAATAAACAAAGAGTTCTATTAGAATTATATATATATATATATATATATATATTAAAAAGGTAAATAACAAAGAGTTTAGTAATAGTTACACATATTATTAAAAGATAAATAAACACATATTTCTATTGCAATTATATATATATATATATATATATAAAAGAGGTAAATAACTGAGAGTTAAGTTATAGTTATATATAATTTAAAAGAGAAATAACTAAATTTCTATATATTTTGTTAATTAAAAAGTAACCCAGAGTTAAAGGTACAAAGACACAAAAATTCTTGTATAGCTTAAGATGATGAAACTTTCAAAGTCAAGTTACAAGAGATGGGAGCCCAATAATAAGATTGGAGCTTCCAAGTCTCCCACCCAAAAGTACAGATTGAGTCCTCATTAAGAAAGATAATAACAAGGTTTCCTTAGGTCTTCTAGTCTCATTGCATGCTCGATTTAACTCGGGGGTGATCCATAAAACGAACAAAAAATGGTTTGGAATCTAGGGTTGGGAGGAATGTGAAAGTTCTGAAGTTAGTCGGTTGAATCAAACTTTACAGATAAGTATCTTCTATTGTAATTTTTATTAAAGTTTGTGTCTGTACTTTGTATCTCAAAACGATTTGTAGGTAGCATTTTCCATAGTAAGTTTTTTTATCTATGCCTGGTATTTTAAAGATGAATGTTATAAGTGGAGTTTTAAGGAAAGTATAGTATATGTTTAGATTAGCTTATCAGTCTGCAATTTTTATCAGTTATTGTCTTATTGGATATGCGGTCATTGACAAAACAACTTAGTCGTGACACATAAGTGTTTTTATAAATTATCATGATGCGGTAGAATAATCTAGGTTCCTATAACTGAAAAATCTTCTCATAAAACCAAACACTACATCTAAATAATCTTTCAATTAAATAAAGAACTCTGCTACTTTCTCATAGATGGATTCATTCAAAACTATGCATAAAATTTTAAAAACAATCCATATAGAAAACATAGCATCATTCATTAATTAACATTTCTTTCACCCAATCATAGCTTGGCAATCCAAAATTTAAACATGTTGATAACAGAACCCTAAATCTAGCTTCAACGCCCTCATTAAAACGAAATACAATCTCGTAACTGTCAGCGTAAACCGAAGGTTTGTCCATTTCTTTAAACATAGAATAAACACCAGCTATCTAACCGTCGTTTTAAATATCAAGTAAACAAGTCTGCGTAGTCTACACGAACTGTGTGTTAAATTAAGTGGTGTGGTCTGTGTAGACTCCTAGTTCTGCAAATTAATGAATTTGATAAACCCCGCTTGTTAAGGATGTGGCCTCCATGTTAACTGAACACTAAGTGTTATTTTCTTTATGCGTATTAAAATATGTATAAAAGCAAGCCTGAATGTTGTTCATCTCTGCGTGGACTACACAATTTATCTACGTGTTAAGTACTCTATGTATATTAGATAAATATTACGGCGTGGTCTGCACATAATCCTTCGTAGCCTGCATTGGTGTGTGCAATCTGCGTGGACTATGCGAGTTATCTATGTGTTAACTACTCTCTGTATATTAGATAAGTACTGAGAATTAATATTTAGAATATTATAATAATTTATATTAAGGATTGATAGCAACTAGTTGTCATGGAAAGGAAACACAAACGATAAAATATTTTGGTAACAATTTATCCTTGCTCATAAAATATGAATGAATACGAATATTACATAAGTTTTGGTTGTTCACTGATAGGCGCTACAATGGGAAAATGCACATAGAGGGAGGATCGCAACCTTTTAATCCTTCATTAAGGATGGGCGGCCTTGATTAAATAAATTAGAATATTCTTCGTCGAGCACATCCATCTGACGGGTTAGATTTAGGGTGTGCTCACAGGTAATCCAAAAGTCTATTACTAATTGTTACGTTTTTTTTTTAATCAAACTTTGTTGCCACTGGGTGGGAAGAGAAACCGTCATAGGATGCGGGCAAGTAGAAGATTAATGAAACGGTGTGGAGGTGTGTTGTGCTCTGTAATGAATGGCCACGACACAGATGTGATTCGACCCAATAATCATAAAGCCAAAGCCAGTGCATCTGCTTTTTCATACTAGAATTTTCCAATATCCATCAACTAGGTAAATAGACTTATTATCACTTCCTGCAAAAGGTCATTTCCATAATTTTTAGGTTTTCTGAAAAAAAAACTTATAGAAGCCAAAACGGTGTTGAACAGATTTCTATAATTGGAACCGTGTTATGGTTATACTGTGAAGGGTCTTCATTCACTAGGGATTTGGAGGAGGTCGACCAGGTATGTTAGTTTCAATACCCAGCTAACGAGATTTTTATAAGTTATCAACAAAGATTCTTACATTTCCATACAAGTTGAAACTTGTGTACTTAATTGAGAGGTATTCCAGGGTAGCAAACTCCATTTGAGGGAGCAAAGGATATGGAAAGCTGTGATGGAAGATCTTTTGGAACAGGGAATGGACAAAGCTGAACATGTATGCTCTCCTGATTGTCTACTGTGCATACATATATATTATCTTAGGTGTTGGAGGAAAGGAAAATTAAATGTGATACTATCAACTTTTCCTTTTTGCAGGCTCTAGTCACTGGTTGCTCAGCGGGTGGCCTAGACACATTTATTCACTGCGATGAATTTCGTGATCTTCTTCCTAAGAGTGCTAAATTCAAATGCATGCCAGATGCTGGATTTTGCATGGATTCGTAGGTCCTCATTGACATCTTATTTGATATGATGCAAGTCCATATTCAATCTGCAATCCACAGTTTATGCATATTTTGACAATTTCATTACACACCGTTGGTGCAAAGAGAACATAGTAGGAATTAATTCATTTAGATCTTTATATGATCAGATCGTGACATTTCATGTATATATCTCGACTCTTTTCTATAGACATATAATAAGCTAATTACAATATAGCATTTGTTTTCTTCATATCGATTTTTCATCCTTGTGCTTCTGTTTTTCATGATATCTATTTTGCATCCTCGTGCTTTTGTTGAGTTTGATATTGTATTGCAGGGATCTTTAAAACACTTTCCAGTTGCGTGCACATAAAAAATGGATCCTGCAAGTCTGGTACTATGATGTTCATTAGTTCTTTTCATTTGAAATTATGTTATGATGCCCCTTAGCTCTAAGAATTGTTACTAACATTTAATGATATAACATGGCAGTGTTTCTTTCCACAATCTATTACAGTTCATCACGACACCACATTTGGTTATAAATTCTGCATATGATCCATTGCAGGTAGATAGAATCTCTTCACGCCGTTGGAGCTCATGAGGAGCTGGTAGACTATTCTCTTCACTATGAGAATTTTGTAGATAAATAAAACAAGAATGGCAGAATAATCTAAGATCATAACATCCCATGAGAAATATATAACCGTCGGAAAATACCAGAGTTAAGACGTATGGTTGACTAATTTGGAAATGGATGAATTCAAATCAAGATGCTCTGAATGAAATTCTATTTAATATTGGCTTTTCTATTGTACGACGTTCTAATGGTTGAAGTCAAGTTGTTTAACTCATCCTTTGAATTTTAAGATCCCTACTGGACTCATGCTTCTCTTTATTGTTTGTTTTGTTTTGTTGTTTGTTGAAATCATATTGTGTTGAGCACATGCATTCTTGTCCAGTTTGATATTAGTAGCTAATAACAATGTTTTCATGTCAAACATTTTTGGCTCATCATTGAATAATGTGTCTTTTTTCACTTGCCCAATATATGTACAATGGAGACAAAATTCATTTAATACCTTCAGACTTCGGCATACATGCAATATTTTGTATATATTACATATTACCTACTTGATGTGTAAGCGTGATGGATACATGTGAGCTCTTGGAAGAGGGCGTAGCCCTATGATCCCTTCTGTGTATTTATATGTGTAAGGTTACAAGCATTGGAAAATGGGAGAGGGCACAACCTTATATTCCTTTATGTGTATTTGTATGTATTTATTGTATTAGTTGCAGGTGATGCGTAGCTCCATTGAGCTGAGCTGAGGTGTGAATGGCTATATAGAGTTATTTTATTTAATATGGGGAATATATATACTACTTGTAAACCCAAACTAGATCTACCAATTAAATTACTTAAATTAGTTAGATACTACTGGATTTTATAAAAATTTTGACATATCTCTTCCATCAAAATTTCCTAAAGAGAGGAGAAATAAGACCCAGCGATGTTTAACACACAAAATAGATCTACCAAATGAATTACCTATAGAAACTCTATACTTGTGAATTTATTAAAAATATGGAGGAAAAATGAGAACTACGGATGTCTAACACACAAAAAAGATCTACCAAACAAATTACCTATAGAAACTGGATACTTATGAATTTATTAAAAATCTGGATGTGAATTTATTAAAAATCTAGATGTGCATACTCTCAATTCATTCATAATGCGAACACGAAGCTGACATAAGGTACTAACAAGTCTCATATATCTTATGATGAACCAATAAAATCTTCAGAGGGAGAATTGCAATTGCTTCATGTGCTTTGTAAGGAATATGAGTTAGGGATGAATATCAACCACTTTCAAATGTGTGGTTATGATTGATATAAGCGGATTGGCGAATATCAACTACATTTAAAAATGTGGTTGTGGCTAATATATATGGGAAAATTATATGTATTGTTATTTAAGATTTTGTGTATATATATATATGCAAATAGGATTAATTTAGCTTGATTAATATAAAATATATATACACATATGTTTGCAAAGGGAAAATAGAATGGAAATCGTATATTTAAATGGGATTTATATAATAGTTACTTAAGCTTTTAGCTATTGAAATCGAATAAATATAATGGAATGGTTAGTTAAACTATTGGTTATAATGATAATCGAAATCATGTATTTGAATTAAATGGATGTACATTAGATATATATATGTATATATAACTGAAGTAGCATAATTAGAGTGATGGGTATTGGAATAGTATTTTCATAGGATATTTTTCAATATAGGTTGTTATTTTAAAGTATAAAGATTGTATTTTGTGGAAACTTATTTCCGTTTAAAAATTGCTTATTGTTTCACAAATATATAAGGTTATTGAATAGAAATCCTTGTTCTTATAACGTTATTGCTTTTAAACATATATCCAAATTATATATAGTTGTGGAAAAGAAAAGTTGAAGTTGAAAAACCCTATTTCTTATTTGGAAAAAGGAAATAGTTATTGCTTTCTTTTAAAAACATAGATAAGATATATAAGTTCAATGAATAGGAAGAATTAGAAATTGAACACTCTAATTCTTAATTAGGATTATATGATATGCTGCTTCACGTTGACCTTTAATTTTTCTTATTGAAATTTAAAGTGATGTCTTGTGAAATAATTAATAGCTATATATATATATAAATAAAATCCGGGTTATATTATATATTTTTATGTGGTGATATATATATATGTGTGTCATATATTTGTGGAATTGAAAAAGTGTGCATTGAGAATTCTAAACTCTTAATAAATTTTATATAATTGTTGGATTGGGAGAACCTGAACTGCATATTTTAAATCCCTAGTTAAAGTAAAGATTTGATTTTAAGATGCATAAAAGTCTTACGGATAATTGTTTATGAGAGGTAAATTACTAAGTTATTAATGGTAGGATCGTTATTAAAAAAGTGGTAGTAGATTTACACTAAAATACTTAATTACTTTAATATATTGTGTGAAAGTATCTTGTTATTTATGACATTAAGAGTATATCAGGGTGATCTTATCTTCCACTCGGTCTAGTCGAAATTGATTATATATATATCGAAAATGTTTTCTATCATAATACTATGCTCAATTCAATGAGTGAGCAAATAGAATTCTCTGGATGTAAGTGAAACTATCAGGAGGTAAACAAGAAGGATGTAAAACAACTTACCAGTGCTCAAGTTAATTTACTCAGTTACAAGAAGAACATCACTTAAGTGATGAGTGATGAAGTTAATTTAAGTAAACCTGAGTTTACATCATTATGAGGACCTTTAAGAATTTTTTTTAGGGTGTATTTTGAGGGACATTACATTGCTAAATAAATGTGAACTAACTAACAAATTGAAATTAGCCGAATTATTCTTGCACAAAAGAAAATAAACTAACTTGCAAAAAAGAAAAACTATTCTAAGGGTTATTACCGAAAAACAATGTAAAAAGGAAAATTTACGCCAATAAAGGAGGTGATACAGGTTTCCCCAACAGAGAAGGGGGTGTGGGTATTGTGTATCCAACTTGCGTATTTTATTAGTGGTTTTTACGATGATTAAAGAAGGCCACTTTATCCTTGTAACTTCAGATGAAAGAGGTTACAAAAAAGAGATGGAAAAATGCCCTTTTTGGATAGGACTTTAAGGAGACACTTTGGAATGCTGAAATCTTGAAATTTTCGCCAGCACTTCCCCTTGACCTATCTATAAATTTTCTCCAGCAGATTCTTTAGCTATCTTTATCGAATTTTTTTATACGATAACTCTGAAAAAAAATTAGCATAGAAATATATTCTTTTATTGCACTCTAGATTGTTCTTCTCGCCAAACAATCATTCTCCTTGTGGCATTAGTTATTCATTTTCACGTCAATATTATTCCACACAAGTCTTTTGATATAGCCTTGGTGATATGTGTCGTTTGTGATCTTATGCCTATTACAAGCGATGAGTAGTTTTAATATCTTGAAACTAATTGTATAACTCACAAAGCATGCATAACATTCACTCGACTACGCCCTCGCTTGCCATGACCACCAAATTGCATGCTAGACTTGCTTCAATTGGAAGACTTGTCTCTCGTGAATTTACAGAAATCTTGCCACCTATTGTCCTTGGATCCTTACTATGATCTATTTCATACTTTGATTTGTATGTACATCAATTAAGAGGTAGCCAATGCGGAATATGATGAGTTGGGGTAATTTACTAATTTAGTTTTACAAAAAGAAAAAACACTCTAGGGTGATTAGTTTGATGACTAAGTCCTAAGAAGGCCAAACATTTTAATACCATGGGTTTTAATAACCCTCCTAAGGCATAATCATCACTTTCACCACCCTAGCTTTGGAGAATTTTGAGTGAAGAACTCAAAAATTATGTGTCCCTTAAAAGCATCACATAAGTAGAAAGGAAAAAACACTCTAAGATTATTAGTTTGATAACTAAGTACTAAGAAGGACAAACATTTTACATAATTTCATCATGCTACATCATTTATTACAATTCCCCCAAGGGGGTGTGAACATGCGAAAAACATAAAAAAAAACCAGAATGGCCTGCACGGACTTCTGATCTAGTGATGAACAAATAACTTGTTCTCTCTTTGTTGGCTCGCTTGAAATCCAACTTAGTACCACTTAGGTGGTAACATTGGGCTCCTACTACTAGACGTGTGCTTGATATGATTTTTTAGATAAGGAGAGCATGCGAGAACTTCAAAATCTCTAGTTTAAAACTTGTAAAAATATTGCAAACTTGACAGGAAAACCTTGAGTAGCACATGGTTATAGTAAAACCAAATGAAATACCAAGTGTATTATTAAAATTACCATCAAATTTCCTAAGTAACGAAACAAAATGTTGAAAATAAATGCCAAAAGTAAATGCTCACTTTAAATAGCTTACTTGCCTACTCTAATCATGATAAGAAATAATTTATAGGTAAAATAAAAAGTCCAATGAATCCATTCATGAATTTTATCAATTAAAAAATTTTCTACCTTGTGTTTGGTTATCAACCAAAACAATGAAAAATTTAACGAATGCAAACCTGCGTAAATATTCAAGATGGGAGGGTTGAATGGGATATCATAGGCATGTAGTATTTCATTGAATTGCTTCCGAATCTAGCATGTCCTCCTATAGGATTCTTCTATCCAAGATTGGATAGTACTAATATACAGATCTAAGTTGTGAAGTAATCTCATCAAATCATCACCCTTAACCAAAGGGGTACATAATCTAATCCAAAGATATTCTATAATAACACAAGACTCCGCCTACTCCAAATCATAAGGAACCTATGTATGTGAAGACTATGTCTTAGAATGATCTTCAATTTATTGCATCCGATCGGACTCTTCAATGCACTGCATCTCCAACTATTCATCACTTATACTTGTGTGTGGCTCTGAGTAATATTGCTTGGAATGATAATTTGAATGCTCTTCTTCTATATCAATATTTCCCAAGAACTTTGAATGAATAATCGCTTCCGTGGACAAGCCATAGATGGAATTTTCAATAAGTATTTCAAAATTCTCTAAAACAACACTCCCCTCTCTAGACATATCATAAATCGGATTTTCCATAAATGTCCAATAGTTGTCATTAACATCTTTGTCAAACATGGGGGAGTCTTCGTTAAAATAATCATATTATTGGATATGCTTGTCCTCCTTATGTTCATAATAATCATCCTTGGAAAGCTTGGTTTTAAATATATTAGGAGTACAACTTTCGAATCATTCATCACCATGTGGAGCACATGCAGGAGTATCATCATATACACATCCCAAATTTCATCATGGATTCCTTCATGATCTTCTATAATAGTTTCTTCTTAGTGTAAATCTAGCATACACATGTGGTCATCTTCATAATCCCGAGATAACTCTAGATCTTCAATGTTTTTTACCATGGAAACATGAGGACAGTCTTCAACAATATCTTCAATCAAGGACCCTTCAAATTCTCCATTAATTGATTCATTAATGACCGTTTGCTCATGCCCACCCATTTGATATTCAAGGTGCTTTTCATGAATCTCTTCTTTAGTTTATGAATTGTCCTTTGGCTTATGAATTATGGAAAGGGAATTTTCTATAAATTCTTTCATATCAATCTCATCATCACCCCATCATTCAAGAAAAATATCAAAGAAACTTGAAATGGAGGTAATGCATTTACTAGGAAGCTCTTTAAAGAACCACTCAAAAGCATCCCCATCCAAAGTGAAAGAAAATATTTCCATCATATGATCAACATGATAAATGTTATATTTAACCAAAACATTAAGGACATATGTGATGTGGATGACTGTTGAATTGCCATTTACATGAAAACCTGGGATATACTCATACACATCACTTGGATCAAAATCATCATTTGGAAAACCTGGAATGCCTGGAAAATCGATGGAATGAAAACTATTGGTAATGTTGGAACTATGCTCTTTCCTTTCATCATCCATATCAGGAGTCAATACAATCAGTCAGAAGTAACCATGGAGATTATCTAGTAATGAATTTGAGGAGATACAAAATATTTCAATGTGTTGCATGGGCTCATCTACACACAACAAATCTTCACAAATTTACGAGAAAAAAAGGGTTTTATCCCTTCAATGGAGTCGCCATGTTAGAAGAAACATATGCATTTTAAACTCTCACTAAAAATATTTTTTTCTTTTCTTTGTAAATTTACAAAAGTTAAAAAAGGTTAGTGGAGTTGCCATATGAAAAATAAATATCTACTCTAAGTATTCATCAAACAAAGCAAAAACAAAAAAGTGAAAAATCAAAAGCCGTACTTCGGGAATAAAAATATTTATCCATGGCAATGGAACCAAAAATGTTGCTGCCTATACACACCTGGTTAACATGGCATAAATATTCAAGCCACTTGGTGAGTACTTGGGGGTAAGTCTCGAGTCAAGTACCGTCACTTGATCTTGATTCCTCCATTTAGGGTAACTCCCAACAAATCAAAGACTGGTAGACCCTAAGAAATGTTACAAAGCTTTTAATTCTTATATGTTAAAATGGAAATAAGTTTTGTAGGAGTTTTGAAGATAAAAGACTGAAACAAGGTTATTGCAAAATAATGAATTAGAAAAACAACGTAGCATATAAAGATGTAAAATTAAAAACAATAACATGATATTAAGAAAATAAAGGTATTGTTGTAAAGTCGATCGTTCCAAATGGAGTCAAAATAAATGTTGTTGAAAAGTAAATTTTTTGCAATTGTATCTTGGGTAGTTTTAAATTATTATGATGACTGGATTACAGGAAGGGGTTTCTGATATACCGTAAGGTACGTGGAATATGTCCATAATTTTCTCAATGTGTTTCTACAGAAGAAAATTTGGGCTCGATCGGATTCGTACGGGTATGTCCAACACTACACCAATTGAGGGTGTAGCCAGATGGGGCCCCACGGTCACTATCTAGTTGTTCCTACCTTCATTGCAAACTTTCCCCGCAAAAGTTAAAGATTGTGACATCGTATTTCCATTTGTTTAGGGGAGTTGGTTTGTATTAAAAGTGTGTTGTTAATTAGATGTGAAAATTTATGGCAAGCAAGATCCCTTTCCGACTGTTCTAAATATCAGACAAACCTAAACAAGTCCGCAACGAACAAGAGCATACTTGGGGGTAATGAAAATACTAATTCCAATTTTCAAAGAAAATGATATAATTGTAAGTGCAAATAAAGTAAATGAATTTGAATAAAAAATTATTATAGTAATTACTACTGACTATGTCTCAAATTTCTGATGATCCACCACTAATTGTAATGTCCCCATTCAAATAAATCTCAAGAAGAGAAAATTCCACCAATCTACTAGTTTCCTAGGTTGGGGTGGAAACATTAAATTTGGAATAAGGAGACTAATAAACCCCAAATGGACTTTAGCTTGACATAAATATACTAAAAGGGGCTAAATAAATATTTATGATGAGCAAATAAGATGGCACCTGGTCATGGAGACACATTGGTGGTGTGGGACCCATACAAATCTAGATTCCCCATGCCTCATGGCATTCCACTCTCACCCATTCGAATCCAAGGTGGAGCCGAATGTTCTTGGGGGATTCATAAGGGTATAATACTTGGAATGAATCAATGAGGTCTAAATTTAAAGGAAGAGTAACTCCAATCGAAGAGGAAGAGGCATTTTGGATCTAGTGGGACACTTGGGATAGATTCCCTAGCTTCTATGACACCAATGATGAATATGCCTATGAAACTTATTAAAAAATAAGACTTGATGGCTGACATCTGACATATATGACATGTCAACAATAAAAATATCCTCCAATAGGGTGCACAAGGGAGTTAGGGAATCCAATGATTCACCCATTCGAATTGAGTGAAGGAGGAGGCTAGAATTGGAGGGACAAGTGGCATACATTGGAATCTCTTCCTAATTTGAGTTGCCATGAATCTCATGGATGGAATTCGAGCTAAGGAGATCTTTGGAAGTTTACAAAAGTCAAGAACAAATAAGGAGATTGGATTTTGATCATTTTACATTTTGCATTTGGAGAGGAGAGCTAGTAGAGTGTTATTCTACTTTCCTTAGCACCAATTTCGAGGGTCAAATATTCCCATCCTAATTGGAAATTGGAGAGGCCATTCAGACCTTTCATTTGGAGCTAAAATGGAGTAATTTGTTTCATGTTGAAGATACAGGTCAGCTTGTGATCATATCTCCTTCATATTGCTTCTACAACTATTCTTCCATTTCTTGTCATATTTTTGCTCCTTGAGGAGGGGCGCTCTTGGTGAGGTGATGATCTATTTGGAATAGCTATTGAGGACCCATATATGCTAAACTATGATTAAATGGTGCCATTTCCCCAATACCTTCTTATAAGCACTTGAAGTGGTATCAAATTCGAATGATTCAGTAAAAATATGATATATTATTGTTTTATGGAGAACCATTAATATTCTGAATAAGTTTCATATTCATTAGACAAGCATTTGGAGCAATATTCTCAAGTTTCATAACCATTTGTGAATATTTACTATCATTTCCCCCTATGTTAAAGCTAGTATACAAACATATGATTTATGGAAGTTGAAGAAGCCTTTAGGAACTGATTTATTATTTATTTGGGAGCCCATTGAAGTCCTTTAACAGTACCATGTATTTTTTCTGAAATTTGGGAAGGTGTTACAGTGTTTGGGAATCCATCTTTGTCCCCTACCCTTGGGGGTTTTGAACCTCGATTTGACTAGTAAAGTTCCCTATTTTTCCCTGATTATAAATGAATGTTGCAGAAGTGTTCTGAGAGTGTCCAAGCATCCATAAGCCTCATTTATATGTCTAAATACCTTCCAAACTCATTCATACCCAATTCGGAAGCTTTTGGGGTCATTTGGAAGCAATTGAGTCATTAGTAGTCTAAAGGTCGAATTGGCCAAAAATTGCAATTTTTCCTAGATTTTACAAATTCTTAAAAAGGGACTCTACAAGTGGTATCAGAGCATGGTCCTTGTACCTGATGTGGTTGACCATTAATGAGTACAAGAATTCAGGGACCACCCTTAGGAATTGAAACTAAAGCACTTTTGTTGAAGATGAAGAAGTAGGAGAAGAAGAGCATTTTGTTGAAACTATGGCTAGGGATGAGAAAGAAACTTTAGAGGAGAATGAGGAGTTTAGAAAATTCATGAAACCATTATTTTAAGACATGACAAAATATGTAATTAAAGGGTTCGAATTGTTGGCTAGTCAACATGGAAGCAAAGGGGCAATATGAGGCAACAATAGTTCTTCTTTCAAGGAAAAGAAGGCCATGGGTGAAAATATTTTCTCAAAGACAAGACCTCATAATCGAACTCATGAATTTCAGAGTTCAGTAATTCCTACTACACCTAAATTTATTGAGGCCAAAGAAGAACCTAACACTCAATATGACATGCAAGAACTTATAACAGAATGGAAAAGGTTGAGTGAAGATTGCAGAAGGACTCTACCATTTGATCAATGCTTTAATGTCTCAAACAAACTCAAAATGAGAGAAGGTAATAGGAATACATTTTAGAATAAGTAATTGAATTATGCCATAGGTAAAATTCATCCTCCTACTTTTGATGGCTCACCTCAAAGTTCTGCAAATACTTGGGTAAAAAAACTAGATGTGTATTTTCAGCTAAATCCAATGGTTGAAGAGGATGCTCTGAAAACGGATATTTTGCATCTCGAAGGAGAAGCCAATGATGGCTAAGGGAAAACCAGAGGCGTCCAGCTGAGGTCGATCGAGGATGAGACACAAGTTTTTGTTGGGGGTCTGTTAGCATGGGATAGATCCGCAGGAAGTGCGGAAGCCTCCAGACGCGAAAGCCAAATCCCGCGAAAGAAGCAATAATCGTGGAGTCCAAGGAAGCACAAGAATAGTTTAGAATATTTAATTGTTAAGTCGGACATATGGACCATATTGTAATAAAATAGAAGCATATAAATAGAGGAGAGTTGTAATCCTAAGGGAAAGTTAGATAAGAGAGATTTAGATAGGTTCGCTATGCTATGTCTAGAGTATTGTATCCGCAGTAAGATGTTTTGACTATTCCTCCAACGGGTTTTTCTACAACGTTTAATGAATGCATGGAGATGTTTGGTTATGATGTGATATCTATTTTCTGTCTTGTAAAATGATGAATGATTATGTATGTTATAGTGCTACTGATTTAATGATCCTTAAAGCGACTAAGTAGGATGAGTTGGTTAATATGAATGATTTATGTTGAATCTACGAATTGCTTCTGATGTGGATGATAAATGAATAGTTTATTATAGAGTTAGTCATCTCTGGTTTGTACGATAGTGTGAATTCTATGTGTAAAAGCATATCCTCCTCACCACTGCGGAAGCTTGGTTCCTGTAGCACCCTTATCCGCCTCAGGTGAGACCTCACCTGCTTTGCAGGTGTTGCTGGGAAGGGTAACTCCTTTCCGGGCGAGTGAATAAGGGGTTGTTGGTGTTGTTCATGACAGTGTGAACCCCTGTCAAAAGGAAGTGTGTCAACAGTGCATTCTGTATATATTGCATTGGAGTGTTAAGGAAATAAGTTATAACATAGCTATATTAAATGAACTTGCTAGAAAAAAATGTTTTATGTAGGAAGAAGTGTTTGGATGACTTATAAATATAATACATCATGCACATAATAGGTGAAGGTGATTTCCCTGACAGACCATGACTCTATGGAAGGCATACCGACTACTACGGAATTTTCCAATAAGTATGGTATCCAATTAATTCCAAGTGTTGAAATCAGTGCAATGCTTACACCAATGTAAGACAGACTTTTTTTTCTATTATTTAATTTATTCTAGTAGTGTGTATTCATTTACTAAAACTTTATGTTTCTCCAAAAAATATTATTCCAAAATTAAAGAAGTGATTTCCAGAATCCATATCTATTGATTCCCATAGGGGTATCCTGGTAGAGCTTGCCAGCACACATATAAGTAAGCTAATAGACCTTCATTGTCTTTATTCTTGCAAGAGAGGACAATTTAGAGCATGGTGTAGGTCACCTGGACCATGTCCTTTTGACACCAAAAAACTAATCCATGGATAGAATGCACTAAGTCTCACCCAACTCAAAGGAAACATAATATTTGTTTCATATTGGCAGAAAACTATAGTTTAAATGCTCGTGAATAATGAGCAGGGTCACTCTAAGGAAAGAACTCTTTGTATAGGCACAAAATTTAAACAGATTTTGGGGATTTATTGAATGCCTAAAAATAGTCAATCATCATCCCCAATCATTTAAGCATTTGCATCTGTGCTTTTACTAGCAACTAACTGTCTCTTGAATTTTTTTATTTATTTTTTCTCTGGTCACGGATTATATGAGGATGAAAATGGCAGAGAGAAATTGTTTTGTTTATGCAAATTACAATTCTCAACTAAATCAGTAGGTATTGGCAAGTGGTTAAAACCTAATTTAGAGGCATGGAGATACATTAAGTTCAAGGTATGAATTCTAAGGCTGAGGAACATTGAATTCAAAAATTTACTAGTTTTTATCCAAAATTTTCATTTCTTAATAGGGTTGATTCTAGAAAAGGAGAACCAGTCCACATACTAACTTATTATGGTAGTTGTGGGCCTACAAATTTTGCAGAACTGAAAGAATGCTTAGCTATTATAAGAGAAGGGCACTACCTAAGAGATCAAACTATGTTACAGAAGATTAAGGTTTTGAAAATGCCTCTAAAATTGGAGCATGTTGCACACATAGCAGGAGATGGTGTAGCTTTTTCATGTGGCTCGTGCAATGGTTGAGGCAAGATATGTAGATAATGTAAAGAAAGCATCCATTAAATATCTATATGATGGAGGACCTGCTTATTCCATGTATGTAACATTTAATTCCTCGTAGATCTTGATGTTATATATGACACTTTCCTATTGCAACACTTCATAATGTTGGATTTCCTCTTTTCAAGTTTGGGGGCATTCAGTGCATTGTGGAGGATGGCTCAGAAGACAAGAAATCAAAGAGGGTTTAAAATGAGTCAAGTTGCATTCAAAATTATTTTGCAATGAGCCCTTTCAGAGATGTATTCGTTTACTTCATATTTTAATTACTTGAACCTTTTGATGATTACTATTCTTCATGTTAGTGTGCTTAACTCTTTTGCAAAGGCCACCATTCCTTGATTTGATTGTCAACACCTTGTTATAGATTGGCATTGCAATTACCACCCAACTTGTATTTAAATTGACCCCATTTGAACAATACATAACTATTGTCAGGTTTTATAAGAATGCTAGGGTTATGGCATGGCAAGAGTGTTAGCCAACTAGATAGGTTTTAACATCATATTTAAATCATCCAATGACTAAATTCAAAGATATTTAGAACTGATATCTAGTAGACTTAATAAATGAGATTTTATATGATGAAAAATTGCTGAGAACTCCTTAACTTGAGAGATAGAATGAAAGTAGCAAATCCTTGAGAGATAGCTCAATAACAGTTATATCCCAATCACCTACATGCAGTAGTAAACTATACCAGTTGACATTGAACATAACTAATTTTAAGGAATTAAATTCACACTCAATTATATCATCCAAATACCCATAGTATTTATTTTTAGTTTCTCAGGGATGTCTGTCTCTCCTAGAGGAAACATTAGTGACTTGGAATACTGCATTTATCCCACTATTAGAATTTTTCCTGGTTTCACCCAACTATTTGATGTCAAATTTACGACCATTGCACCACATAGTCTTTTGGTGTTTCAATTGCAATATGCCAGACATGTAAAAAATGCATTGACAATTAATAAGCATATTTATATAACTTGGAAAGTATCTAAAAAACAATGCACCTGCAATCATATTAATATAATATAAAAAACTGAATAAAATGGGTGAATTTGCTTGCCTTTCCATATTTCAAGCCATATGCTAAATCTATTTCCCTCTATATAACATCGACATCTCCATTACGACGAGCTTCTCTAACCAATTCACATAGTTGTTTCCATGATAACCTACCACCATGACCTTTACATCTTTCAATCCATACCTTCATTCAATCGAGATTGTTTGCAATGTAAAAATGTAGTGCCTCCCAATCTCGGGGATATGAATAAAAAAATCATAGTTCAACAATATTAAATATTAGTTATAACCATGATAAATATTAATAAATGATGAAAGAATAATTATTAAATGAGTATGATCATATACACACAAAAAAATTTATATGTATTATAATCTCCACAATTTAATTACCTCTCACTTTCTTCATTCTACCTTTCCCCAATAGGTGCTCCCCTTCAAGTTTTTTGATGGAGTTCACATCTCAAATGTGATCCAATGCATGCATAGATAGTGCTTCTAACTTACGAAGATACTGACTAATATAAACCATGGATTGATATACCATATATCCCTTTACCATAGAACCATTAGAGTGTGCTCTTTGTCTAACCAAAGCCTTCAATGATTTCAAGTGTCTCTCCACGATCCTCATTGACCTTGTGTGTGCAGGTCCACACATTTCAATCTCCTCGACATGGTGTATGAGGTAGTGTTCTTATGCATTGAAAAATGGTGGAGGTAGATACTTTTGGGCCCTCACACGAAGTTGAGGGACCTTTCAGATGCAATCTTAGTTTCGCAAAACGCGCGAACATTTAGTGAAACCAAAACGCTCGCGTGTTTCTTTGAACTAGGCATGGGCTGACCCCAGCCTGCCATGTCATTTAACACGCAGAACAGGAAATGAAAACGCGTGTGCGTTATGGAAATACATAACGCTCTAGCATTATGTGTTTCTATAATGCTCGAGCGTTACAGAAATACATAAAGCTCTCGAATTACATTTAATATATATACACAAAACATTATCCTTGAAACCTTATTTAATATTTCATTACCAAGAAAGTATTTCATTTATTTCCGTTTCCCTCCTTATCTTCCAGGGTTTTGGGCTTCATGTTGTATGGGTTAGAAGGTTAACTAGGGATTTGGTGTTAGGTGTTGAGGGCTTATAGTTAAATGGATAAAGGAGTTTAGGTGTTTAGCAATTATGGGGTTGGAGGGATAAGGAACTAAGACGTTATGGGGTTTAAACTCGGAGTTAGTGGTTAGTGGTTGAGGCATTAGAGGTAAACAGGTAAAGGGGTCAAGGTGTTATGGGTCAAAGAGCTTAGGGGTTAAGAGATTTAGTTCTTAAAAGGGATTTAGGGCTCCAGGTTTAGGGGTTTAGGGATTTAGAGGTTAGACACTAAGGGCTTAAGTGTTTGTGGATAATGTAGGGATTATGTGTTAGGTGTTAGGTGCTTAGAGATAAAGAGGTTTAGGGGTTAGGGGCTTTATGGGTTAAGGGATTGCAGGAACCAATGTTAGGAGATTAGGGTTAAAGAGGTTAAGCTTTAAAGGTGAAGGGTTTAAGTGTTAAAGGCTTAGTGGTTAAGAACATAAGGGATTGGGGATTGGTTGTTATTTAAGAGGTGAGGCCTTTAGAGGTTAGCATATTTATTGGTTAAGGGATTTATGGCTCTAGGGTTAGGATGTTAGGGTTGATTTGGTTAATGGTTAAGTGTTAATGGGTTAAAGGATCAAAGGCTTGGGGGTTAAGGGCTTAATGAATTCTAGGAGATGAGGGATTAGGAATTGATGGGGATTTATGCGTTTTGGGATTTAGGGATTACGGGTTAGTGGTTTTAGGGTTAGCGGGTTAACTAAGACTTAGGGGCAACAGGTTAAGAGTTTAGAGGTAAAGGCATAAAGTGGTTTGCAAGTTTAAATATTTATGGGTTATGGAGTTAAGCAGATAGGGGGTTAAGGATTTTTATGGGTTATGGGATTTAGGGGTTATGGAATTTAGGGCTTAATGGTTAGGGGGATATGGTTTAAAGGGTTATTGGTCAAGGACCAAGCAGTTAAAGGTTAATTGTTTCCAGGGGTTAAGGGCTTAAGGATTTAGTGCTTTAGAGATTTGGGCTTTAAGTATTATGGGTTAGGTTATTTACGGGTTAGGGGTGGATTAGGTCTTAGGGATTAGGGGTTGTGGGATTAGAAGCAAAGTGGTTAAGGGGTTTAAGGGTTAGGGGATTTAGGGGTTAATGGATTTAGTGCTCTAGGGTTATGTTCTTAGGTTTTATGAGGTTAGGAATTAATGGTGCATGGGTTAAAGGGTTAAAGGATTATAAGGTGTAAAATAGAGCTTAGAGGCTAATAAAAAATCCCAAGCGAGAATTAAAAATTCAAGAGATGAGTGATCAATCCCAAGGGAGTGGGATCAAGAAAACATAGAGCTCTCATGCAAACAAAGAGCGCACATGCAAACGTAGAGTGCACAAGCAAATACAGGTTGCACCGGCACAAGGGAGGTCGCACATGCAAATACAGTGCAGAGGTAAATAATTATTTTACGTCTATAGGGTAAACTAGAGCTTAAAGGCCAATGGTTAAAGGATTGGAGTTAAATAATTAAATTACTTAAGGGGTTTAGGGTTTAGGGGCTTTAGAGGTAAAGGGATTTATGGCTCTGGGATTAGGGAGTTAGGTTTTAAGTGGTTAGGAATTAAGGGCTTAGGTTCTATAGTGTTAAGGGATTATAAGGGGTTAAGGTCTTAGGGTGTTAGAGGATGAGGACTACTAGGATGGGATACAAGGGGTTAATTAAGGGAGTAGGGGTTTAAGGATTAGGATATTTATAAGTTAAGGGATTAAGGGATCGACTATTAGTGGGGTAAGGTATCAAAGTTTAAGATTAAGTGTCAAGGGGTTAAAGTGTTAAGGGACTATGTGTTAAGGGATTAGGTGCTTAGGGGTTTAGGGATTTAGGTTGTTTGGGCCTTAGGACTTATGGGTTTAGGAATTTAGTTTTCTCCCTCCTCATTCATCTCTCTCGACTACATGGCTTCGAATGCCAATCTCTTTCACACCAGTGGTCGTCAGCAATTCCCCTAGTCGAACCTCTTCTATCGATTAAATTCAACTATTTCTTCTAGGTCTCGATGCCCCTACGTCAATATCCCCAGGTGAAAAAGAATTTGACTACTCTTTCAGTCTTCTGTATTCCTCTTCAAAATTCCATGTCGCCTCATTCGATTCATCCTCCCTCCATCGGACTAAATTTTCTTTCTTCCCCAAACTCCTTGTGTGTCTAACTTCGCATTCATCCACTACTTCGGTGATTTCTTCTTTTTTCCAACCTGTAATTTGTCCTATCCAATTGATATTCGACACTTCCACACTACTGCTTGTTGAACCTTCTTTATACTTGTACAGATCTGAGACATTGAACGTAGGAGAAATCTTTAATTCCTTTGGAAGCTCCAAAACATAAGCATTATCTGAAATCTCCATTAGTATCTTACACGGTCCAATCTTCTTCAGCTTCATCTTGCTGTATGTTCTTGTAGGGAACCTCTCTCTCCTCAAGTGCACATAGACTAAGTCTCCTCATTGAACGACTATAGCCTCTTCTTTATGTTGGCTCTTAACTTGTATGTCGCGTTACTCTTTTAAATGCGATTGTGTACATATTCATGTACTTCTTTCTGTTGATGTATATGTAACTTCGGAATGTATTTCATCTATCTATTTTATATATATTTATTGTACCCTTATTAGAGATGTGTTATTCCTCTATAAGAAAGTGTCGTCATGTGGATTGACAAGTGTCGCAAGTGTGTGTACTTGCCGATGGGTGATTAGACCACCATGTGTGGGGTCGGCCCTGAAATATATATATTATAATATGGATGTACCTAGCTAGACAGGTCGGCCCCATAAGGTCACTGGGCAAATAGATTAGTATAAAGAGAGATCAGATGATCTCAGTTTAGATCACTCGGAAAACTATCTCACTCTCACTCAAAAAGTGGCGCACTAGTGAGGAGGAGGATCATCTGCTACTAGGAGACTATCTCAGTGTATTTTGGTTGTACTTTGGTTGAGCCATTTCTCTCTCTATCTCTGAGGAAGTTGTGGGGTTTTTCACCTCAAGGTTTTCCCCACGGAAACTCTGTGTCTCTTGTCTCTCATGCTTTTGATTCTTGTGATGCTTGTCATGCTTAATGTGATTGTCATGCATTGATATACTGTATATGTTATTCTCCCAGTAAAGATCCTAGAGTATTGTGAATTAATGCTCAAAATTTAACATCGGATCAGAGCTAACCTGAGAAGAAGACATTTTACAGTGACGAAAACTTGAGTTTATTGTTTATTGGGTTTCTCTCCACATATTTTGGAAAAGTCGTATAGTAGATTGACTCTACTCATCAAGGCGCATCTATCTGTCCAATAAGAATTCAATTCCGAGCATTTTCAGATTTGGCCCTAAAACTTAGGGTTTCCACAAAAATAGGAATTTATGAAATCTGAAGACATAGCTGGAAGCTCCTTGCAAAAATCGAAGTTTAGAGCTTTGGATCGAGATTTTTGGTTGAATAGATCTCCGAGAAACTCAAACCCTAATTTAGGGCTCTCCCTAGTGAACCCAGGAGGACAAAAAGGCAAATCCGAAGGGCAAATCTTTGTTGATCTCAAATTTTGAATACACCAGGTTGATCAGCTCATCAAGGTGCATCTTTCTATCCTTTCAGAAAATTGAAATTCACATTTTGAATTTTTAGGGTTTTTTCGACAAACCCTAATATGGGACTAGATCCAGTTTTCAGCATTTAAAGTGGTAAGACCTAAATATTTTCTATTTCCATTTGAAGTACTCTTTAAGATGTCTCACCACACCAAGCTTGAGGATAAGCTTGAAGGAGCTAATAACTTCCGAGCTTGGAAGTATAGGATTGGGTTAATCCTGGAAGAGAATGAGTTGGACTCATATGTAAAAGAAGACATCCATATCCCAGAGGATGAAGAGGCCAAGGTATTGCATAAGAAGAACTTGGTCAAGGAAAAGAGAATCATTGCTGATTCCATTAAAGACCATCTCATACCCCATGTGTCTTCTCTAAAGACACCCAAGGAGATGTTTGACTCTTTGACCAAGCTATTTGAAGGGAAGAACATAAATCGGAAGATGACCCTGCGGAACCAATTGAAAGGAGTAAAATTTTAGAATGGAGAAAGAATTCAATATTATTTTTCAAGGGTCTCCCAGATCAAGGAACAACTAGAAGCAGTGAATGAAATGGTGGAGAATGGTGAAGTGTTGATGACCACTCTAAATGGCCTACCCAGGTCATGGGATTCATTTATTCAAGGAATTTGTGGAAGGAAGAAGTTGATCTCCTTCAACAGATTGCGGGAAGAATGCTCTCAAGAAGAAGCTAGGCTTGTGGCCCGAGAAGAAAAGATGGGAAATGAAGATCAATCTCTCACAGCACATGCCAGGAAAGGAAAGTCCAAGAAGGAATCATCTCATAACAAAAGATCCTCACACCACCATTATCATAAAGATAAGAAAGATCTCAGATGCTTCAATTGCAACGAGAAGGGACACTTTGCTTCAGATTGTCCCAAGAAGAAGAAAGACAACAACAATAACTTCAATAAGAAGAAGAAAAATAACAAAAGAAGATATCATGCTCATGCTGCCGAAGATGATGGACCCCCAAAGAAGAAGCCTAGGGCAGAAAGTGATATTGATGATGACTCATCAAGTGAAGAAGAATATGTTCTAATTTCTGCTCTCACAAGTACTATCTCTCATGGTTGTAATGATTGGTTGATTGATAGTGGAGTTTCCAAACACATGACTGGGTTTAAGGAATCTTTTGTGAATCTATCTGAACATGAATCACCCCATAAGGTGAAACTTGGGGATGATTATCAATACCCAATCAAAGGAAGTGGTGAAGCCTCCTACAACGTAGATTTTGGAAAATATTTGAAGATGAAAGAATTCCTTTATGTACCTACGCTCAAGAAGAACTTACTCTCCATCTCTACATTGGATGCAAAAGGTATGAGGGTTGCATTTGTGGATGGCCAAGTCCTAATGTAGCCAAAGGGAAAGAACATCGATGAAGCAGTAGTGATTGGAGAGCAAGAGGGAGGTTTGCATACATTGAAGGGACAACCTGAACATGCCATGGTACATGAATCCATGGAGCCAAGTGAACTTTGGCATAGAAGACTTGCTCATATGCACTAAATAGCACTTCCAATTGCAAGCAAGGCTATAGAGGGTCTTCTTGAAATCAAGACCAAACATGAAGGTGTTTGCAAAGGATGTGCAAAAGGTAAGAACATTAAGAAGGTTTTCCCAAGCAGTGAAAGCAAGGCAAAAGACATCCTGGAAATCATCCACTCAGATTTATGTGGTCCTATGTCATCCAGTTCTTTGAGTGGGTATGTTTACAATGTCTCATTTATTGATGACTTCTCCAGGAAGACTTGGGTATAATTCTTGAAGAACAAAGATGAGGTGTTTGATAAATTCAAGGAATTCAAAACCTTGATGGAGAATCAAACTGACAAGAAGATCAAAACATTCAGATCCGACAATGGTGGAGAATTCATCTCAGGTGACTTCAAGAAGCTTTGTAGTGATTCAGGGATTAAGAGGGAGTTGACTGCTCCTTATAATCCTCAACAGAATGGAGTTGCAGAAAGGAAGAACAGAACTATCATGGAAGTAGAAAGGGAAATGTTGCATGACCAGGATCTACCTATGCATCTATGGGCAGAAGCAGCTAGAATAGCTGTATATGTGCAGAACAAAACACCCCACAAGATATTGGACAACAAGACACCAGAAGAGGTATTTTATGGTAGGAAACATGAAGTCATTCATCTTAGAATATTTGGTTGTCCAGTATACACTCATGTTCCAAAGGAAAAGAGGACTAAACTAGATCCTTTGGGAAAGAAGGGTATCTTTGTGGGTTACAGTGAAAGCTCGAAGGCTTACAGAATATACTTTCCAGGGTTAAAGAAGATTGATGTTAGCAGGGATGTAACATTTGATGAAAACTCAGCATTCATCAAATCAAGGAAGGCACCTATCGAAGTTTATGAAGAACCTAAGGAAACTAGATTTCAAGACACTACCATGACTGAAGCAGTTCCAGAAGTTGTTCGTGAGTTTGAAGATCCGCCAGAACCTATAGATCCACCCCGTGAGGATAACTCTCACAAGAGGAAACCTGCATGGGCTAGAGAGATCATTCAAGATGCAAAAAGATTTGCCATTCCAGAAGAAGAACACAGAGCAAAGAAGAGAACCAGATCACATACCAGCTATGTTTCTTTACTCTGTGACATTATGAACAAAGAGCCTTCCAGTTATGAAGAAGCAGCGGAAAAGAGAGAATGGAAGGATGCCATGGTTGAGGAATACCAATCAATAATGAAGAATGATGTTTGGGATGTTGTACCAAGACCTAAAGAGAAGTCTGTTGTGACTTCTAAATGGATCTACAAAATCAAGCATGCTGCAGATGGCAGTGTAGAGAAATACAAAGCAAGATTCATAGCTCGTGGATTCTCTCAGAAAGAGGGAATAGATTATGAAGAAAATTTTGCACCTGTAGCCAGGTATACTTCCATCAGAATAGTACTTTCCCTGGCTGCAACGATGAAATGGAAAATACACCAGATGGATGTCAAGACTGCCTTCTTGAATGGTGTAGTTGAAGAGGAAGTATATGTAGAGCAGCCACTCGGTTTTGAAATACATGACAAGGAGTCATATGTGTGCAGATTGAAGAAAGCCTTGTATGTCTTGAAATAAGCTCCTAGAACCTGGTATGATAGGATGGACAGTTTCCTGTCTAGTTTGGGCTTTACCAACACTAAAGAGGATTCTAACCTCTACTACAACGTTGAGGAAGGGAATCCTGTGATTCTACTCTTGTATGTGGATGACTTATTTGTAACAGGAGATGATAGACTGATTGCAGATATGAAGAGGAAGCTTACTGCTGAGTTCGATATGAAATATTGGGAATGATGCATTATTTCCTAGGTATGGAGGTGTGGTAGAGTGCAGGTGGGATATTCCTTGGTGAAGGGAAGTACACAGTAGATATCCTGAAGAGATTCAGGATGATGGATTGCAAGGCCATGGCCACACCTATGGCATCGAATCTGAAGCTTCTATGTGATGCTTCATCTGAGTCGGTTGATGTCTCTATGTATCGTCAGATGATTGGGTCCTTGATGTACCTAACGAACACAAGAACAGATATTTGCTTTGCGGTGAACACATTGAGTCAGTTCTTGATAGATCGGAGGAGTGTTCATCTGGTTGCTGTAAAGCATGTTCTGAGGTACCTGAAGGGTACAGTGGATTATGGCCTCAAGTATGGGGTGAGTCAAAAGTTTAACCTGCAGGGTTATGTTGATTCAGATTGGGCTGGAAGTGTTGCAGATAGGAAGAGCACATATGGGTGCTGCTTCAGTATGGGATCAGGTGTGATCTCTTGGTTTAGCAGGAAGCAGTCCTGCATAGCACTGAGTACAGCTGAGGTAGAGTATGTTGTAGCCTGTTTAGCTAGTTGTGAGGCAGTATGGCTATGGAAGCTACTGTCTGAGTTATTTGATCTCCCGTTGGATGCTACTGGTATCTTCTGTGATAGCCAGTGTTTCATGACAGGTTGAAACACATAGAGATCAAATATCACTATATCAGGGATATGGTGCAGAGAGGAGTTGTGAAGCTCCTGTATGTTGCAACGGATGAGCAGATTGCAAATGTGCTAACAAAGCCACTAGCCAGGGTGAAGTTTGAGTACTTCAGAGAGAGGCTTGGCGTTCTTCAGATTGATGACACTTCGAGGAAGAAGTGATGGACACATTTGTTGAAGCCATTCCAAGCATGTTGGAAGGAGGATCCTTCACATGGCTGTGGATGTAAGCACTGGATTATGAGCATCAGGATGATGTTCTGGTAGATGCATTGTATGATGAGTTGGATCATTTTTATGTATGTATGTATGCATCATGTTGGATGCTGGATATGATTAGTTGGATCATTTTTATGTATGTATGTATGCATCATGTTGGATGCTGGATATGATCAGTTGGATCATTTTTTATGTATGTATGTAAGCATCATGTTGAATGCTTGGACCATGTATCTGTATATGTATCAGGTGGATACATTGTATGATCAGGTGGATCATGTATGGTGATATGTATCATGTACTTGTATTTGTATCAGGTGGATACATTGTATGATCAGGTGGATCATGTATGATGATATGTATCAGGTAGATACTTGGTATGCATCAGGTAGATGCATTGTATGATCACGATGATCATGGATGATGAGCTTCAGGATGTTGCTCCAGATGACATGTAGCAGGATGTTGCAGTGATGATTATCAAGATGATCATGTGTACATTAGGATGATGTATGGTGAGTATCAGGTTGATACTCTGTGGCCGTGGAACAGGTTGTGCAGAGAAGCATGTCATTTGTGCCCTGGGAGATTTGCAGATGGCCTTTCGAGGTTTTTCCTATGGCATGTAATTCGTACCCTAGGACATCTAGCAAATGCTCTTTCGAGGTTTTGCTTGGGAGGACATATAATTTGTGCCCTGGGAGATCTACAGATAGTCTTTCGAGGTTTTTCCTATGGCATGTAATTTATGCCCTGGGATATTTGGCATATGCTCTTTCGAGGTTTTGTCCTATGGCATGTAATTTGTGCCCTGGGAGATCCGATAGGTTGAGCCATGTGCTCATAATTAGTCCTGGGATGCTCTTTCGAGGTTTTTCCATGACCACATGTAATTTGTGCCCTGGGAGATCCGATAGGTTGAGCCTTGTGCTCGTAATCAGTCCTGGGATGCTCTTTTGAGGTTTTGTGGTGACCACATGTAATTTGTGCCCTGGGAGATCCGATAGGTTGAACCTTATGCTCGTAATCAATCCTGGGATTCTCTTTCGAGGTTTTGTGGTGGGGTCACATGTAATAAGTCCTGGAGATCTAGATAGGATGAAAAAGGCCTCAGATGCTCTTTAGGGTTCTTTCTAGTCAAGAGACTCTTTTAAGGTTTTGTGACGCACGTAATAAGTCCTGAGATTTCCACAGTATGGCTAATGATGATAAAGACCTACAGGTGGTGGGCCTACATCCAGTATGAAAAAGGACTGGCTTTGTAGAACTTCCTGTGACGAGTAGAGTCAGAGATTGATTGAGATAGCAACAACAATGATGATGATGATGACGATGCATCGATGACGATGATCCCGAGAAGAAGACTTGTCTAGCAGATCTGTGTCGAGAAATACCTTCCCAGTTAAGAGGGAGTGTTGATGTATATGTAACTTCGGAATGTATTTCATCTATGTATTTTATATATATTTATTGTACCCTTATTAGAGATGTGTTATTCCTCTATAAGGAAGTGTCGTCATGTGGATTGACAAGTGTTGCAAGTGTGTGTACTTGTCGATGGGTTATTAGACCACCATGCGTGGGGCCGGCCCTGAAATATATATATTATAATATGGATGTACCTAGATAGACAAGTCGGCCCCATAAGGTCACTGGGCAAATAGATTAGTATAAATAGAGATCAGGTGATCTCTATTTAGATCACTCGGAAAAGTATTTCACTCTCACTCAGAAAGTGGCGCACTAGTGAGGAGGAGGATCATCTGCTACTAGGAGACTATCTCAGTGTATTTTGGTTGTACTTTGGTTGAGCCATTGCTCTCTCTATCTCTGAGGAAGTTGTGGGGTTTTTCACCTTAGGGTTTTCCCCACGGAAACTCTGTGTCTCTTGTCTCTCATGCTTTTTATTCTTGTGATGCTTGTCATGCTTATTGTGATTGTCATGCATTGATATAATGTATATGTTATTCTCTCAGTAAAGATCCTAGAGTATTGTGAATTAATGCTCAAAATTTAACACTTTCATATGCTCCACAAATGTTTCGACATATACACTCTTTCTGATCTCCATTTGTGTAGAAACCAAATCTATCACACCATGTGGACTTCGACCTTGAACTATCTGGAATGGACTCATACCTATCGACTGATTCACATAATTGTTGTATGAGAATTTCGCTTGTGCCAACATGTTCTCCCATTGCTTGGGTCTATTGGTCGTCAAACATATCATAAGTTTTCCTAAACCTTTGTTACTACCTCGGTCTGTCCATCAGTCTACGGATGATATGCCAAGCTAAACTGCAACTTTGTGTCCAGCTTCTTCCATAGGGTTCTCCATAAATGACCCATACACTTGGTATCTCTGTCCCATCTTACACTCTTCAGAAACCCATGCAATCTTAATATCTCCTTGAATAATAGTACACCAATGCTTGTGGTGTCACTTTTCTTCTGACACGGAATAAACTATTCCATTTTCGAAAATATGTCAACTATCACAAATATTTAGTCGTTACCTTGTTGTCTCTTTGGCAATCCTAGCACAAAATCCATGCTCAGGTGCTCCCATGGGGTATTTGGAAATGGTAATGGTGCATACATCCCAGTATTCTGACTTTGCCCCTTCACCAACTGGAAAATTCGACACAGTCGTATCCCTCTACCGACATCTATCATCATCCATGGACAATAATACTTTTCTTCGACCAACACCTTGGTCTTGTCGATGCCAAAATGACCTGCTAATCCACCACTATCCAGTTCTTGAATTAGGTTCTCTCTTATGGATCCCTTCAGAATACATAATTGTTGTCCCTTGAGTAGGTCTTCTTCTTGGATAAAATAATCCAAGTATGGACTTCTGTCGACACTCCATGGTTCGCGACTAGCCTTCCATGCTTCCCCAAAATCCTAATTGGTCTCATACTCTATCTTCATCGACTCTGTTGCTATCGCCTGAGCTGTTGTCGTCTTCAGCAATGCAACTCTTGGACTTAGCGCGTCAGAAACCTTGTTCGACTTTCCGGACTTATGTCGCAACGTGAAGGTATATCCCTGCAAAAATTCAACCCACTTCATGTGTCGCTCATTCAACTTTGACTGATTATTCAAGTACCTTAGTGTCTGGTGGTCTGTGTACAACACAAATTCCTTGGGAAGCAAATAATGCCTCAACTTCTTTAATGGTTGGACAATAGCATATAACTCCTGGTCGTAGACAGAATATTTTCTCTTTGCTTCATCCAACTTTTCTCTTAAGAATGCAATTGGTTGGCCATCCTGGCTCAACATTGCGCCAATTTCCATTCCACTCACATCGCAATCGAATTGGAAAAAAATGTCGAAATATGGGAGAGCTAACACTGGGCTCTCTGTCACCTTCTTCTTCAACTTGTCGAAGGCCTTTTGGGAAGCTTAAGTCCACTTGAACTCCCCTTTCTTCATGCACTCTGTCAACAGTGCACATATTCGACTGAATCCCTGGATGAACTTCCTGTAGAAACTAGCAAGTCCATGAAAACTCGCACTCTTGTCGTGCTTGTCGGTTCTGGCCACTCCATTATAGCCTTCACCTTTTCTAAGTCCATCACTAACCCTTTACTCGAGATTACAAATCCCAAGTATGCCAGTTCTTCCTTCATGAAGAAACACTTTTGCAAGTTCACCATTAGCTTTTCTTCCTGTAGCTTCTGTAACACTTATCGAATGTGCTCTGAATGTTCGACTTTGGTTCGAATGAATATCAAGATTTCTTTGAGGTACACCACGACAAACTTTCCCAATAATGGGTTTAGTACTTTGTTCATCAATTGCATGAACATACTTGTTACATTATTTAATCCGAAGGGCATGACTAACCACTCATACAGTCATTCCTTCGTCTTGAAGGCTGTCTTCCATTCATCACCTTCTCTTACCCTAATCTGGTGATACCCACTTTTCAGGTCAATCTTGGTGAAGTATCTTTCTCCACTCAAGCAATCCATCAAGTCTTCCATCCTTGGCAATGGAAACCTGTACTTTATTATGATCTTGTTGATAGCTTTGGAGTCTCTACACATCCTCCATTCTCCATCCTTCCTTGGTGCTAGTACAACTGGTACTGCACACGGGCTCATACTTTCTCTGATCAATCCTTTGTCCAACAGCTCCTAGACTTGTCGATTGATTTCCTGACCCTCTTCTGGATTCATTCTATGTCGTACCTTGTTTGGAAAACTTGATCCAGGAATCAAGTTAATCTTATGGGATATTCTTATCGTCGATGGAAATCTTATCGGTTCCTCATTAACCATTATTCTCTTAAAATCATCAAGCATTTCTTCAACTTCGACCGAAACTCTCTCCGTGGTCGAACACTCGACACATGGTCCTTTTGGAATGATGGAGAAACATCCCAACTGTTTCTCTTCCTCTGTTAGGAATTCCTTCACTGAACACATCAGCACTAACTTCTCCAAATAGTTTCTTTCGCCCTGCTTATAGTCAGCGTGATCCTCCTACTTCGGCTTCAACATCCTCCATGTGCCATTTTTCGACACTGTGATTGTGTTGGCTCGACCATCATAGATCATCTTCTAATCATATTCCATGGCCTCCCTAAAAACAGATGACAAGTGTCCAATGGGATTACGTTGCACAGTACAATGTCTTCAAGTTTCCCAACTTTAAAGTTGATCATGCACTGTTTGGTTACCTTCACATGATGTCCTTTCTGTAATCAAGATATCTTCTATGGGTTTGGGTGTTTTTTTCATCTCTAAACCAACTTCTCGATGACCTCCATCGACAATAAATTCTCTATACTACGACCATCGACAATGGTCTTGCAATACCTGTCAGCGATCAACACTTTAGCCCGAAAGATGGCCTTTCATTGTGGTGGCTCCTTCTCTTCGCGCTGGTTGTCCTGGACCAATGTTCTCCTGGCCCTCATGTTTTGACCTTTTCCTCTACCATATTCACCATTGTCAGATGTCCAATCCATCTTCTCATCGCCTTGGTCATCTCGTTGATGTCTAGGTTTCGACTTCTCTTCCATGTGTAGATTATCCATGAATTAAAAGGATTTGTGTCCCACTCCACGACACTTATAACAGACTATAGTTGGTAGATCTCATCTCCTTTCTTTTCTACTGGAACATTTCTACCAAACACACCTCGACTGCGGGTCTCTCGACCTTTCCGTCAATTCCCCTATGCTTTCTCCTTGGTCATTGTCCCTTCTGAACGTTGGTCATCTTCAATGACTTCTCTCCAAGTTCTGCTACTTTTTCCCTTCACGAAAACAGTCTTCTCACCTTGATTAGTCATCCTTCGTCTGCTCAATGTGGTTCTTCTCAATAGTTTCTCTTCTACCTTCATAGCTAACTAGTAGGCTTCACCAACTGCTCTGAACCTCGATAGGCTCAACTCATTCTGTATATCATATTTCAAGCCATTCACATATCTGACAACTGCTTCTTCTCCTTCATCAGTTTGACCGGATCTAATCAACAATCTGTAGAAATATTCCATGTATTCCTTCATGGTCATCTTCTTCTGTCGAAATTTTTGTAAGTTCCTAAACAAGGAAATCACATAGTCGCTAGGAAGGAACTTCCCCTTCAGCTTGGAAACCATTCTGTCCCAAGACTTGATTTTCTCCTTTCCTTTTTTGACTCTGTCAGCTTGTACATTGTCCCACCACAATGAGGCATGGCCCTTCAACCTTAGACATGCAGTTTTAACCCTTTTAGGAAACTCTATCTTCTCTATGTCGAAGTATTTTTCCATCTCTCTAAACTAGTCTATCAAGTCTTCTGGATCCAGACATCCTTAGTAGGTACATACATCCATCTTTGTTCCACCCCTCATATCTATCAGTAGATTGATTAGTTTATCTTCTATTTCTTATTCCACTACTTCCTAAGCTTCCACTTCCTCGAATTCTTCATCACTATGGTCAAGTGCATCTGGAATGCATCCATGTCTCTGTCTCTCTTTCATCACTGCGACCTCATTGGTCAAAATTTTCATTGTTTGTATGCACTCGTCGAACATTTCACGATCAACTGTAACTCCTGTGCCTCGTGCTCTTCGTCCTACACCAAGGACATTTACACAGGCTCTTTGTGCTATTCTTTCAACCACGGCTGAAATCTCCTCTTGTCCAATCGCAACCGGACTTTCAACATTCACACACAACTCTACCCAATTGCAACTGGAGTTGTTCACTCACTCACAGGCTCTTCCTTTTCACAGGATTATGTTTCTCTCATACCACCTAACGCAAGGGAGGGTTGGTCAGACCCTCTTGCTTAACTATAACACACAACAAACACACAAATGCTCACATAGACTAGTCGTGAACTGGAATGCCAAGAGGTTGACTTTTATTACTTGAATGAATTACAAAGTTACATGCAATCTAATAAAAAAATTGGCCTTATCCTGTTACAATATACATAAGTAAATCTCTATTTCACTCAGTGTGTTTCTCCCTGTGTGTGATCCTCTCCTTCTTCCTTTCCTTTGATGAAGGAAGAATGAATGATGATTGAGTGATCCTTTTCTCTATTCCTCCACACCAGTCTCCTACTTTGCTCTGCTACTTTTCCGAGGTCCACTCCGACTCGTTTCCCCAAGACATCCTTCTATTTCTTCCACTCGATCTCTGACCCTACGAATCCTATAGTTTTCATCCCCCCCTGACCATATTGCACAACGTCATCCTATGGAAACACCTGGCCTAGTCTCAACCAACTTCTTAACTTCCATTAAATTCCTCATCAACCCACAACAATTGTTTCCTTGAGTCCTGCACCCCTTTGAGTTTGCTACAGTTGTCAGTCATATCACTATCCTCTTTGACATGTCAACCATTCTATTCTTTATCAAGCCTTGACTTAACTTAACTTTCCAACGTTAATTGGTATCCACAGCTTCCAGTCTGCCTCATCCCCCTCGCTTCGCTTTTGCTGCTTTCGTCAGTGTTAGACCTCTTTTCGACATCTCAACTCCTTTGATTTCTACTCATGTTGATGTCGACCTTTTCTCCTATCGACCATACTTCGACAGCTTCCTGCTCGACTACATGGATTCAATTGCCAATATCCTTCGCACCAGTGGTCGTCGACAATCCCCTTGGTCGACCCTCTTCTATCAATCAACTTCGACTATTTCCCCTAGGTCCCGATTCCCCTACATCATGTTGAAAACCATCCCTCAAAAGGCATATGAGTTCTCACATTTTTTCCATATTCACATCGAAGTGATCTCTTGACTCATGCAAATGAGACAAGCAGACTTTGTCATGAAATATTCAGACACCTAGACCTCAAGTACTTGCAATACTTGCACAAGGAAGATATGGTTGAAGGATTTCCTAACATAAATTTTTCTCAAGAGATGTGCAAAGGTTGCTTGGTAGGGAATCATCCAGAGAAAAATGATGATGTTGGGAAGGCAAGGAGAGCTTCCTCCACACTTGATCTGATACACAGTGATGTCTCATGATCGATGCCCATAGATTCTATGAATGGATCACGATATATTTTGACTTTCATAGATGATTACTCTAGGTTCTTTTGGATCTACTTTCTCAAGTAGAATTCTGAGGTATTTGAAACTTTCAAATTTTTCAAGGCCTTAGTTGAGAACATTGTTGTCAAGAATATCAGAGCACTCAGATCAGACAATGGAGGAGAGTACATCAAGAGGGATTTGTAGCAGTTTTTTTCTTCTGAGGGAATTCAAATGCAACATTATGTCCCATACGCACCTTAGAAAAATGGTGTAGCAGAGAGGAACAATAGGTCATTGAAAGAGATAGATACCTTCTTTCTTGAAGCAAGGTATCTTGCACCATATCTCTAGGCAGAAGCAATGAACTGCTCTACATACATTCTGAATAGGGTACCCCACAATTCTGTGGATGGGGTCACTCCATTCGAATAATTGAAAGGACACAAACTTGATGTCTCTCATCTGAGGGTTTTTGGATCCAAGGCATGGGCCAAAATCCCATCTGGAAAAAGAAAATCTCTTCAACCCCAAAGTAGCAAATGCATTCTGATGGGATATGTAGAAAATGCAAAAGCATACAACCTGATGGAGATTGCACCCAAAATATTCTTCATTGAAAGAAGTGTTAGGTTCGATGAAGATCCATTACAAGATCTACAGCCAGTTGAAGATCAAGGAAGATATGATATACATACTCCATTTACACCTGATGAAGATCAATATGAGGTCTCTTCTGATGAGGACCAAGTTGAATCATATCTTGATGTTGATAATGAAGATCATGCAGATCTATATCCAGAACGAGGACCTTCTCCCAATCTATGTCCAAGGCCAAAATGGGCTCAAAAAATCCTTGAAGCTACTGGGAGCATAGCTGAGGATCCATATCACATTAGGATAACTAGATCTTAGTATGAAGTTGCAAACCATGCACTATGTCATACAAATCCACTTCTCTCATAGAGATGATACATGATGATGGGGTCTGATCTACAATCCTTCAAAGAGACCTTCCACGATCTAAGATGGAAGATTGAGGTTGATGTTAAATTTCGAGCATTAATTCACAATACTCTAGGATCTTCATTGAGAGAATAACATATATAGTATACCAATGCATAACAATCACAATAAGCATGACAAGCATCACAAGAATCAAAAGCATGAGAGACAAGAGACATAGAGTTTCCGTGGGGAAAACCCTAAGGTGAAAAACCCCACAACTTCCTCAGAGATAGAGAGAGCAATGGCTCAACCAAAGCACAACCAAAATACACTTGAGATAGTCTCCTAGAAGCAGATGATCGTCCTCCTCACTAGTGCGCCACTTTCTGAGTGAGAGAGAGATGACTTTCCGAATGATCTAAATAGAGATCTCCTGATCTCTTATACTAACCTATTTTCCCAATGACCTTATGGGGCCGACTTGTCTAGCTAGGTACATCCACAATATAATATATATTGCAGGGCCGACCCCACACATGGTGGTCTAATAACCCATCGGCAAGTACACACACTTGCGACACTTGTCAATCCACATGACAACACTTCCTTATAGAGGAATAACACATCTCTAATAAGGGTACAATAAATATATATGAAATACATAGATGAAATACATTCCGAAGTTACATATACATCAACAGTTGACATGCATTACATTAGAGAACTAGTTCACAACGGGACCAACACACTTCATTACTACCCTACAGAGGAGCAGAATGCATATGTATTTACCAAGTTTTTACATATGTAAAAGCTGCTTGAGCTCCCTACTGTTCATTTTTTAGGGGGGGTATTTTTCCCATGAGGTTTTCCCCTATTTCCTTAGTTTCATGAACAATTCTTTTATCATTTATTTGATTGTATGGGTGACCTTTGGTCTCAGTAACTAGGTTATAAGATGTCCAAGTTTGGATTAAGCGGGGGTGTTAGGATATTTAAGACTCCATCCTTGTCCTACTTAGCATTATGTTTTTTTCCTAGTAGTTGATGATGTCATTCCCCCTAGTAGTGTGCAAATTTCTTCTAGGACCCATTAGTCACCTAATGCACCCTACATGCATAATTTTAGGCTCACCAGAGTCAGTTCCCTACATTCTAGGATCCAACTCTATTTTCTAGTTCATTCCACTAGAGTTCCTGAACTCTACTAGGGATTTTAGCTCCGATCACCAATTATTGTCATCTAATGCGCCATTTTCACCTACTTTTCATGCATAACTCACTAATGCACCCTCGTCTGTCAGTTAACTGATTGTGTCTTCAGTTAACTAAGTTTTGGTTCAGTTGAGTTGAGTTTGGGTCTTCCAAAGCACTCCAGTGGTGACAATTCCTATTCTAGACAGACTTAGACTTGCATTCTTCTAGGACATTTGAATTCTCTATATTGTAACATATTTGTGAAATATATTGATTAATGGATAATTGGGATTAATTGGGATTAATGGCATTTCTGTTCGTGGTGGTGGTCGGCCCATGTGCTGACATCTGTCACACTTAGATATAAATTCTCGACAGTCTTTATGAACTGTCGACCACAAAAGTCCGGCTTGCAGTATTTTTCTAGCCGTTATGTCTGCATGATAATGTCCTCCGGTCGGTCCAGCATGTGCTTCTGCAAGTATATCTTGTCGTTCATGATCAAGTATGAATCGGCATAATATATCATCCAAGGAAAGTTTACAGAGGAATCCATTGATCAAAGTGTAAGGGGTTGCTTTCATTGCTAAGATATTCTTGTTTTTCTCAGTCATTCCCTTAGGAGCTTACCCATTTTCAAGAAATTGTGCAATTTCCACAAGTTCTGAAGGTACTGCTTCAATGCAAAACAAGTGTGCATCTGGTAAGTCATCTTCAATTCCTGTCGGTTCTATTCCTGTATCAACTCTCGACAGGTGGTCTGGCCCGACATTAGCTTTTCCAGGTTGAATGATTACTTCAAATTCAAATTCTTGAAATAGTTATAACCAGCGAAATAATCTCCCATGATGCAATGGTTTATTGACTAAGTATTTTAAAGTTTGGTGATCTGTATAAAATACAAAGGGATTAGCCAATAAATAATGACGGTATTTCTGAAGTGCAAATACCATTCCTAATGCTTCTCTTTCGGTCGTAGAATAATTTCTTTCAACTTTATTCAATTTTCGACTACTGAATGCATTAGGATAATCCATGTCATCTTCTCCGGGTTGCATTAGAATGGCACCAACTGCTATTCGAGATGCGTCAATATGTACATGAAATTTCTTCAACCAATCCGGGAATCGAAGAATGGGTGCTTCAACCATTTTTCTTTTCAATGTGTTAAATGAGATATCACATTCCTCTGTCCACCTATAATATCGATCATATTTTAACAATTCTTCAAGAGGATAAGTCATATCGGAATAGTGTCTGATAAACTTCCTGTAATATCCGGTATGACCCAACATGATTTGTACTTGTTTCGGATTAACTAGAGGCTTTAGGTCGAGGACAATTTTGATCTTTGCATAATCGACTTTGATTCCTTCTTTGCAAACTACATGGCCTAGTAGTATGCTGATAGGTGTTGCGAATATGCACATTTTAATATTCAACGACAATTGTATCTGTCGACATCATTCTAACATCAGTCGAAGCCATTTGCAATGATCTTTCAACGTTGTATAGATTGTCCAATCATCAAAGTATACAACCATGGTTTTGTAGATATATTCTTGGAATGCTTTGACGAAAATTCTTCAGAAGACCGCAGGTGCGTTCTTCAAACCGAAAGGAATACTTTTGTACGTGAATAACCCAAATTCGCACACGAATGTTGTCTTTTTTTTATCTTCCTTTGCTATAGGTACTTGGTTGTACCCTAAGAATTCATCCGTGAAAGAGTAACACTCATGCCCTGCAACTTCATTAATAATTTCGTTAGTGAAAGGGGTTGGGAAGGGATCTGTGAGTGTTACCTTGTTCAAATCTCAAAAGTCGACACAGATTCTCAATCGTGTTGGATCTTGCTTCTTTGGCTGAACGACCATTGGGATTTCCCACTCCGACTGGTCGATAGGATATATGATTCCTGCGGAAAGCATGCTATCGATCTCCTTTTTAACAATATCCTTATATTTGTGAACGAGCTTGTAGGGCCTTTTCTTTACAGGTCTGGCGTTAGGCTTAATATCAATTTTCATCTCACCCATTTCCTTTACAACTCCTTTCAAGTCTCTATAATCTCGAGCAAAAATGTCTTGAAATTCTTTGAGGATACTGGAGATTTTTGTTGTTTGTTCTTGATTCCAATAATCGCCATTTTTTTCCATTTTCGGTCGGTCGCCATTTGAAATATCTACTTCTTTCGTTTTAATCTTTGCGTCCATCCACTCTGGTGCACGACTATTACTTATCTATCTTTCACCTTCTTTGATTTGCGTGAAAGTTGGTGGAAAGTCTTTTTCTGATAACCTTTCGGGCTCATCTTTTTCGACAATCTCTGTGATAAAGATTGTTGTTATGGGCTTCAACACATTGGGATGATCCTTTCTCCATTGAAAACTTTTTCTGACTAACATCTTTATTTCTAGACTCAGTCTTGTCGAATACTGTTTTTCTGTCAACTTTATGTTGTAGTAGGTGTTAGGTAGGTGCATAATCTTCTGTTTGTTGCAAGTGTTAAGTTTTTTGTTGGCTGCATAAATTCTTTGATGTTTTACTTGCTTCGACCAACCTCTTATCCTGCGGAGAAAATTGGAAATCCTTAATAAAATTTTCTTTTAAGTCTTTCCAAAAGAAGGTTTCTCCTCTGGATTCTTCCATCTTGTACCATTTGTTAGGAAGATCATCAAGTGTTCTGGGGAAAAGGTGAGGCCATGTTCTTTCATCTTTATAACCCAGTTTTCTCCATTCTTTTTCGCAACAGTCAATATGGAATTTAGGATTTTGTCCTTGAGTAAATAGGGGAATGTCAGCCTGAGTTGTCGATTTTCTTCCTCCAAATCTTTCTATGAAAAATGTTGATGCAGTATTCCAGTTTTGAAGTTTCGACTGATGGGTGTCCCACCATCTCGTAGCTTGACCAGTAAATGTCTCTACCAAACTTTGTAGTTGGCCTTGTTCTCCGACATGTTTTGATACCTGTTCGACATGAATATCAGGTGAGTCGCGTTCTTTATATCTTAATGTCGAATTACCATATTGTGCATTCTTGTCTGGAGCAAGTGTTGGATATGCTCTCATTTTTCGTTTAAATATCTTTGGTGTGTAAGATACTGAGAGAAACTTCTTGATTTTCTTCTTTGAGATGGCTTCCACAGTCCATCATTCTTTCGCATGTAAGTCATAGTTATCTATTTTCCAGTCATAGAGTTATGCATCGGAATTATATCCAAGCGAGATGGGATCTCCAAAATGAAGTTCTCCTTGGGTATTTGGCTCAATGCGATCTTCATTATTGTCTATTCAGCAAAGCTTTCGGACATCATTATCGACTTCTGTAGGTTTTGACCAAGGTTCTCCTTGAGATGGGAAGATTGGTACGATAACCTTCTGACCATTTCCTTCCAAGTTGATACGACTTTTATCTAAGGAAATTGAGGCCTTCATATTTCGTCCCCATGGTCGTCCGACCAATGCAGGGAATGAACTCGCATCATCCTTGGAGTGATGATTTTGAAATCTACTTTCTTCGTGATGCCTTATGGAAGTTTCAACTCCTTTCCATACTCGAATCGGCTCAATTAATCCTTGATCTACGAGCTTTAAATAGATGCCTGATTCCTATAGTTGAGATCGACCGAGTTGGTCCCAGGTATCATGAGTCATGATATTCACTTGGGATCCAAATTCCAGTACGACTTGTCGTACATGATATCCATTTATGTCGAGATCGACTAACGGGTCAGCATCATTTTTCTCTTTTTGTTTTAGTCAGCAAATGCTTTTAGTTTGTCTTTGCTCGACATGTTTTAATTTATGCAATAGGTCAATCATTTTTCATACGGCTTCTTTGTTTGAAATTAATTTGAGCAATTCATTGAGAACATCTTCATGTGCTACTAAATCATGAAATATGTTGGATGCATCTTTGTACACAGATTTTTGTTTTATAGGATTTGGATAATCCTCCTTATCGACAATTCTAGTTATCTGAGGTTTATCTTGACCAATGTGAGTTCCTTGCCTGGTTACAATTTGCAAGTTTTTTGTACGAAGCACATCATTTTTTGAAATACAATATAAAACATGAACATTCTTTTTATTATTTATTTTCTCAATCATGGTAGGGCAATCCTCTAAATAGTGATCGCCTACCCCACACTTTGTACAAAATTTAAGATCAGTTCTTTCCTTATAGGGGCATTCTGCATGCTGATGATTCTCACTGAAACATGTGAAACACACACCAAGTCGACCAGATTGAATGCCTTGACCTCCACTGCCACGACCGCAACTCTGGTATCCTCTGCGCCTATTGTAGCCGTCATATCGCCGATCATACCATCGGTCATTATACCTTGGGTATCTGTCATTCCTGTTTTTATTGTACCAGTTATTTCTACCATCATTTTTCTCGAATCTGTCGTTTGCTAGATTTCTATCTTGGTTCTGCTCGACAGAATTTGTCTGGTACACTACATGATAATTTTTTCGATTTTTCAGGTTCAGATGACATTCTTCAATTGTATGTGTACACTTCCCAAATTTGACACCATCTTGCCTTCTTGTTTTTCAGATTATATGGGCAGTCATTTGTGGTATGTGAATCAAAATCTTTACACAAATCACAGAAACATATGGATTGAATGAGTTTCACTTCTTGTCGCTGATCCTTAATTCGACAAGAATCTTTGGTACGTTCTGAAGTTCGACAAGTTGTACACCATAGTTCTGGTCTTTTTAGCATCATATTTCGGATAGCTTGCTCCATACTTTCAAGGCATTCATTGACTTGTCTATCCATGGATACTAAAGGGTATTCATCATCCATTTCGATTTCTAGTGCTACTCTTAGTGCATCCGCATATGTATTAACATTTTGTCGATGGACATGTATTCTGATTTTATTGATTAGACCAGCAATAAACCATTTGATTAATAGTTTTTCTTCTATTTCATAGTTTGATTTCCTCAGGAGATCTTTAAACCTCTTGTCGTATTCCTTGACAGTTTCTGTCATCTTTTGGACTGTCGTCTTCAGTCGTTCTACCGCTAGGTATGTCGCATCTTCAATCATAAAGAAGGCTAAAAAGCTTTGTTTGATTTGTGCTTTTGTTGCATTTGGTGATTTTTCTACGTACCCCATGTACCATGTTAGTGCTCTTTTCCTTAACGAACCAACAAACTGTGCAACTTGTCTTTCTTCGCTAGTGATTTGATTAACTGTCCATATTTCTTCACACACAAACCAATGTCTTCTTGGGTCTTCATCTCCTTCATAGAATGGAAGGTGTGTTGTTGTGTGTGACATGTCTACTGGTGTATTATTTTGAGAATTTGATGGTGTTGTGGGTGGGTTATTTCCATGATCAAAACTTGGTGCGTTGTTAATTTGAATTAGTTATAATTCTGGACTTCGTCCTCTGTCTTCAGAATCAATGACTATAACTTCTTTTGTATTGCTAGATCTTCCTTCTTCTATTACTTCTGTCGAAATCCAATTAAAGTTCTACTCCAACAGGATTTCACTAAATCTCAGGCTTTCCGGTGTGCTTTTCAAGTTGCTCAAATTTGGTATTGGCAGGGGGGGTGATTCCTCATGCTCTGAGTACACTAGATGAAAACTTTTGTTTGAAAATTTGGGTGGAAAAGATACCCAATTTCCTTCCTCCGGCCGATGAATCAATAGTCTATTAATATTATCACCTTCTATGCTTCGACGACTCCAAATTCTCGACTGACCAGCATGGAGACCAAGATTTTCTTCGACAATTTCTTCCACCCAAATTCTTTGTGTCAAACGAAATGGAGATGGAGGTGCTACTATTTCAGGTATTTGAACTTGGAGAGCTCTACCATGCTCTATCCACAAGTCTTCATCCATTGGCGATAGTTCTTCTTCGACATCCCGATCATTGCGGGCTCTGCTTGATTCTAGCAGATTTCCTTCTATATCTGTCGCAACGTTTGATCCTCGTGTCCTCCGGAGCACAATTTCCTGCTCCCGTAGCTCTTCACATTGCTGCCTCCTCTTTTCTCTTTTGATTTTCTGAATATCTGGGATGTTTTTGTGACTCAAAAGTCTATCTTTGTCGTATTTTTTTCCACTACTGGCCATGTCGTCTTGTCATATGTCAAATTTCATCAAACTAGGTACATCAGAGCATGCTTCATCACCCCCCCAATGCTGGCCCAAAGGTTTCTAGATTATTGGGGAAGTGCAGACCATCATTTGTTCAAGAAAAATTCCCATTCGCGCTCCTTTACAAATTTTTCCCACTTACGTTCTTTCTCCTCCTAGTTAGAGTTCGGAAGGGGCAGGAGTAGCAACAGTCTTGTTTCGACAATATGCGCAGTGCCTTTGTCGATAAAAAATTTCAACAGTAAAGTTGGAAGAGAACACAGAAATTGATCATCTAATTCGGTGAAGAAATTTCTTCTTATTTCGTCTATCGAGACTCGATCTTCAATCGCCTTCTCTTCACAAAAATCATCTGCAATCATTTCACACCACTCCGACAGATTTTTACATCCTCCATTGATTAGCTTCGATAATAGATTCCGTTTTGTTTCATCAACTGGTCTGTTCATCCAGAAGTTTCATCAAGGTGGTTGGCACAGATTCTACGAATCGCTCATGGGTCTCGGAGAAGAATTGATCTCTCACTTGGCTAATCGTTAGCTTGTTACGTCGCGCATAGTTCTGCAGATAATTCACGATTTTCTTCTCCCGCCAATCTCTAATCTCTTGTTCTGAAATCACAGGTCATGCCGCTATTTATTTTTCATGCATCAACCAGCAACGGAACTAGATGTTGTAGTCCCAACGATCATGTGGTTATCATGGATACATTACATAATATAAGAAAGCATACACAATGATACAGATACAACAAATGAGATAGATAGAGAGACACAAGCCTTTATATTAACCAGCAAGAGCAAAATACAGTCATAAAACCAATCTTAACTAGTACATCGGCTCACTAGCCTATATATATATGTACAAATACAGTTACATAACCATATGTCAGTTTATCCAACCGACCCGACCTATACTAGTCGACGCGACCTGTCGACATGTGCTGCAGAGTGGTCAGGCTGAGGGCCTAGTCAACATGATGACCTAGGCCCCTCCAACAGTTACACATTTCTGCTTCCATCTAAGTTCCAATGCATGACTGATTTTACTTCTCTTTTATCTGCAATTTTCACTGTAATTCATATTTTATGTTCATTCTTTGACTGTGAGTTATTCTCAGCTCTATGACCTGCTGTAACTTATAATTCCACAAATCCTCTTAGGGATATTGACTTTATTCCTGGACTCTTCTATAGACAAAAGGATATCCTTCTCAAATGTATCAAAGAAATGTAGGAAGAATTCCACGGTCCATCCATCTAGACTGGGACTCATCTCTTTAACAAAAAATTGCAGAACCTCTTTAATCTCATCCAAAGAAATCTCTTTACCTATCATAAATCCATCTTCATTTGAAAATAACTTTGGAAATTTTTTAATGATCTTTAACCATTTTATCATATTTAAATCTAATTCTATTTATAGATTTCATTGAAGTTTGATACAACAGAATGCATAATAGAAGGTTGATCCTTAACAATGGAGCCATCCCCACTACGAACCTTACAACTGGAGTTATATTCATATGGTGAGAAGCATACCGATGGACGAACTTAGTGTTTTGGTCCCCACATGCAACCCACAGTGCACGACTCTTCAGTCTCTAGATATTTTCTTGCTGATTTAAAATGATCCTTTTTTTAATTTTCAAGATTAATTAGGTCCATTTTCCTCTTTTGTGAGAAAATCTCATCCCCCAAGGAATTTTCAATCACTAAAATCTGCTCTTCAATTTTGTTTAAATCCTCATTCAGAGAACACTTTTTATCCTTGTCCCATTTAATAACCTCATACCTGAGATTACTAAGATTATTTAATAACCGTTAAAAAGGAGAATGATGAACAGTGATAGTCATGCTATTCCAATGGCTCTTAATAGATTCACAAAAGGAATTATTCTCAAGCCATGTACTATTGAACTTGAAGGGATAATAATGTTGACACCTCTCAAAATCAATGTGTAATGCATTGGCCTGATGATCTGGAAAACCTATTGGAATGATCCATGTGTGATATCTTCCAAACTTGAAATCAAAATCCTCATTAATCAAAAAACAGTCTAACCTTTTAGCAACACCTCCCACTTGAGTTATACCATTTTACCAAGTATGGACCATAGAAGCATGGATAATGTCAATGAGTTCAGTTTTGGAAAAGTTATCTTTGAAATATAAAGACAATGGGTCAACTATGTTTTTCGACCCCCAAAATTCCATCTCGGACATAGTCAGATTGAGGTCACCTCCGATAATAACATTATGGTTAGGATAATTCCTTGAGTAAAAATATGGTCCCAGAAAGACACCCTATTTTTATATGGGTCGTAGATGTTAAAAATGTTGAAATGTTGATCTATTCCCCTAAAAAAAGCTATCAATTTAATTCCTGCATAAGGAATGAACGAATTAAATTAACAAACCAGAGGGTTCCAGGCAACCAATTATAAGACCCCTGAGATCTCGTTAGCATCAACCCCACTACAAAGCCAATGCGGTCTAATTTTAAGAAATAATTCAAAAGCATTAATCCCATTGCACATCGTTTCCTAGAATAAAATGATATCTGGTTTACTTTGATCTAAGAGTCTTTTAATGGCAGTCCTTTTGGGTTGATTGGAAAACCCTCTCACATTCATGGATAAAATGATCATTTTGAACCAATTTATTGGCTCCCATCCACTCTAAGAGGCCCTGAAGCAGAAGTAGTCTCAGGTGTGACGTCTCCAAATTTTTATTTTTTTTTTGCTTCCTTCTTTTGTTATTTTCCTTCTCTTAACTGTAAATAAACAATAACTGGATCTATGTATACATACACTTAGAATACACATCACATTCACATGCTGAACTTGCTCAAGTTCTGTCCCATGTATTTTCTTACTGGTTAGCAGGGTAATAAGGTTGACATGCCACTTACTTAGCTATGGCTAACTCTATTCCGCATATTCATGCAGGTGTACTTTATAATACCTCAACTTCCTAGGTCGCAAGTAACAGGGTTCTGATAACAAGGTATGCATTAAATCTATTTCACCTTCATCATTCACCCTATAAGGGCTACTTGTGAATTTCTTCTGTATTCATGCAATTCTAAACATGGAAATAACTATTTTAACAATGACCTGGGACACAAATTACAAGGGTTGAAAAGATTATCGTAACATCCCTAAATTACCACCTATTTCACTATGAGTTGTTGAATGCTCATCCTCAATGTTCTTACATAGTTATCTACCCCCAAAAAAGGGGATTGCATGGTTTCTTTAATTAATGCAATATTACCATAACCCTTCAACATGTCTTTTTGTTATTATTTTTTTTTTTGTCCAAAACCCTATTCTACGAGGATGTTGGTAGTAGCAGACCACAAGTCCCATTCACCCGCTATAACGCTGTAACCTTAGCTTATATCCTTCATTCATGGTAATGTGCAGGTTTTTCAAGTAACAATTAAGAGCAATGTACGAGAGTTATTGAACATTAAGTTTTGCAGCACACCAAGGTACTCCAAACCAATCAGCGGATACTCTATCGGATTAGTCATGTGACACCATAAATTGTAAATGCTTGTGATGATGCCACCTGCGCTATGAATGGTTACCGTACTGGGGTGTATTTCAAAACGTTCTAGTCTGGCCATGTGACCGCAATTATGAAATTCAAAGCGAGGGTGCCACTTGCACCTAGGAAATGACAGGGTTTGGTTGTTCCCTTTTTTTTTGAATTAAACTCTTCGTCACTTGTTTATCCTTCACCGGTTGTTTTCTCGCGGAGTTTTGAGGTCTTGTAGCTGACAGATGTATCTCTGCGTTTTCTTCTTGGACAGGGTGTTATTTAACAACTCGAAGAGTTGTAGTTCCGGTGAGTGATCATTGAAATTGACAGTGTATTAGTATTTCACCTTTTCTGAATCGGTTAAAAGAACAAGTCCTTTTAATCTCTACTAATTCATGTTGCAAATTGGATTGATGACCATGACCCTTGCTTACAGGATTCAGATCGATGGTGAAAGACCCCGATTACACTAGTGACTACGAGTCTTACTCATCCCCTTCAGCAAGTTAAATGATGGAGGTTTTTTATTCAATACACACTACAGTCTCCGTTTCCAGATACTTCACCTTGATACTCCAGAGGTAACCATACACGCCACATTTTAATCCCTTCTTTAATTTTGTTATTTTAAAATGCAGTCCTTAGCCATTAGATTGTAACGCATTGACCACTTACGATGGTAGGTATTCCCAGTCTGGAGCGGCGCAGATAGCTGGTAAGTGGCATTGCGCCTTCACCCCATATAGGACAGGAACACTTGGGCCAGAATTTTTTTCCAACGACAAAAGAGTCTTTCGTTTTACAATTGTGGTTAGTTTTCCCGAGACTTCAAGGGTTCGTGGCAGCCTAGGATTTACTGTCATGAATACCATTGTAATAAATATTTTATGTGACCTTTTTCCTGAAGTCCTAGGGTTTAGGAAGGCGTGAAGGACTTGTATAACGTTTAAGTTCAAAGTCTTTCCAATTCTGTAATTTTCGAATGAATCTTGTTAAACTGTTCTATTTTACTGTAATTGTCTGGGAATCTAACTTTCCAAGGTTTCGTTTCCTCTGAACCTTTAATTAAGAGCGTGACTCCTGTGTAGTTCAGTCCTTTGTTTCCTTACAGTTTTTAAAAGGTAAAATAGTTCGTATTTCGTGCATGTAATGTGGATCTGAGGAGAACCCATTCTGGGTTTAGATCAGTTTGTTAATTTGTGTATTTTCAGTGATAACTCTGTCCATCAAGATCCGAATCCCAAACTACCTTGAAATCTGCCTCAACAGCTACCCTTTTCTGCTTTCACTTGGAATTGGAACAATGCCAAACCCTAGGTTTACACAATAAAAACTAAGAAGGTTTGGTTAGACAATATTTACTCCTTAGTATAGATCCCTTATTGAATTAATAAGGTATTCGTAAATAAAAGATTTGTTTAACCTACAGGTTTAAATATAAGTGCTTTTAAAGAAAAATCGATGGTGATTGTTTATGTTGGCGGCTCGAGGTATCGAGCTACCTGTTTAAAAGAAATCTCTTCTAATCCCATATTAGCAGAATGTATGTTTCTTACCAAGTCTTGCAACACAATTTCCAAGGATGCGTCTATGCTTAAAATAAAGAAAATCTATCCTTTCGACAGAGAATAGAATGTCGATCTCCACACAGTCCAATTTCTGAACTTGGCTGAAGTTAACAATGGCGACCAACATGGTAACACCGAGCTATAACAACGAGGATAAACCAGATCCAAAATTATTATTTGGATTCTATCCGATCTACAAGGATCTTCGTTTCGTCAAAACAAAGGTAGTTCAAGACTACCACGACCGCTGATATATAGTTGATGGAGGTCGAGGGTAGGGTTTTCTCTTCCATTCAACATGGAACCCTAACTCAGTTTTCAACTTTTGCTATTACAGAGGAGAATAATACAATTAATAAATCGTCTTTTAATTAAACGATTCAAGAGGAGAATAATACAAATTAATAGATCGTCTTTTAATTAAACGATTCAATACTTCTGCAATTCAATTGTTGAGGGAATTTTTCTGAATATGTCCATCCCATTTTTCATTAAATATCTGAGTATAATGCCGATTAAAAATTACTTGTCTCAAGTTAGCTTAATCTACACAACTGAATAACTTAGATTAAATAAAAAAAGGAAATCTACATCGAAACATTTCACTTCTATTCTTTAATAGATCTAGCATTTTGACAGTAATGGATTTAACTTTTTCTTCATGCATAACATCTTAAATTCATAAAAGAAAAACTGACATAATGGAAAGTGCTGAAGGCCTGTAATTAGAAAAACCTGGGACTGGTCACCCGAATGTAGCCGGAACAGCCACGTTCCACCCAACTGTAGATTAGGTACAAACTCCAAGTCTGACCATAATCACCCCCGAGCCAGATGCAAGCATGGAAAGTGCGGACAGTTAACCTTGAAAACTCAGTCACATCTCCAAAATTCCTTTCCTAACACAGAGTGCTCACCCAGCAAGTTCAATTCCTCTTCCGGCATACTAAGCAGTGTCCTACCTCCCACATATGCCCTTTCTTTATAGTTTTTGCCTAGGTCTTCCATTAGCAGCCAATTCCTCATGGAATTTTCGCAGCTAAGTAAATCCCTGATTTTCAGGGGGTGTCTAGTGTCTTAAATACACTTCTGACACCTGTTCTGGTTTTCCCAAGGTTAACTCTCACTTGTCCCCCACTTTTCCATGCATGATCTCCTCATTTAACTTGGTTGTACCTGCTCATCCTTTTATTATTAAAACAATAATTAAAATTCAAAGTTGTTTCTTACAACAGTCCTCCTAGGACTTATTCGGCAGATTTTTCATCTAACCCCTTATTGAAACGAATTTCATAATGAAAACAAAAATAAAAACATAATGTCTTATTGTTATTTGGGGGACGTCACATCAGGCATGGTAGAAATGGAAGAGTACGGCAATCTTAGGGTTTACCCATTTATGCTCACTGATCTTAGTATTCACAACTTCCTTCCTCAATTTACCAGATTTTTTTCTTATAGTGACATTTGAGTTACGAATGGAGCTAATAGGGATGATGTTCTTATTGTTTCCACTATTGCTACCATAGATCAACAAGGGTTTATCCTGGGGAATATTTAAGTCATTGGTTTCCAAAATTAAGCCCTCTAAAACCCTAATGGAACCCACCTGAAAAGAATTTTGGTTATCCATCAATGTGGTTGAGTCCCTCAAAGGGGAATTTGAGATATTGATACCCAAATCAGAGGGATAATTATTCTGAAAACCCTTATCTGGGTCCAATTATTCTCCCCTATTCACCGGACTAATTAAATTTACAGTCATGTCATCCTTTGAAATAACGTCTAGTTGTGCATAAGCCAAAGTAGGAGAGGGGAAGTGGCATCTTTTGGTAGTATCATTAGGTTCCTTTACGCTATCTACATCTAGTTTCATAGAATCGAGGAATTCATCAGACGATAATGATTTTAAGAGCAAAGGTTGAAAAGTATTGAACTTACCTAAAAATTCTTTGGAAGAGATGTCGTCCATAGGAAGTGGGAAGTCAATACACTGATGAGGGTCCTCCGAATGCACTAAACCACCACAAGCAGAAGTGTCCTCGACCACATCCTTACCATGGGAATGCACGTTATCAAAATCCTGATGCAAATGCCAAGTAGAGTGGCATTTGAAACACCTAAAAGGAAGGCCCTAGTAATCAAGTTATTGAACAAAAACCCCATCTGACCATCTAACTTCAATTTCAGCTAGAATTTCTTCACTAATATCAATATCAACAAGGATTCTAGGGAAACAACTGTCATTTTCCAATAAAGCAGCTTCTTCAATCATAATGACTCTCCAATAGAGTTCTCCACAACCATGAATGCCTAAAGGCACCAACAGAGGAGAGGAAAACCCAGTAATTTAACCCAAAGATGCCTGATTTTCAACTTCTCCTTCCAAGGGTCGAATGCATTATGCCATCTCTTAAGGACAAGTGACCCTGTACCGTAAACACGATATCTAAACATGATTAATTGCATCGAATCCTCCAATAGGAAGTAAAAATAAACCCAACCGTTCACCAACATTATAACCCTACGAACATAATGGATGAAGGGTTTCCAGACATAGGTAATTTATTCAATGATTGAGTCTATTATATTCATATTTAAACACTCAAACTTACCTATAAGGGCTCGTGTTGATAGATTATGAACCATGTCCATCGTTATGTCCTTCCCCAGGAGGCAGAGAGCCCTTTCTTTCTAGGCCTTCTCAGATTTAACTTTTCGGCAAGTTTTTTCCGTATCTCCCCATATGGCCATGGTTATGTCCTTCCCTAGGAGGCAGAGAGCCCTTTCTTTCTAGGCCTTCTCATATTTAAGTTTTCGGCAAGTTTTTTCCCTATCTCCCCATATTTTATGGACAGTATTAGGAATCAACAAGTCTTGTCTTCACTCACAAAAAAGAGAAAAACCAAAAAAAACCTCCTGCAACGAGTAAGATAGTTGTTTAGAACATGACCTATCTTTAACAGTCGGAGAGTAGTTTTCCACATTATGGTTAGGGTTAACCCTGACACAAGTCGGGGCTGAAGACTTTGGTAAAATCATCGCCATGTCACCTCGACCGGATATTGGTCCAGAAGAATACATGTATGCAGACTCCATCCACCAAAGAAAAACAAGAAACTCCAACACAATTAGCGAGTAATGTGAAAGTACTCATCAAAGGGCACTAAAGTCGGGAAACCAAGAGCATAGAAAACCTAACCCCAAACCTGAAAACTAGAACCAAGTTAACTTAAAGTAAATGTTGCTGAAAAAGTAATTATTGCCACTTTTTTGTCTTGGTTGGTACTAAGCCATCCTTGACAGATAGCAGACTCCAAGTATGCAGTATTGTAGGCTAGCTCCTAGTACATCCTAGTTTGCAATGAGGCCAAACCCTATCCGATGAGCCCATGATTCCTTTTTTCAGCTTCTCTTTAAAATATAATTACTTATTTAATATTTTTCACTTCTTCAATATTTATTTTTATTTGAATGATTACATTTTATATTTTTTATTAAATCAAAAACTAAGTTCGTAGAAAGCTATGGCCACCTTTTATACTAAGATTCAAAATGACGATAACTAACTTTGACATTATCATCTTTTTTATTAAATATTAAAATCTAACTAATTTAATAATTTTTACTTCTTCCACATTTCTCTCTCTTGAGATCTTTCATGCCTGTGGATATTACAAAATAAGACTAGTTATTATAAATGATTCGACAGAACCACTAACACCAATAATATATGATGAATGCTTACTTGCTCTAAAGAGTTGTTGACATAAATGATGAGTTGGATACACCCCATATTTTTTGTTTTTTTATTTTTAATTATTTTAATTGCAAAAATATTTTTTATATTTAAAATAAAATGTTTACAATAAAGAAAAACAAAATAGTGAAACATAATTAGAATGATAACTACATCTTTAATAAAGGAATGTATACTACTTTTATTAAGAATATGTATTTCATTATTTGGTGTCTACCTTGTATTTCGCCTTAAAATTAGATTATTATAATTATTGTAGATATATTTATATTGTCTTCTTCAAAAAACTAAATCAACATGAAAATACTTATGGTCAAGAGAAATCCTTTAACTAACACTATATATGTACCTTGTCCTTCAACTATTCCCAAAATGTAAACAAAAATGTAATTTTCAAATAAATATTTTCACTTACATTTTGAAAGAAAACAATGTTGAATATTCAAGAGCGGTTAAACAACACTAAGTGAGTAGAAAAGGATTGATATCGAATTACCAAATAACGGTTCAAAGCAACCTCCTATTCGAATTCAAAAATATGAATAATAAAATAGTTCCATGTTTACAAATAACAAAGCCCTATCAGTGCCGGAAAAATTAAAATTAGAAAGATGTTTCACTTTAAAAACCAAAAGCCTTCCATATCATGGAGAAATTTCAGACATGGCTTATCCTTCTTAAGAACTATTGAATCGGGGATCGTCATGTCTCATATTCCTTGAAATAAGAGAAATGGGAAATATTTATTCAATGATCAAAAGGTTGGATAAAATATTGAATCGATTGCTCAATGCCACATTATACAAGGAAGAGGTACCCTTGCAGGGGAACAATCCACAGCTTCTTTGAATGATCTTTTCCAAGGATGATGACTCACTTCTCTATAGAGGAATTTAACTTTTAAGCTCCTCCAACATTGCGCTTTATCTTAATTGGATAATATTATTATTCCATGTTCTATGGATTATCAATGGATAATACAATCTCTGGAGCTCTATAAGGAGCAACTCTTATTGGTTGGAATCTGACTCTCAGTTTTGATTTGGGTAGTTCTACGATTTGGGTAGTTCCAGAATCGGTCATTTAGTGTAAATTTAGTATTTCAGATTGTTGAAATTACATATTTGTAAATCTTACACTTTTCAAGTGAGATTTTAATTTTAAAACCCAAAAAAAAAAAAAAAAAACAAACACATCTTTTTAAAAAAATATCACTAATCAAGCCACCAATTTTGTTCTACTGCGAAGCCTAATTTTAAAAGAACCATCTCTAATCTAGTTATAATGCCACAATCTACTCTTAGCATAATATTCTTTTTTAATAGTTTCCTCCATTGTAAAGTAAAATACGACAATTTTCTCCACGTATGGAAAAGAAAATGATAATTTTTCTTTTCATATGCAAGTAAAACAATGGTGATTTAAAAAAAAATTAGAAATTGTTTTAGCTGTAAATATTGTAAGAAGCGAGCTTCCATGTTGTTTATATTTTAGACTTTTCCTAGAGTAAAGGAGGATGGTACAATTGTATTATCCAAATTAATTTTATAGGTTAAATAAATAATTATAATTATATATATATATAAAATAAGTGGTTGTTAATACATGGATAACTAGTAGCTCATCCATGGATAATAGGTAGTTGATGCATGGATAACTCATAACTCATGCATGGATAATAGGTAGTTGATGCATGGTTAACTTATAGCTCATGCATGGACAATAGGTAGTGACAGAGAACCCATTCAACTAAAGAAGGTAACATGTAGCAAAGTCATAGACAACATGTGATTACAATTAAGCATGGAGAACAAGTAATAGATAACTTTGTTCATGTCCTGTATTTATGATCTATCAATTTTCACCAATCACAAATTAAGTGGTTGTAGTAGTAATAGTTTTGATAAAGCCATATAAATAAGATATTCTTACATTACACCAAACCCTGTTTCTTTTGGATGATGGCTCTCCATAATAAATACTTAAGAATCCATATAATGGCCATATAAATATGGAGAAAAAGACAAACTGCATTTAGACAAGCAACAATGAGAACCTGCAATGCTATCAAAGTCTGATTTTGCTGGGAAAATTGCAACATAAGAAAGACGCATTTCCTGAATCAGAAAGAAACCTGCATTTATCAAGACATTTGGAAGCATTGAACATGGGAACTAAAAGAAATTCCTTGCAATTCACTCTAGGGAGGTGGTAGTAGACACCAACAAAACATGTAACGGACAATACGCTTTATAAATATCTGTCATGTCATAACAATAACATCAAAGAATGGTCCATTGAAGCTCGGCTGAAACATAAAAGAGCTATTGAGCATAAAAGCTGTGCTGAAACATTAGACGTGTATGAGCCACATTCCGAGTATTTTCTCACTGTATTATTGTTTATAATGATAAACCATGTTTTTCTGTACTGTGTATTGACTGTATTGACTTCTTCTGGTTCATATCACACTACAGGAGTGTGACAAATTGATATACAACTCTCTCACATTTTAAGTAGGTGAATTATTAAGAATTGAGTTAGCATTATTAACATTAATAATTTCAAATATATATAAATAATGTCATATCCTTTCAGTTCAACAATCAATTGAATTAACATTAATAAATTTCAAATATATATATATATATATATAAATAATGTCATATCATTTTTTGCATTTCAACAATCCATTGCACAATGTACTTACCATTTCAACTATTTGTCTCATAACTTAACTAGAACAAGCCTATAAAACTAGCAAAAGAGTATTGACATTCTAACATAGAATAAATTTTAAATATATATAAATAATGTCATATCTTTTTTTCATTTCAACAATCCATTACATTAACATTAATAAATTTCAAATATATATAAATAATGTCATATCCTTCTTTTCATTTCAACAATCCATTGCACAATGTACTTGTCATTTCAACTATTTTTTCTCACAACTTAAACAGAACAAGCCTATAAAAATAACAAAAATGTAAAAAAATAAATTTCAAATATATATAAATAATATCATATATTTCTTTTCATTTATAATATCCTATCCTTCTTTTTCATTTCAATAATCCATTGCACAATGTACTTGCCCTTTCAACTATTTTTTCTCGCAACTTAAACAGAAGCCTATAAAAGTAACAAAAAAGTATCGATATTCTAACAGAAAAATAAACTGGAATCTATATTGTGCTATAACAACAATGTCTAGAATTAGGGTTGAAACCTAAGGGCAGAGACGACTAATTATTTAAATTCCGACTGAAATATTCTTTGTGACTTTTTTTCACAACATAGATGATTAAAAAACATAAAAAAACTTAAAAATAGATATTTTAAAACAGCACTCAACACGCCGAGGGCAAATTCTCTAAAAACATAGTGAACTTAAAAATAGATATTTCAAAACAACAATCAACACTAACTATGTGAAAACATTTTTGATGTTCATCAAGGATAACAAGGCAACAAAACAATGTAAAGAATATTTAGTTTAATCAGTGAGATGTAGAATAGTCTGTAGCCAGTAATGGTTAAGATACTTTTAGGGAAAAAGGTGGCCGGTTAGAAACCTCATAGATACTAAAATCTAATCATGTTAAAGATTAAAATATCCATAATTCGTAGAACTTTACTAATCAAGAAGTACTACCACTTGCCAAAAAACAAAAAACCTACTTCAAAAGTAACTCACCTGAACTCTGTCAACTCCACAACCAACAGTCAATGACCAGGGATATGCCAACATTGCATAATAATAAGAGTTTAACCCTTCAAGCCCTTCTAAACACTTTCATATAGGCCCTGAATAATCAGTTTAGTCGTACTTATCTAGTATATAAAGTACGACGAAGCAAATAACCAACTTAAGTAGAGGGGCGTAGCTCTCAGATTCAGGGGCGTGTCTGTTGCCATGTGTTTTCAGATTGGCATGGCAGGGGCAGATTTTCTCGTTTCCAGATGTACCAGGATGATCACAATTGAATTTTTCGCAGCATCTACCGCAAACTCTCAAACACAGCTGGTTTTGACGGGAAGCTCTATAAAACAGGTTAAAAAACCGGTTTTGACTGGAAGTTTCTATGCATCTTTCTACACATGTTGTATTGCAATCTGCATCAAACAACACAACGAAAAAATATCATAACAAATTGTTGCAGTACCATCAACATTAGATATTCAGCGGTGGCAAGGATCAGCCCTATATACTAACGAAGGAAAATTAACGAAAAGCAATAACCAGAGATATTGAAGATGAATTTTGCAAAAGATAAAACTACGAGAACTGAGAAGCAACAAAAAAACAGATGATGCCAAAGATGAGGTTGAATTCACAAGAAAAAGTTAACCATCATTGGTAAAAATAAACTCTATAATCACAATATAAATAAAAACTTAGCAAACTAACAACAGAAATAAATAATTATAGAAAACAATATTCAATTGGCAAGTTTAAATAGTAGTATAACAAATAATTATAATAACTAGCACAGCTACTTAACTTGTGGTTGGTGAACACGGATAGGTAATAACCACTTAACTTGTGGTTGGTGAACACAGATATATACAAATTAAATATTATTAGTTATTAATGCATCAGCTACCAATTACTCATGCATTAACTACCAGTTACTTATGCATCCTCTACTAGTTAACCATTCTTTTTTTTTTCAAGGAAAAAAAACATACTTTTGTTATTTCAACTAAATCAAAAAGTACAAATCCATTTGTCCAAAACAAAGACATATCAAAATATACAGTTTAGCAGTTCACATGCTTCTCCCATCAAGTTGTTCTAGACAGTAACAGTCAAACCAAAACTGATCAAACAGTCCCAAAACATAAAAATTATGGTCATCCACCCTAGATCAATAGAATGCCCAAAAGTCTCTGCATATAATATTACACTTCTTGGTATTTAAAATTTAGCAACACCACATTTAGTAAGATTCAGAAAAGAAAAATAGATAAGAGCCTGAGAAAACAAGTTGTTGATCATCCCACTCTTCTCATAATACTAGTTAACCATTCATTCATAGCTACCCATTATTTTATATATATATATATATATATATATTTTAAATAATTTATTTAAAATCTAGAAAAACAAAGGTACTAATCTATTCTAAATTATAAGATACCTATATTAGTTTGGAGAAGCGCTCCCTTCATGATCTCATTTCTTTCCAGCTGGAATCCTGTTTCTGAATCTCCAATCTCAGCAGCTTCTACATGGATCTGTTTCATCAATCAGCAATGAGATATATAGGGAAAATAGAACTTCTGATTAATAACAATAACATTAACGCCATAGTAGAATATAAGAGTTGTATTGGTAAACATGTAAATGTAAACACACATGGCGATACAGTAAAAGCTACACTCGTTACCTGAAACACAAGTCCTGTCATGGAAAGATATAAGATGAACAGAATGTTTGCAGAAGCCATGGCCGTATACTCAATGAAGAATGAAGAGTACGTATGCTGAAGTGATACTCAATGAAGGATAACTAGCAACTTATATATAGATTCAGAATGGGTACGGTTATTTAATATTTTCCACTTTTTGTGGGTTGAGGTATGGTCAAGTCCTAAATCGTTGGGAGTTTTTCTACCTTTCAACTTCGTGTGGGTTGAGGTATGGTCAAATCCGAAATGGGCGGTAAAAAAGTGTAAAAAAAGAAAAAAAAAAAATATTTTTTAATTGGAATGATAACATTTTTTTATTTTTTTATTAAATTTAAAACTAGTGTTTCTTTTTTCATATGTGGTTTACAAATTCTTTAGGGGTTTTTTATGGAGTTAACCAGATGGGGACATTAAGTGGGGTTCTTATATATCAATGTATAGCTACCAACTTACAACTTACTTCACTCAACCACTTGAGCTAACCCACCTAACCAAAACTAGTTCTTATATAGTTATAACCTCTTTTTTAATGAAAGATTCAAAATGAAGACAACTAACTTTGATTTTATCATCTATTTTATTAGATATTAAATACTTATTTAATATTTTTGAGATCTTCCACATTTCTCCTTTCAGATCATTCATGCTTGTGGACATTACAAAATGTGACAATGCTATATAAATGATATCATCCAATGGGACAAAACCACTAATAAAAATAATGTGTTGAGTGTTGACTTGCTCTAACTAGTTATCAAGTGAGTAATAGTATCCAATTGTGCCATAAATGGTGAGTTGGATATGCCCCATCTCTTTTGTATCTTTATTTTTTATTTATTTGAATTGTAAAATATCTCTTATATTTAAATAAATAATATTTATAATAGAGAAAAACAAAATAAGAGGGTCTATGGTTTTCTACGGCGAGAGTCTCGTGGCTAGGGTTTCGAGGGGTCTCGCTTAACTAATTTTTTCTATTTTTTCTTGTTGATTCAGAGAAGGAATGGAGTATGGTGAGGAGATGGTGGATTATTCATATGACTAGCTGGACACTCAACAAATCCGGAACTCGCCAAGTGTCGATATATTTCCTGGGTTAGTAGCCACACCGAACTGGGGCCAGGGGTCTCCATCAGTAGTTCAAAGGCCTGAAGTAGGCATGTGGCTTTCTGTCCCTATCATTTCAGACACAGTTCTTCCTTTTTTTGCTTTGGAATTGGATAGGGTTTTTTCCTCAGTGGGTTTTTTTTCTTTGCAATTAGCCGATGCTTCGTCATCTACTCATGTTGTTCCAAGTTCTAGCCAGGCATACAATCTAATTTTTGGCAACGAAGATTTCCCTTCTCTTATGTTGGGAGCAGAGTTCTTTAGAGAAGGAGGGTCTTAAGAGTTTCTAGGTATTTCATTCTCGGTCGAGCCAGCAGACGGAGAGATGCCCCAAGTCTGTAGGAGTATTGGATCGTTGTCTCAAGATTTTTTTTCGATAGATCAACAATGGATATGGGGAACATTCGAGAGATCAAAATTATCTGATGGTAGAATTTCCCTCTCTTAGAGTTTCTGCTCCTATAGTGGGAACATCAACGGATCTAACAAATGTTCCTTCATCAAATTCAAATCAAATCCCTAATAGAAGGGGGGGGGGCGCATAAGCAAAAGAGGAATCTACAGACCAAAGGTAAGGCATGTCAATTTGTAGTCAGTATGGATCTAAAACTTTGTTAGGGTATATTCCCACTATCAAGGTGCTATCTAAAAGATGGTTTACATTCTTTTTGAATCTACAACAAATTATGCATAGTGGGTCTTACAAAAGAATTGGTGTTTTGTCTCCACTCCTCTACTCCTGAAACCATGGTCCCCCTTTTTGATGTGGATCATGAGCGCATGGATACTGGGTCGATTTGGGTTTGTCTTGTTGATCTTCCTTTTGATTGTTGGAGGAAAGACATTCTCAAAGGCATTGGTGATTGTATAGGGACATTCCTAGAGTTAAACAAGTCACGGGAGGAAGCAGGGGAAATGGCTATCTACCGAATACTAATGTGTATCGATTTCAGAGGGGGTTGGTATGATGAGATTGAGATCATCTTTGGATATAGGGCCTTCATCCAGAAACATGACTATGGAGGGGTTCCTTTTCATTATAGGAGATGCCACCAACATGGGCATCTCGTGGTAGATTCTCATCTTCCCTTTGTTCCAAGAAGGATCATCCAATCTTCAAAATCCCCTTCAAAGACCCTTTCCCAACTGGAAGTCCTAGATGGAGTAGAGCATGATCAGGTTGAGGTATGTTCTACGGAAATGGGTCAAGGTCATGATTATCTGAATCAAGTTTCGGTTGCAATGGATCATGAAGTTCTAGACATGGAAGGAAAAGGTTATGAGCCATGTTGTGGAAAAATTTGCACAAGTGTGCATTCCTCCACTTGGTAAGAGGATAGGACTTATAGACTGCAGCAAGGCCTCAGTCCTTGGATCCCCTGTGTGTGGTATGGTTGTCCTCCAAATGATCCCACAATAGATTTTTAGTGGAATTCACATGATATAAAGGAAATTGAACAAAATGTAATAAAAAGGAAATGAGGGGGATAATGCAAACTCCAACAAGAATCAAAGGTATGCAAAACCACTTTGTACTTCCCAATGGTCAAGTTGTACAACACCTAGGAGGTGTGGGATTCAAGGGAACCCAACAATATCCCTTAGGGAGGCCCTTTTCGTCCAAACTAAATGCTAAGTGGATGATAAAACAATGGAGAGTGGCTCTTGCACCTTGGAGGAAGGTGGCTAGGGAGCTTGGGAATGCTTACAAAGGTAGGAAGATGTGGGATATGAGGAAGCTCCAACAAAAATCCAATAGCATAACCTTGTTCTTCTTTCTCTCTAAAAAATGTATGTCAATGGATTCCTTTTGTAGGCCAAGAGGTGGCCAAGAAACAACTAGATCCAAATGTGAACTCATAGACTCCATGAACTAATTCCAAGGTATGCTAAGGGGGCCATTTCATGCCACCAAGTGTGTGAGGAGAAAAATTCATATTGTTGGAGGTGATGAAGCGTTGAATGTGCCATGGGAAGTAGGTGATCCTATTGTTTTGACAGTAGTCATGTTGTCAAAGGAAAAGTCGCATGAGTATTTTGTGGGCACTGAAATGATAACATGTGCTATAGTGTGGGTTAACAATGGTTCAGCCATGCATCCTCTTCTTTTGACTAGTCTTGGGAAGTTTTGGACTTATGATGTATTTTGGATTTATTGAGGATGCCTTTGGTGAGTTGCATTCTTTATATTGATGACGCCTTACTACAAGAATCACTGAAATGTCACATGTGTGTGATATTTAGGTGTTAACAGATGCCCCCTGATGCATGAGGTTTGGAAGGTATTGTAGAGTCGATAATGCATCATTTCTTTCTTCTGTTTCTCTCATGTTCCGTAGGAAAAAGCATATGTGGACAATAGGGGTCTCCCATGGTGGAAGAATGTTGGCGAAAACTATTGGAGCTATAATAAAGAATGGTGTTTTATACAAATTAGGGAAGTATATCCATGCTCATGAGATGTTGTCAAGGTGATTATAATGAGAGAGGACCAAGGGGTCAACTCAACTATACTATTGGGTCATGGATAAAGGAGAGTAAATGAACTAGGATATTCTATAGAGTGTTGAAGAAGGATACTTCCAATGATCATGATAATCCCACAGGGTTGTGAGACTAGTGTGGTTGTGAAGGTGTTGTAGGGAGAACTTCATTGTTCCACATGGACTACTACCATGGTTTGCAAATGTGAAAACTGCTACATTTAAAAGTACATTCTCCCCTGATGTGATGGAGGTTTTGACGTTCAACATAGGGGAAACCACTAATTTAGGGAGCACTAATGAATCTCCCTACAAAGTTTGAGGTGATCCCTTATAGTGATTGAAAGGGATCCGAAGGTACAACTACAACTGTTGCAACTCTCACAATATAATGTTTTGACATCGATGAGAGGTGAAGTACATGATAAGATGAGGGTCTTATCCTGAGTATCAAGATAATGTCGTAACCAACTCTTGGATGGACAGAACTGACATAAGACCAACTAATAAGCATGGGGATCATAACTTCCTTTGATCGATATAAACATGAGGAGTGTGGACGAGAGCCTTCCTTTTTAGAACGAAACGGGTTGATACAAAGGGAGATAAATTGCAAATAAATGGCTTTAATGGAGACACAATTCAAAGAGTAATGGTGGCCAAAAAATAGGTACTGCTGAGGAGATTGTGACTCAAATACATCAATCAAAGTCGACCATGGGTTGCTGCCAAAAGAATATGGTGTTCCCACAATGTGATGTGATCGGGGAATGGTTTGCACATAAAAAATAATGGTGGGTCCCCCAGCCTTAGTAGTAACCAATTATATTCAATTTATCCCACAGGAATAATCTGCATGGCCTTGATTCATGGGGCACCTATCTTCATGTTTGCAAAAAGAGCCCCACCTCATCTTGGAAAGCGCCATTACAATTGTTATGGAAAAAATTCCACAAGTGTCCATTCCTTCACTTAGTAAGGGGCTAGGCCTTGTAGGCTACAGCAAGGCCTCAGTCCGTGGAGCTCCTATGTGTGCTTTGGTTGTCCTCCAAATGATCCTACAAGATATTGTTAGTGGAATTAACATGAAGTAAAGGAAATTGAACAAAATGTAATAAAAAGGAAATGGAAGGGAGAATTCAAACTCCAACAACAATCAAAGGTATTATTCAAAACCACCTTGTATTTCCCAATTATCAAGTTGTACACCACCTAGGAGGTGTGGGCTTCAAGGGAAGCCAATAATCTCCCTTAGATAGGCCCTTTTGGTCCAAACTAAATGCTAAGTGAATGGTAGAATAATGGAGATAAAATATTGCACCTTGGAGGAAGGTGGCAAGGGAGCTTGGGAATGCTTATAAAGGTAGGAAGAGGTGGGCTATGAGAAAGATCCAACACAAATCCATCAGCATAACCTTGCTCTTATTTCTATCTACAAAATGTATGTCAATGGATTCCTTTTATAGGCCAAGAGGTGGCCAAGAAACAACTAGATCCAAATGTGAACTCATACACTCCATGAACTAATTCCAAGGTACACCAAGGGAGCCATTTAATGCCACCAAACATGTGAGGAGCCAAATTTAGATTGTTGGAGGTGATGGATCCTTCAATGCGCCATGAGAAGTAGGTGGTCTTGCTATTTCTATAGTAGCATGACTATCAAAGGAAAATATCCATGAGTATCGCGTTGGCACTAAAATGATAACATGCACTATAACATGGGTTATGAATGGTTAGCTGCACAACCTCTTATTTTGACTAGTATTGGCCAGTTTTGGACTCATAATTTCTTTTGGATTTGTTGAGGATGCCTTTGCTAAACTCCATCATTTATGTTCATGATTCCTTACTGCAAGAATCGCTGAAATGTCACATGTGTGCAAGATTTAGGCGTTAACATCCTGCCAAGATTGGTGCCATTGTAGTGAGAATTGGAGGAGGTTGAGGTAGTAGAAAATAAAGGCATCGACTTGGGACTTTCTCAAGGTATGATGAGCCTTGGTCCCTGCCTTTCATCTTGTTCAATTTATGATATCTCTTTAAGTTTTGATTTTGATCACATTGTAAGCTCGGTTGCATCTCTCTTATTGAAATACCCTCCCCGAATGTTATCTTGGTATCCTATACCTAAAGGGTCATCCATTCCCTTAGACTTAGTTTCCTCTATCTTGGTCCCTATTAGGGATAGTCTACACCATTCGGGGTACAATTTATTGACCATTCTAGGTACAATATACAGTCTAGGGACAAGCCTGCCTTGGAAGGGGGAGGGAAAGGGCTCGATCCTTGAGAGATTTGGATCACAAAATGAAGGGGTAAAAAATATCACCTATCCAAAGAAAAAGAAAAATCTAGGAAATAAATAGTTTCTAGAAGACAATCCTCAATAGATGGGGTTCTTAGAGAAAATATAGCCCTACTAAAGGTTATCCAATGAGGATTATCTCCATCAATTGTATGGGGTTGGCGAACCCTCCCAAAAAATCATCTCTGAGGAGGATGGTTGATTCGGTCGGTGGGGAGATTATTATTCCTTAGTGTCCAAGATATTGTAAGAGATTTTTAAAGGATGGAAGTTCATTGTAGCAGATGCGAGAGGTCATTCAGGTGGGCTGGTAATCGGATGGAATCCCATCTGGATCAATGCAAAAAACTCTTGGGGCTTTCTCTCAGGCCTAGCTATTAACTTTTTCTTTGAAGAAGTGGCTCATGATTTCCATCTTTTGAACATTTATGGGACATACCAAGACATGGATGATTTATGGAATGAGTTATTGGACAATTATTTCATAAACTCGGGTTCCCTAATTATAGGCAGTAACTTAAACCTCTCTCTCAGAGAGTCAGAGATATCAGGTCCAAAAGTAGTAGTGGATGCCCTGAAGGACCTTTTTCAGGAAAAATTCAAAAAGAAAAGGATTATGCACATTGAACCAATTCAGAGGAATCCAACTTGGAGAAACAAGTGGGTCAGATAGGATTGGTTTGCAAAATGACTAGATGATTCTCTGATTGTTGATTCTCTTTCAAAAGAGATCACATATGTTAGATAGTGGGTCAATAGTGGTGGGGACTCTAATCACTTTTTGGTGATTTTTGAAATTGAAGGAAGAAGGAATAAACCACCCAGTCAGTTCAAATTTAACTCAAGATGGTTTAAGGAAGAGGAGAATCAAACTATTTTAAAGGACTCATGGATCCATTTTGATTTGGAGGTACATCAGTTTGCAACAAGGCATTTCACTAAAAAATTAAAAAAGTTAAGGTAGGCCACCATCAGTTGGGTTTCCTAGAAGAAAATAAAATATGCCCAAGCCTTGAAAGAAGTTGAAGCGGATCTACAAACTATTTATGAATAAGAAGGTCGATCGAAGTCTCCTTTCGCAATGCAATTCTTTGCCAATGCACCCATGGCATGCTAAAATGATCCTTCTCTCCTTACCATAGGATGTGAAGAAAAACATGCCAAGTGATCTTTAAAATTCCCTTCGCGATCCAAGAGAGGGACATCAAGAATACAAGAATGGCCTCTAATACCGATTTTACCAACACCAATCTACCTACTGTAGAAAACTATTTGTGACTCCAGACTTGAAGGCGCTTTTCCAATTTGATAATTAGCCACTGCCAATCCTTCTTCTGATAGTTATTTGGCTTTAGGAAGAAACCCGTATATTTAAACCCTTCCTCTAGTTCCAAAACGAGAAAATAAATAGGGACCCATCATGGTTGGTTTCTACTTCATTCAAGCTATAGCAGGTCAAATAGGACTTCCTCTTATTAACTAAGATGACAGTAGCACTTGAAAAAATGTCTAAACCTTTTTCCAGAGTGTTAGTATATCTAAAAGAGCCATCACAAAAAATGAAAATATCATCAAAAAATAATAAATGGGAAATATACAAGACTTGAGAGATCATGACTCCCTTGAAAGCTCCTATCTGCTTGGAATTCAATAGACTCTAGGTAAGCCCTTCAGTGACTAAAAGGAACATAAGAGGAGATAGTGGGCACCCCTAACACAAGCCTCTTTCTTCCTAAATGAAATGTGAAGGATAAACATTGATGAGGATGGAAAATGAAGCCATGGTGATGCAACTCATAACCCAATTGATGAAAGGAACTTCAACACCTAGATGAGTGACCATAAGCCGTAAGTACAACCGATTAACACGATTGTAATATTTTGAAAAGTCAAGTTTGAGAATCACCCCTTTTGAATTTTTGGATTTCAGACTGTGCAAAATCAAAATGTTCTTCACTAACTGATCTAGAAAGTACATATTTAATCCTTTGAGTAATTATCTTCATAATTATTTTGTATATGTCATTGCAGAGAGAGATAAGCTGGAAATCATCGAAGGTGGAAGGATTCTTAGATTTAGGAATGAGGGCAGTGAATGTCGAGTTAAAATATGGACAAATTATCCCATTTATTCTAGATTCTTCCACCACCCTAAGGAGGTTCGCTCCCAACGCATCATAGGCATCTAAAAAGAAGCCTACCGGCCATCCTTATGGACCTAGAATTTTGTCTTTCTGGAAGCTGTGCAGTATCATTTGAAGCTCCTCATCAGTGACTTCCGCTATGAGGTCCTAATTATCACCCTCATTTGCAAAGGATAAGAATAATTGGGAAATATTCACAATCTCAGCTATAGAAGGTCTTTCTTGTGCTTTAATGAACGACTGAAAGTGATATTTCCGAGTTGTTCAAGACCCTCAAATGAATTGACTTCTTGGGATTATGAGTTTTTTAGTATTGATATAGTATTATTAATTTTCCTCCCTTTGGCATAGGCTTGGGAAAATTTAGTATTTTCATCCCCATTTCAATTTCGAGGTAGCGCATTTGTGCTTGCGAAGGAACGGCCCTTGGGGAGCCCGATCCTAGTCGTTTGAGTTCATATATGTTGCTACCGGTTCTTTTTTCTGTTATTACATTTAATAAGTCGTGCTAGAGAGGGTGATCTCTCTCCACAGAGGATCGACCCATCTCCTTTTTTTTATATATATAAATGTTATTTACTGCATTTAGGAGAATGCTAGAGAGGGCGATCTCTCTGCACAGAGGATCGACCCATATTATTTTTAGATGACAGTTGTTACAGCATTAACAAGCAATGCTAGAGAGTGCGATCTCTCTGCGCAGAGGATCGACCCATCTCCTTTTTAGATGACAGTTGTTACAGCATTAACAAGCAATGCTAGAGAGGGCGATCTCTCTGCCTAGAGGATCGACCCATCTCCTTTTTAGAGGACAATTGTTACAGTATTAACAAGCAATTCTAGAGAGGGCGATCTCTCTGCACAGAGGATCGACCCATCTCCTTTTTAGAGGACAATTGTTACAGCATTAACAGGCAATTCTAGAGAGGGCGATCTCTCTGCGCAAAGGATCGACCCATCTCCTTTTTAGATGACAGTTGTTACAGCATTAACAAGCAATGCTAGAGAGGGCGATCTCTCTGCACAGAGGATCGAACATTAACAAGCAATGCTAGAGAGGGCGATCTCTCTGCACAGAGGATCGACCCATCTCCTTTTTAGAGGACAATCGTTACAGCATTAACAAGCAATTCTAGAGAGGGCGATCTCTCTGCACAGAGGATCGACCCATCTCCTTTTTAGAGGACAATTGTTACAGCATTAACAGGCAATTCTAGAGAGGGCGATCTCTCTGCACAGACGATCGACCCATCTCCTTTTTAGAGGACAATTGTTACAGCATTAACAGGCAATTCTAGAGAGGGCGATCTCTCTGCACAGAGGATCGACCCATCTCCTTTTTAGATGACAGTTGTTACAGCATGAACAAGTGCTAGAGAGGGCGATCTCTCTGCGCAGAGGATCAACCCATCTCCTTTTTGACGGAAAACTCTAAAAAACAGGTTAACAAACAGGCTTTGACGGGAAGCTTCTATGCATCTTTCTACACATGTTGTATTGCAATCTGCATCAAACAACACAACGAAAAAATATCATAACAATTGCAGTACCAGCAACATTAAATATTCACCGCTGCCAAGGATCAGCGCTATATACTAACAAAAGGAAACTTAACGAGAAGCAATAACCAGAGATATTGAAGATGAATTTTGCAAAAGAGAAAACTACGAGAAATGAGAAGTAGCCACACACAGATGATGCCAAAGATGAGGGTTGAATTCACAAGAAAAAGTTAATCAACAATGGTAAAAATAAACTCTATAATCACAATATAAATAAAAAATTAGCAAATTAGCAACAGAAACAAATAATTACAGAAAATAATATTCAATTGATTGAGAAGTTTAAATAGCATAATAAATAATTATAATAACTAGTACAATCATCTAACTTGTTGGTGGTGGTTGGTGAATACGGATAAATAATAATTAGCACATCCACTTAACTAGTGGTTGGTGAATACAGATATATCACAAGTTAAGTATTACGAGTTATTCATGCATCAGCTACCAATTACTCATGCATCCTAACCATTCATTTATAACTACCTATTAGTTTTTATATATATATATTTTAAATCATTTATTTAAAGTCTAGAAAAAGCAGAAGTACTAATCTATCCTAATTATAAAATATGAACACCTACAGCTAAAATATAATTTTATTTCTATCCAAAAATATACCTATGTTAGGGAATCTCCAGCAGCTTCTACATGGATCTGTTTCATCAATCAGCAATGAGCTATATAGGGAAAGTAGAACTTCTGGTTAACAACAATAACATTTACGCCATAGTAGAATATAAGAGTTGTATCGGTATACATGTATATGTAAACACACATGGCGATACAGTAAAAGCTACACTCGTTACCTGAAACACAAGTCCTGTCATGGTAAGATATAAGACGAACAGACTGTTTGCAGAAGCCATGGCCGTATACTCAATGAAGAATGAAGAGTAAGTATGCCGAAGTGATCCTCAATGAAGGGTAAGTATGCAACTTATATATAGATTCAAAATGGGGACGGTTATTTAATATTTTCCACTTTTTGTGGGTTGAGGTATGGTCAAGTCCTAAATCGTTGGGAGTTTTTCTACCTTTCAACTTCTTGTGGGTTGAGGTAAGGTCAAATCCGAAATGGGTGGTAGTTTTTCAGCCAGATTCTCTGGTCAAAACATGAAAAAGTGTATATTTTTTATTTAATATTAAAATTTAATTTTTATTTAATATTTTTTTTAGTTAAAATGATAACATTTTTTATTCTTTTTATTATATTTGTCAAGACAGATTATATCGCAATCAGTTTGCATTTATTAGTTAATTGGTTTGTAAAAAATTTTATACAATTTTCTATAGTTTTAGAAATTTTAATTATTAAATTGATTTTAAAACAAATAAAAATTTATATTTTAAATTTTATAAATTATATATTTCTTACTTTTGATTGGTTTTTTTTTTTTTTTTTTTTTTTGATTGGCTAACAAATTTGATTTGACTAATTATTTCTGCTTGGGATGTGACTTTTGTTAAATAAAAAATAAAATTTAAAAATTAATATTTATAAAAAATGCAATTAAGACACATGTATAGTTTTTGGGAATATAAAATAATGGTGTGAGGGCACTGTCTACGGACTCTCGGATAAGCCAATGCATTCGCCAAGGATTTTGCACACAAAATCTCAAATTCATAATTTTGAATTTCTGATATGACAATTGGTAGACTATTTTGTAATGGTGTTCTCATATACCATTTTACCATTCGAATTGATGTGAACATAAGGTTGCTCCACATACGTTTAGCATCAACTTTTTCAATGTTTTATTCATATCACTCTACAAGATGTGCCTTCATGCTAGGCCAAGTGATGATGTTCAAATTAATGGAACTTTGTCCGTTTGTTAATTAAAGCCGGTAAAGTGGGCACTGCCAGCCCTATACGGGATTGTCGTGGCAGGCTCTGTTGCAGTCAACCCAAATAATATATTTGAACATATAATTATAAATATTTTAGGCTATTATATTTATTATTTTTCTAAATAAAATTTAAATATTATTAATTTAAATGTTAAATAAAAAAATTTAGTTTCCTTAAACTATGTTAAGGATGATACGGCATCTATATTTAATTCATTTTTCAATAAAAAAAATTAGTTTGAAACTGCATATTAAACTTTAAGAAATTATAATATATAGATCTTTATATATAAAATTATAAAAAATAATTAAATTTATACTAATCAAATTTCTCTTTTAAAATAAAAATATAAACAAGTTATTAAAAATAAATAATCAACTTTAAATGCCATGTTATTATTAGTATTTAAATTTTTGTAACTAACCATTGTCATGTCTAGGGGATTAAATCAACAATATAAAAGTCCTTAAGTGTAATGGATCTATTTTATTCTATTATCAAATTGAAGGTAATGGGTTGATGGCACTAGCTAGTATACTAAGTAAGCCATTCTCACCTAAATTTGCAACTCTCGAACTAATGTCCAACTAGTGAAAAAGTTAGCATCTATGATTGGAGATAGAGATTGAATTGCAAAAGGATTCAAACAACATAGCTTATAATGTATTCATGTCCTTCAACTATTTTGGATTTTCTCTAAACAATTGCAACGTTGTAATGATCTAGTCAAAAGGCCTAACTACAACTTTATTAAATTTGACAATATATCCTACACTAGCAACAACAACATATCCATTGGTTTTATTGATAAGTTCAACAAAATTCTCAATATTCTCTTTGTTCTAGTTGTTAAACTTAATGTGTGGTGACTCTAGATGCAACATTATTGTGAAAGACAACAATAAAGCCTTGATATGCTTTAAGAGTGGAGGACTCCACTTGTTCCACAATAATGCCCTCAAATATCTCCCCCAAATATCCCACTTTATTGGTCACCCAAAATGATATGTTTAACGATATCCAAGCTCAATGAATCATCATCAAGAACATGGTGGACATTATCAATATGATTAAGCACAACAAATTTTGTTGATTGCTTGATTTATGAAGCTAACTTAGAACTTAGTTGTTGCTTTTGGTGCATCCAAATGAAGACATGAGTCTATGCAACATAGTTTAGAAAAATAAAATATTGACTCAAATGATTCTCTCTATTTGTAATTTAAAATTTCTCATGAGTTTGTCACACATTATAGCATATGCTTTTTTAAGAAAAAATTAAGTGTATATATTTTTAGTAAGAAAATTATTTTCATATTCTCTCCTTTCATATGTAGTAACATAATTATCATTATTTTAACATTAAAAAACAAGTAAAGATTTAAAAAGAATTTTAAAAAACTTTTAAAATTATATACTAGTAATTCACTTTACATTTTTTTTTTGTTAATATCTAAAAATGTATCCATGTACGATTACAACAAAACATTATTAAAAAATAATAAATTAATTTTAAATTTTAAAACAACTAAAGCTAAAAAAAAACTAATAAGCAATTATTAATTATTAACAATATTAAAAAAAAACTAAAAAACTTATTTTTAAAACATAAAAAAATAAGAAAATTACTATTGTTATTATTTTTTCCGTTGAAAAATACTATTATTATTATTTTTAAAAATTACGTTCAAAATTAGTATCTTTGGCATCATGTTAAATGGTTTTTTGATTGTATCATTAGCATACAACAAAACATTTTTTTTTATTTTACTAATTATTTTTATTATCATATATAAAATTGATTTATTTATTTTTAAATTAATTTTATTTTCTTCTTAAAAAGCAGGTATAAGTAGCTTTGCTACTATTTTAACTTGTTAAATTTAAAACTAGTTTTTTTGGTTTCACATTTAGTTCACAAATCCTTTAGGGGCCTTTTACGGAGTTAAGCGGATGGGGACATCAAGTGGGGCCCTTACATAACCTTCACTTCACAACTTACATCACTCAACTACTTGAAGTAGCCCACCTGACCAAAACTAGTTCTTATATACTTATAACCTCTTTTTTAATGAAAGATTCAAAATAAAGACAACTAACTTAGATTTTACTATCTATTTTATTAGATATTAATGTCTAACTACCTGTTTAATATTTTTGACTTATTCCACATTTCTCTTTTGAGATCTATGTGACCATGCTATGTAAATGATATCATCCAATGACAAAACCACCAATAAAAACAATATATGTTGAGTGCTTACTTGCTCTAACGAGGTATCAAGTGAGTAGCCAATTGTGACATAAATGGTGAGTTGGATACACCCCATCTCTTTTGTTTTTTATTTTTAATTTATTTGAATTGCAAAATATCTCTTATATTTAAAAAAATTATATTTATAATATAGAAAGACAAAATAAGAGGGTTTATGGTTTTCTGTGGCGAGAGTCCTGTGGCTTAGGTTTTGAGGGGTCTCGCTTAACTAATTTTTTCCCTTTTTTTTCTTGCAGAGTCAGAGAAGGAATGGAGTATAGCGAGGAGATGGTGGATTATTCATATGACTAGATGGACGCTCAACAAATCTGGAGCTCTCCAAGTGTCATTATATTTCCTGGGTTAGTAGACATACTGAACTGGGGCTGGGGGTCTCCGTCAGTAACTGAAAGGCCTACAGTAGGCATGTCTCTTTCTGTCCCTATCATTTGAGACACAGTTTTTCCTTTTTTTGCTCTAGAATTGGATAGGGTTTTTTCCTCAATGGATTTTTTTGCTTTGCAATTAGCTGGTGTTTCCTCGTCTACTCATATTGTGCCAAGTTATAGCCAGGCTTACAATCTAATTTCAAGAGAGGAAGGTTTCCCTTCTCTTCTGTTGGGATTAGAGTTATTTACAGAAGGAGGGACTCAAGGGTTTCTAAGTATTTCATTCTCGGTTGAGCCAGCAAAATGGGAGATCCCCCAATTCTTTGGGAGTATTGGATCGTTGTCTCAAGGGTTTTTTTCAACAGATCAACAATGGAGATGGGGAACATTCAAGAGGGAAAAATTATCCTATGGTAGAAGTTCCCTCTCCTATGGTTTATGCTCCTATAGTGGGAACACCAACGGATCTAACAAATGTTCCTGTGTCAAATTCATATCAAATACCTAGTCGAAGGGGGTGGGGTACAGACGCGAAAGATGACTCTATAGACTAAAGGTAAGGCATGTCAATTTGTAGTCAATATGGATATCAAAATTTAGTAAGATATGCAAAGACGGTTGAAAAAACCATTGTTGGTAGAGCAAGAGGCCGCAATTTTAAAGCCAATACCCTAAGGGATTGGGTCGAGGCTAACTGGATTTAGGCCTTAGGTTATACTCCCACTGTCAAGGTGCTATCTAAAGGATTGTTTACATTCTATTTTAAGTCTACAGCAAATTATGCAGAGTGAGTATTATAGAAGAATTGATGTTTTGTCTCCACTCCTCTACTCTTGAAACCATGGTCCCCCCTTTTGATGTGGATCATGAGTGCATGGATACTGGGTTGATTTGGGTTTGTCTTGTTGATATTCCTTTTGATTGTTGGAGGAAAGACATTCTCAAAGGAATTGGTGATTGCCTAGGGACATTCCTAGAGTTAAACAAGTCATCGGAGGAAGCAGGGGAAATGGCTATCTACTGAATACTAGTGTATATGGATTTCAAAGGGGGTTGGTATGATGAGATTGAGATCATATTTGGAGACCGAGCCTTCATTTAGAAACATGAATATGAAGGCATTCCTTTTCGCTATAGGAGATGCCACCAACATGGGCATCTCGTGATAGATTGTCATCTTCCTTTTGCTCCAAGAAGGATTAGACAATATTCAAAATCCCCTTCAAAGACCCTTGCCCAACTGGAAGTCCTAGATGGAGTAGAGCATGATAAGATGGAGTTATGTTCTACAGAAATTGGTCAAGATCATGTTTATCTGAATCAGGCTTTAGATGCAATGGCTCATGAAGTTCTGGAGGTGGAAGGAAAAGGTTATGGTTCGTGTTGTGGAAAAAATTGCACAATTGTGCATTCCTCCACTTGGTAAGGGGCTAGGCCATATAGGATGCAACAATTCCACAGTCCTTGGAGTCCCTTTGTGTGGTGTGGTTGTCCTCCAAATGATCCCACAAGAGATTTTTAGTGGAATTCTCATGAAATAAAGGAAATTGAACAAAATGTAATAAAAAGGAAATGGGGGGGAGAATGCAAACTCCAACAACAATCAAAGGTATGAAAAATCACTTTGTATTTCCCAATGGTCAAGATGTGCAACACCTAGGAGGTGTGGGATTCAAGGGAAGCCAACAATTTCCCTTCAGGAGGCCCTTTTCATCCAAACTAAATGCTAAGTGGATGATAGAACAATGGAGAGGAACTATTGCACCTTGGAGGAAGGTGGCAAGGGAGCTTGGGAATGCTTACAAAGGTAGGAAGAGGTGGGATATGAGGAGGCGCCAACAAAATTCCAATAGCATAACCATGTTCTTCTTTCTATCTAAAAAATGCATGTCAATGGCCTCCTTTTGTAGGCCAGGAGGTGGCCAAGAAACAACTAGATCCAAATGTGAACTCATAGACTCCATGAACTAGTTCCAAGGTACACCAAGGGGGCCCTTTAATGCCACCAAGTGTGTGAGGAGACAAATTCAGATTGTTGGAGGTGATGGAGCCTTGAATATGCCACAGGAAGTAGGCGGTCCCGTTGTTTTTATAGTAGTGTAGCTATCAAAGGAAAATCCACGCGAGTATCGCGTGGGCACTGAACTGATAACATGTGCTATAGCACAGGTTAATAATGGTTCAGCTACACAACCTCTTCTTTTGAATGGTCTTGGGCACTTTTGGACTTATGATGTATTTTGGATTTGTTGAGGATGCCTTTGGTGAGCTTCATTCTTTATAGTGATGATTCCTTACTACGAGAATCGCTAAAATGTTGCATGTGTGTGAGATTTAAGAATTAACAGATGCCCCTCAATGTATGAGGTTTGGAAGGTATTATAGAGCCAATAATGCATCATTTTTTTCTTATGTTTCTCTCCTATTATGTAGGATCACGCATATGTGGACAATAGGGGTCTCCCATGGTGGCAGACTGTTGATGACAACCATTGGAGTTGTAGTAAAGAATGGTGTTTTATACAAATGATGGGAGTATACCCATGCTCATGAAATGTTGTCAAGGTGATTAGAATGATAGAGGAAAAAGGGTCAACTCAACTATATTGTTGGGTCATGGATGAAGGAGAATCCGATCCATGTGAGAGTAAATGAACCAGGATCTTCTGCAGAGTGTTGAAGAAGCGGTACTGCTATTGATCATGATAATCCCATGGCATTGGGAGACCAATGTGGTTGTGAAGTTGTTGTAGAGAGAAATTCATTGTTCTAGATGGAATGCTACCATGGTTTCCAAATGTGAACACTGCTACCTTCAAAAGTACATTCCCCCCAGATGCAATGGAGGTTTTAACGTTGAGCATAGGGGAAACGAATAAGTTAGGGATCATTAATGAATCTCCCTACAAAGTTTGAGGCAATCACTTATAGTGATTGAAATGGATCCCAAGGGACAACTGCAACTACTGCAACTCTCATAATATAAGTTTTTTACATCAACGAGAGATGAAGTACATGATAATATGAGGGTCTTGTATTGAGAACCAAGATCATGTTGTAACCAACTATTGGATGGAAATACCTAACACAAGATTGGATGATAAGTGTGTGGCTAATAAGTTCCTTTGTTCGATGTAAACATGGGGAGTGTGGAAAGCGGCCTTCCTTTTCGGAACAAAACAGGTTGAGACAGAGGGAGATAAACTAAAAATAAAAGGATTTTAATGGAGACACAATACGAAGAGTAATGTTCGCCAACAAAACAGGTACTGCTTATGATAGTGTGACTCAAATACATCAATGAAAGGAGACCATGGGTTCCTGCGAAAATAATAGGGTGTTCCCACAATGTGATGTGATGGGGGAATGGTTTGTACATAAAAAATAATGATGGGGTTGCCACCATTAGGAGTAACCAATTCTATTCAAGTTATCCCACATGAATAATCTGCATGGCCTTGATTCATGGGGAACCCATCTTTGTGTTTGCAAACCAATCCCCACCTCATCTTGGAAAGCGTCATTACAACTGTTGTGGAAAAAATTCCATAAGTGTACATTCCTCCACTTGGTAAGGGGCTAGGCCTTGTAGGCTACATAAAGGCCTCAGTCCTCGGAGCCGCTGTGTGTGGTGTGTTTATCCTCCAATTGATCATGCAAGAGTTTGTTAGTGGAATTCACATGAAGTAAAGGAAATTGAATTAAATGTAATAAAAAGGAAATGGAGGGGAGAATTCAAACTCCAACAACAATCAAAGGTATGAAAAACCACCTTGTATTTCCCAATGGTCAATTTGTCCACCACCTAGGAGGCGTGGGCTTCAAGGGAAGCCAACAATATCCCTTAGGTAGGCCCTTTTTGTCCAAACTAAATGCTAAGTCGATGATATAACAATGGAGAGAAACTATTGCACCTTGGAGGAAGGTGACAAAGGAGCTTGGGAATGCTTACAAAGAGAGGAAGAAGTGGGATATAGGGAATATCCTACACAAATCCATCAGCATAACCATGCTCTTATTTCTCTCTACAAAATGCATGTTAATAGATTCCTTTTATAGGGAAAGAGGTGGCCAAGAAACAACTAGATCCAAATGTGAACTCATACACTCCACAAATTGATTCCAAGGTACACCAAGGGGACCATTTAATGCCACCAAGCATGTGAGGAGTCAATTTCATATTGTTGGAGGTGATGGAGCCTTTAATATGCCACGAGAAGTAGGTGATCCCACTATTTTAATAGTAGCGTGACTATAGAAGAAAAGCTACGCAAGTATCGCGTTGGTACTAAACTGATAACATGCACTATAGCGTGGGTTATCAATGGTTACCTTCGCGACCTTTTCTTTTGACTGGTCTTGGGTACTTTTAGACTCATGATTTCTTTTGGATTTGTTATGGATTCCTTTGGTGAACTGCATTCTTTATGTTGATGATTCCTTACTGCAAGAATCGTTGAAATGTCACATGTGTTGTATATTTAGGCATTAACAGCCTACCAGGCTTGGCGCCATTGTAGCAAGAATTGCAGGAGATTGGGGAAGTAGAAAATAAAGGCATCGACTGGGGCCTTTCTCAAGGTATGATGAGCCTAGGAACCCACCTTTCATCCTTTTCAATATATGATATCTCTTTAAGTTTGGAATCTCATCACATTGTAAGATCAGTTGGATCTCTCTCATTGAAATCCCCTCCCTGAATGTTATCTTGGTATCCTATACCTAAAGGGTCAGCCATTCCCTCGGCCTTAGTTTCCTCTGTCTTTGTCTATAGTAGGGATATTCTATACCATTCTGGGTACAATCTATGCACCATAAGGGTACAATATATGGCCTAGGGACAAGCCTACCTTGGAAGGGGGATGGGAAGAGCTCGATCCTAGAGAGATTCAAATCACAAAAGGTAGGGGTAAAAATATCACCTATCTAAACCAAAAGAAAAAGCTAGGAAATAAATAGTTTGTAGAAGACAATCCTCAATAGATGGGGCTATTAGAGAAAATATGGCACTGGTCAAGGTTATCAAATGAGGATTATCTCCATCAATTGTAGGAGGTTAGCAAAGCCTTCCAAAAGAAATCTCTAAGGAGGATGGTTGATTAGGTCGATGGGGAGATTATTATTCCTCAATGTCCAAGATATTGTAAGATATTTTTAAAGGATGGAAGTTCACTGGGAATATGCCAGAGGTCATTCGGGTGGGATGGTAATAAGATGGAATCCCATCTGGATCAATGCAAAAAACTCTTGGGGATTTCTCTCAGGCTTGGCCATTAAATTTTTCTCTGAAGATATGGCTCATGATTTTCATCTTTTGAACATTTATGGGACATACCAAGACATGGAACATTTCTAGAATGAGTTATTGGAAAATATTTCATAAAATCGGGTTCCCTTATTATAGGAAGTGACTTAAACCTCTCTCTTAGAGAGTCAGAGATTTTGGGTCCAAAAGTAGTAGTGGATGCCCTAAAGGACCTTTTCTAGGAAAATTTCAAAGAGAAAATGCTTATGGACATTGAACCAATTCAGAGGAATCCAGATTGGAGAAACAAGCAGGCCAAAGAGTATTGGATTGCAAAATGACTAGATCATTCTCTGATTGTTGTTTCTCTTTCAGAAGAGATAAAAAATCTCAGATAGTGGGTTAGTAGTGGTGGGGACTCTGATCACTTGTTGGTGGTTTTTCAAATTGAAGTAAGAAGGAAGAAACCACCTAGTCCCTTCAAATTTAACTCAAGATGGTTTAAGGAAGAGGAGTACAAAACTATTTGAAAGCACTCATGGATCCCTTTGGATTCATAGGTACATCAGTTTGTAGTAAGGAATTTCACTAAAAATTTAAAAAAGATAAGGTAAGCCACAATCAGTTGGGATTCCTAGAAGAAAATCAAAGATGCCCAAGACTTGAAATAAGTTGAATCAGATCTACAAACTATCTATGAATATGAATTCGATGATGATCCACTACAAAACATTCTATTTGAGTGAGAGGATTCAGATTCAACCCTTGATCTCTTGGAAGTGTTTTGATCGGCCTCTTCTTCCATCTTATATTTGTTTCTCTCTTTAGTTGGAACTTTGTCACAAGTTTTGAATCCCGTAGCCTTACCTTTATCACATGGCATAATACCACACAAATGCTTTCTCCACCCAGTATATGAACCAATGTAAGTATTAGTGCAATGGGGGCATATAAACTTTGTGGTTCCATCCCCTCTCCCTCCCACAAGTCTTCTCACATACTTCCACAAATGTGTTGTGTCTTTTTGTTTTTTCCCCTCATCACTCGCAAGCTCATCATTATCATCACCCTCTTCCCCTTCCTCCTCTTCTCCATAGTATGTGTCACTCTCTACCTCTTCCCCCTCATAACTACCACCACCATATCTACTTCCCAACACCATCATAATGAGAATAAGTGGAACCAAAATCCAAAACCACATACCCATCATGTTTCTTGACTTGGGATGAGAATCACTTATTTCCTGCAATAGAATGATGGAGAAGTATAAATTGGAAAGAGTAGGAGAAGAGAACTGCAAGGTTTAAAATTTTTAACATATTAAATATTTTTTCAAAAACAAACAAAGAGTGGGGTTTGGAGCTTACCTCTTTATATCTCCAATGGTGGTTGAATGTCTCTATGGAAGCATTCAATCTCCCTTCCAAGTTCTCACAAATATCAGCCTTCAATCTCCCCTTCAATATCCCTTCCAAGATTCCACAAATTTTCTCTCAAACAACAAGCAAACCCACTCAATAACCCTAGCAAAGAGAAGTGAAATGCATGAAATGAGAAATAGATTGAGAGGAAATGAGTGAAAGAGTGTTTATATCCCGATGAATCAAGGGGTACATTTCTGATCTGACGGCTCTTAGGCATCTGTGGCCATTGTGAACACCTATACACTGGCCATATGCACATGTGGGAGCTAACGAAGCCTCGTTCCACTCAGTAGTTTGGGTTCTGTGCCCCTGAAGCAAATCCTCAAAGTGTCCTTGAATGGCCATGGGGTGCCTAACAAAAATTCCCATAGCACAAAAACCGTGACTCTGTTCATGAAGCCATCAATTCCGATGGATTCATAACTTTGGGTTTCTGCTAGGGGACACCCCACACCATGCCTCAAAAGCACGAAAATGATTCTATTATGCCATCTCCAAAATTAAGGTTTTTCTTAGTGAAGGCGATGGCAATTTTGTTCAAGGGGGTCATTTCTGATCCGATGGATCCTGGGTGTGTGTGGCCATCATGAACACCTCCACACTGGCCATATGCATGTGGCAGAGTTGATGGAACACAATCCCACTTGCCGATTTCAGTTTTGTTCCCCCGAAGCAAATCCTCAAAGTGTCCCTAAATGGCCACGGGGTGCCTGAAAAAAATTCCCATAGAAAAAAAGGCATGACTCTGGTCATAAATCCGTTGATTCTGATGGATTCAAGACAGCGTGTTTCAGCTACGGCACCTTCCACACCATGCTTCAAATGTCCAGAAACAGTGTTATTGTGCCATCTCCGAAACTAGCATTTTTCTCAATGAAGGCCATGCCAATTTTTCTCAAGGGGGTCATTTCTTATCCAAAGGATCCTAAGTGTGCATGGCCATCATTAAAACCTCCACACTAGATATATGCACATGTGGGAGCTGACGGAACCCAAGTCTGATTGTCGGTTTGAATTTTGTGCCCCTTGAGCAATTCCTTAAAGTATCCCTGGATGGCCATGGGGAGCCTGACAAAAATGCCCGTTGCACCAAAACCATGACTCTGGTCATGAATCCATCAATTCTGATGGATTTAGGACACCGATTTTCAACTGGGGGACCCCCCACACCGTGCCTCAAATAACTGGAAACGGTGTTATTGTGCCATCTCCAGAACTAGGGTTTTGATCAGTGAAGGCCATGTCAATTTTGTTGAACAGGGTCATTTCTGATCTGAGGGCTCCCAAGAGTGTGTGGCCATCATGAAAACCTCCACACTAGAAATATGCATGTGTGAGAGATGATGAAACCCAATTCCGCTTGCTGGTTTGGGTTTCATGCCCCCCGGAACAAATCTTTAAAGTGTCCCCGAATGGCCACAGGGTGCCTGACAAAACTTCCCATAGCACCCAAAATGTGACTCTGGTCATGAGACCATCAATTCCAATAGATTCTGAACATTGGGTTTTAGTTGGGTTCCCTCCCACACCATTCCTCAAATTCCCAAAAACGGTGTTGTTGTGCCATCTCCAGAACTAGGGTTTTGCTCAGTGAAGGCCATACCAATTTTGCTCAAGGGGGTCATTTATGATACGACGGCTCCTAGGAGTGCATGTCCATCATGAACACCTTCGAGCTGGCCGTATCCATGTGTGGGAGCTAACGGAACCCAAGTCCGCTCATCGGTTTGGGTTCCAAGCCCCCAAAGAAAATCCTCAAAGTGTCCCTGAATGGCCACAGGGTGCCTGAAAAAAATACCTGTAGCATCAAAATCATGACTCCAATCATGAATATGTCGATTTCAATATATTCAGGATGTTGGGTTTTAGCGACCCACCCCACACCGTGCCTCAAACTCCTAGAAATGGTGCTATTATGCCATCTTTGAAACTACATTTTTGCTCAGTGAAGGCCATGCCAATTTTGCTCAACAGGTTCATTTCTAATCCATGGCTCCCAGGCATGTGTGGACATCATGAACACATCCACACTGGCTATATGCATGTGTGGGATCTTAAGGAACCCAAGTCCAGTCGTTGGTTTGGGTTCCGTGCCCTCGGAGCAAATCCTCAAAGTGTCCTCGAATGGCCATGGAGTGCCCGACAAAAATTCCCATATCACAAAAATCGTGACTCTGATCGCGAAGCCGTCGATTCCGACTAATTCAGGATGTCTAGTTTCAGCTAGGGGACCCCTCACACCATGCCTCAAACACCCGAAAATGGTGCTATTGTGCCATCTCTGGAACTAGGGTTTTGCTCAGTGAAGACCATTCTAATTTTGAAAAATGGGGTCAGTTCTCATCCAACGGCTCCCAGACATGCATGGTCATTGTGAACACCTCCACACTAGCCATATGCATGTGTGGGAGCTAACGAAACCCAAGTCCGCTTGTTGGTTTCGATTTCGTGCCCTACAGAAAATCCTCAAAGTGTCCTTGAATGGCCATTTGGTGACTAACAAAAATTCCCATAGCACCATAACCGTGACTTCGATCATGAATCCGTTAATTCCAATGGATCTGGGATGTCAGGTTTCAGCTGGGGGACCCCCCACAACGTATCTCAAATGCCCAAAACAATGCTATTGTGCTATTGTGCCATCTCCAATTTTGCAAAAGGGGGGAATTTATGATCCAAAGGCTCCCGGGCGATCATGGCCATCCTAAACACATAAAAAATATCCATATGAATATGTGGGATATGAAATAATCCAAGTCCACTCACTAGTTTTGGTTCCATGCCCCTAGAGAAAATCCTCAAAGCATCCCTAAATGGCCACAATGTTCCTAAAAAAAATGCCCATAGCAATAAAATCGTGACTCCAATAACCAATCCGTTGATTCCAGTGGATTCTAGACACCTGGTTCTAGCTATGGCCCCCCCAACCATGCCTCCAATGCCCGAAAATGGTGCTATTGTGCCATCTTTAGAACTAGGGTTTTTCTTAGTGAAGGTCATTCTAATTTTGCAAAAGGGTTTCAATTTTCATCTGAATGCTCCCAGGAATGCATATCCATCTTGAACACCTAGGCACTGGCCATATTCATGTGTGGGAGATGACATAACCATGTTCTACTCGTCGGTTCATGTTCCGTGCCCCCAGAGCAAATCCTCAAAGCGTCCCTGAATGGACAAGGGTTGCCTAGGAAAAATTACCATAGCACCAAAATCGTGACTCCGATCGTGAAGCCATTGATTCCAATGGATTTAGGACGGTAGGTTCGAGTTGCGGGAACTCCCCCCCCATGCCTCCAATGCTCAAAAATGGTGCTATTGTGCCATCTACGGAAGTGGGGTTTTGCTCAGAGAAGGCCATTCCAATTTTGTGAAAGGGGTTCAATTCTCATATGAATGTTGTTGGGAATGCATGGACATCGTGAACACCTCAACACTGGCCATATGCACATGTGGGAGCTGAAGGAACCCCGTTCTGCTCCCCGGTTCAGGTTCCATGCCCCTAGAGCAAATCCTCATAGCGTCCTTGAATGGCCACGTGGTGCTAGGTGTCTCTAGATTTGTTTTTGTCTGGTTTCAAGGGATAGATAAAGGTCTATAAGATAGATTAGGTTCTATATGGATAGACTAGGTCTCTGGGCCTAGGTTACATCTCTAGGGATACATAAGTATTCTAGATTGGATCTCCAGGGTTCTAGGTCCACATTAGGCTTTCCAATGCTAGATTTGTTTTTGTCTAGTTTCTAGGGCTAGAGTAGGGTGTGTAAGCTAGATTAGGTTCTATAGGGATATATTAGGTCTCTGGGGCTAGGCTACATCTCTAGGGATAGATAGGTATTATAGATTAGGTCTCTGGGTTCATAGGTCCACATTATGCTTTCCAGGGCTACATTTGGTTTTTTCTAGTTTCTAGGGCTAGATCAAGGTCTATAAGCTAGATTAGGTTCTATAGGGCTAGATTAGGTCTCTGGGGCTAGGTTACATCTCTAGGGATAGATAAGTATTCTAGATTAGGTATCTAGGGTTGTAGGTCCACATTAGGATTTCTAGGGCTACATTTGTTTTTGTATGGTTTCTGGGGCTAGATCAAGGTCTTTAAGATATAGGTTATATTTCTTAGAAGGAACATGTAGATCTCTTCCAACCCATATAGTGTTATTATGAGATATTTTAGTTTGTTAGTATTTCCTTTTGTGATCAGGGTGAATGTCAACATTATTGATCTATTGGCTTAGGAGCACGTAGGGGTGATTGTACCGCTCAATATATTTATATCATTTGTTTCTTCCATCCATGAGACTTGCAGTTATATGGCATAGGATAAGTGTGATGATGAGATTGAATTCATCCATGCATGTTCTACTTATTCATTAGAGAGGTGTGATGCCTTATGGAGGACGTTGTTGAGGGTGATTCAAGATTCGTAGATAATGTGAGTATTACAAAGTATAGAGCCATGGATTATCCATTGAATGGTTTGAGATGGATTGTATCACAAGAGATGGTATGTGATTGATATGCACACTTGTAATAAATTTCTCAATGGATGTCTGATGTTATATTCTCATTTTCTTATTGTTATTCCCTTGAGCAATTAAGATCTCTAGCCTCAATGGCGGACACCTTGCATGGTGGCCACATGGAGTATTCAATTGGTGGGAGAACACCCTAGAAGACACATGTAGAAATGTGTATTACAAAGGAGGGACACAATCACTAGATAGCATATGGTGCCATGGTTTCCTTTTTCGAGGATTGGACATGGATTGATGGTCTTTCCTACATATGTACACATGTACTGTACAAGTGGAGCACTTCTCTAGTGCGTGGATCACTTATGTTTCTTCCCTGGAGTGCTATCATATGTTATATATATGCTATATAAGATGAGTTTCAATCTTGTTTATGTATGTGAAGTTTTCCGAAAGGGATGGAAACTTGAATAGGAATGATTGGTGTAAAACATATAATGGTGTATAACATCAATGTATTGTAATAGTAACTTAAACATAACTTAAGCATCAAATAAAGGATATAAGATAACATGATCTATGAGAAATAAAATATCTAACATGAATAACATTAGACGTGCATGAATAAATAATCACATGACTATACTATGTACCTCAATCAATTAGGCCTTCTGGATCCTCTCTGTTCTTTATTGTCTCAAAAAACCTCGCATGCTCTACATGAGGTAGTAAGTAGTGTACCTTGTTTGATGACTTCGTTGACATTGTCTGTATTTGGATGATTGTACCAACAATCAAGTGCGTAAAGTGATACACCCATGAAACTAGTCTATAATCCATGTATGTGTATCCATTTCTCTTTGATTGCTTTCCATCTACTGTAAGATATTATCCCTAAAAAACCATCGAGCCAGTCAGAAAGATAATGCCTTCACTTTCAGTTAATGATGCGAGGAGGGTTTGCCTCCCCTGGATGCATCGTTCCAGCCAATAATTTGTGCTAGTTCCACTGTCTATCAGGGAGACAATTACATATATGTGTCCTGCAAAAATTCATTTTGCGGTCATATTCCAACAAGTAGTTGTTTGATAACATGGTTAGTTAGAAAAACAAGAAGGGAACCAGGATATGAACGTAGAAATGTTTACCTGGTTGTACAAGATCAGATATATGATCATATTCATTCGAATTAGAAGAATGGCCTTCCTCTCACTGGATTGTTTCAACAAATGCACGTGGGTCTACTGCAAGTGATACATGATCCCATTCATCAACCCAATCTGTTGATTCACACTCATCCCACTCACCGCTACTACAAGGCCCACAAAAGAAAGCAAGTTTTCGTGTTCATATTTCAAATAAGGGGTTGTTGGAGCTTCGAACCGAATGAAATCCACGAGTTCCTTGTACAGTACAACAACTATAAGAACATGATTGATCTATATCAACCACGTGCCATAAATTTCTGACAACATGTCCTATACTTGTTGGCCTGTGATTCTCTATGGTTCGATCTGAAATTTTTGCAGAGAACCATTGAACTATGGATTTTGCATCCCGAATATGATAGTTTGTCATGCACCTCGTCTCCTCCCTTCGTAGGGAATTTTTGAGACATGCTCCAGTCCCATCACGCTCTCCCTTTCCATACCCGTTCTCAAAATAGTTCCATATATACAACACATCATAAGTCTTGTGCAAAATACTCAACCACTGGAATATACGTGCATTTCTGAACTAGCCTGCACAACCATCTGACCATATCCAATGTTGATCCATCTGTATACCTCTCTCCTTCATTTGATCACAGAAAATTATGAGGCAATGTTGCACATAATGTAGGTCATGGCACCTATCGTCACTGATGTAGAAGTTGGTCTCTTTTAATATTATCCTCATGTCATTGATCCTCTCTGGTGCGTGCCTATATGTGATATGGACCATTATGCTAACTTGGTCTGAATGGTAGTATTGACTTTGAATATCATTATGTGGTTGCAGGGTGTAGTTTTCAGCAAAGTCCACAACCAACAATATTGTTCGATTGGGAAAGGTGTCCCTACACTTTATGTACTCTTCATCCTTCCATTGTTCTACATGGACATGGTGTACATATTGCTTGGTCTTTTTGTATAATTCCTTCATGAAATCACAAATTTGTACTTGGTGCCACAAAACCAAGGGAATTAATACAATGTGGCATTTACAATATGAATATATATATATATATATATACAAATTCAACATGTACAATATGAAAGTATGCAAACTTAGATTACCTGTGACTTCACCAATGCAATTTTTTTGCTTTCCTTCACGCTATCTACTTGATATGTTATGTACTTTAAGTTTTACATTTCTACTGACATCCTCCCAAATTCATGCTCCTCTCTTTCATGGATGCAGCGGCTCAATAACGAAAATCTACTGCACCTAGAACATGTCCCATATAAACATGATCTTTTATAATATTTTTGTCCTTCAAGTCTTGGACACATTATGCTATGTATAAATTATCTGGATGCATTTGGTGGTTGTAACGATGGGCAGTCCTGCACAGGGTATTTTTTAAGGATTCTAATATTAGACTTAAGTATAGTATCCTAGGCGATTATTTTGGATTGAAAAAAACATGTATATAGATAGGTATGCGAATATTAAATATATAACATACAATTTACTACTGAAATGTGTAAATTTTGGTGAATATTATGATAACAAAACATATTTTATGTAAATATAGGTGATATTAGAGACTAAAAATGACCAAATAGCGAATTTATATTTTAAAAAAATGCCCGAAAAATAGCTAATTGGCGAAATTTCGTCCTTAAAAATTACCCTGGTCCTGCACAATGTTAGTATGAAAATCACAAATTATATGTCTGTATGTATCATAATAGTAATCAAATTCTACATGGTATCTACAACAACATGTGTTGCGGTCAATACAAATTCTAACATACCAGGGTTTGCATCTTTCAAAGGACCTTTGGCCCAAGTTCAATTATGTGTGCTCATTATTGAACCTCTCATAGAGTTTTGTTTGTGTAGTGTCAAGGAATTGCTTGACATGGGGTTCACACCCCTTAACACCTTTTCTCAACTTTAACAAATCTCTTTGACTCGATGACGGTCTAGTGTTATCATGCCAAAACGTTTATAATAGTTCTTTAATAGCATCAATAAGCTTCATGTATGAACAAGGTAACCTACCAACAAAGGCCCAACAATATTTTTGGCCTGGGGTCTCAAGTTTTTCTCTAATAGAAGAATACTTTTGAAGATTATTTCTATCTACTTTAAATATTTTACATGTGTGTGATAATAGGCAACGTTTCCTTGTGGATTTGTCTACAATCGATTCTGACAGTACATGATGGGCAACATTAAGATCTTTTGTATGATAAGTTTTTCCAATCAAATTAAATTTAGACTGTAGATTTCTAACAACATGATTGTTTGCCTCTAAAATTCTAACTACCTTTATGCATAAAATTCTCCTAACATGAGATAGACAATGTGATTTTAACAAATCCAGAAATAATTGACATTTTGTTGCATTGGTTTTGGATTGAAAAAATTCTTTGATGATCTTGCTACAATGGAAATAAATAGTGCATTTGGGAAACTTACCTTCAAATCCTAACAAGGAAATTTCATCCGCATGAATATGTATGGTATTTCTTAGTTGTCTGCTTGATAGTCGAGGCAAGGGAGCTGCAAAGGAAGTATGAGTCTCATCACTGGTTTGTTGTGGCCCTTCGTTCACAATTTGGTCTTCTAAGGGAGTGTGTTCGACATGTGTGTGCTCTTCTTGGGGAGGTTTCTAATTAACAACTTGTTCAACATCCATCCTTGCATACTCAGCATCAACCAAGATTTGATTGAATTCAGCCACTTCATCATTGCTTGTTGATGTATTATTCGTTGGATGATCACTTGACGTTGGATTTTGAGAGGGCTCGATTACCTGCATCTATTTCACTTCTCCTTATGAGCCCGAGTCATCGTGGCATGCATTGCACTAGGATCTAAGGCACTAAAATTTTGATTTCTATGGTTTACTATGTACAACTTGGCCTTTTCTTTTATCTCATGGGCCTTTTGAGGGAGCGACTCCTTCCTCCTAGAATTTCTTTTATTCTTACGTCTGTTTCCCATATTCAATACATTTTTTAACAAAACAAAAATATCACCCCTGCAAGAATAAATAGAAAATACGATATTGTTTTTCAATTATGAAATGATGAAAACAAATTTTTACCACGATTATGACTTGTATAATGTGCATGATTATTAAAACTCAATGTAGCAATGATTGGATACTATGCAAACCTATGCGTGTTATCTTCGTAAGTGTACAATGTAAACTATTGTCACAGAAGTGTGTTTTGTTTTCTTGAAATTGGACATATAGAGAAAACTAATATGGTTGCAAGAAATAAGGTGGAATGAGGACATTGAAACTATCACAAAAACTAATCGAAGTGGTGCAGCAAAGATATTTTTTTCTCTCAACATCCCATTAGTGTGTACATGCACAGACCTTGTGTTACTGGTATCGATCATACACTTATTCAATCAAATATTGATGTGGGATTTAATAATGTTTCAGAAATGCACAACCCAACCTAGGTTGGCATCAAGGTTCTCCTATCCATCTTAGTGGCAAAGGCTTTAGTGTGGTGAATTCCCTCATTTTGAGTGCAACTCACTTTTTTCTACATGTGTGGTTGTGGTTTCCCATTTTGTGTCTAATACCATGGTAGGGTCCTCATTTCAAATTTTTCCTTAATTGGTCATCATCTTGAAACAATGTACAACAAAATCTAGTGAGAATGTTTTCTTATAATCTTAAAAGCTATTTTGAATGCCCTAGATATAACAACAACATCACCTCTAGGACCTCAATTTGAGATGTTTTCTTGTAATCTTGAAACAATGTACAATGAGCCTCTTTTTGGTAGCTTGGCACTTTGCACATGGTTTTTTTACAATATTTTATGTTAGTATATGGTATTTGATGGAGGTATGGGATGTTAGTAGGAGCACATTTCCTACAAAAGGAGAAGCTCCCACTCACTTCGGTTTCATGTTTTGGATGAGGGAAAATCACCCCTAAAGATTTAGAATTTGATTCTTTCGGTGTTTGTGTGAGTTGTTGTAGTGAAATCATGAGGAATTCAACAAATGTTTGTGTATTGGATGGAATTATGTGATTATGAAAGGTTATTGGTGGTGATGCAAGTAAGTTTTTTTTATTATCTTTATGAAAGGTTGAAATCATTGCTTGGTACATGTTGTATTTTTTTTGTGGTGAGATGTTTTTATTGTTATGTTGAATATTAAGAAGACTAAAATACATTTATCATACAATTAATGAGGAAAAATTAAAATACATACAATTCAAATAAAGTAAATGAACACTAAAATACAATTCATAAGGAAAAATTGTTAGCATACCTCAAGGATTGCTCTTTGCTTGAAATGTAAAATGGTCTTTTGATGTCTCCACTATATGTAAGAAGAGTTCAAGTGTGTCCAAGTAGCATGAGAATTCAATCCAAAGAGCCAAATAGAGTCCAACTATTGTGTATTCAATCCAAAGAGCCAAATATATTCCAACTAGTCTGTATTCAATCCAAAGATCCAAATAGAGTCCAACTGATGTGTATTCTGTTGCACGAAATTGCAAGTAGTCAGCACTCCCCGGTGTATCGTGACAAGGGACTAATTGCCTCTCGTGGATCCTTGAAATCTAGTGGTGGTGAGTTTACCAATCACCTGCAGGTTTTGGTGTAATGACAACCGTACTTCCAACAATTGGTATCAGAGCTAGAGGTCACGAGATCGATACACACTCGGCTTGCGCTGAGGGGGAGATTGTTGCACGAAATTGCAAGTAGTCAGCGCTCCCCGGTGTATCATGACAAGGGACTAATCGCCTCTCGTGGATCCTTGAAATCTGGCAGTGGTGAGTTTACCAATCACCTGCGGTTTTTGGTGTAACGACAGCCGTACTTCCAACATATTCAATCCAAATTGTCAAAGAAATGCCAAAAGGTGTGTGAGTTCAATCCAAAATTAAAGTGATTGTTGAGTTGTGTGTGAGAAGAGCGAAAAAATGCAGGAGAAGAGCGCATATTATTTTCAAAAAAAAATATTCAGAAGAGGCATGCATGTGACTCTACTGAACGTTGCTTTGTTCGATGGGTAATGTTTAGTTCATTTATTTCCCAATGAATCTCTATTTTATGGTTTATTCGTAGATCCCTTCCCCCATAAATTCCTTTAGGCCCTATTCTAAACCATAACCCCCAAGTGCATAAGTGCGTCTAGGTGTTAGGGGTTTTGGGGTTAGGGTTATAAGGATTGTAGGTTAAGATTTTTTAAAGTTATGGGGTTAAAGGTTATATATTTTAGTGTTCAAAATTGATAGTATTTAAGGGTTATAGGGGTAATGAGTTCTCTCTATAAACCCCTAGCCCCCAATCTCTCTCTCACACCATTTAAACTCCTAACCTCCAATTTTTCTCCATCTCATATTAAACACCTAACGCTAATTTCTCTATCTTTTCAAACAACCTTGATCTATTTCTTTCCCTCTAAACCCATAATCCCCAATCTCTCTCTCTATATGTAAATCCCTAATCCCCAATATATCTCTCTCTTTGAACCCCTTACCACCAATCTTTCTCTCTCTGAACCCCTTACCACCAATCTCTTTCTCTCTAAACCCATATACTCTAATCTCTCTCTCTCTCATCCCCTAACCTCCAATCTCTCTCTCTCTCAACCTTTAACATGTAATCTATTTATTTATATATCTCCCTCTAAACCCCTAAATTCCAATCCACCCCTCTATGTCTCTCTCAACTCCTAACCACCAATATATCTTTCTTTAAAACTCTCTCTCTCTCTCTCTCTCTCTCCTGAAACGGAACCATCAATATCTCACTTTCTTGAACCCTAAACCCATAACCCCGTCTCTCTATCTAACTCACTATCCCCCAATATCTATCTCTTCCTCCATAAGACCCTAACCAACATTTTCTCTCCCTTTATCTATCTCTCTAAACCATTAAACCACAATATCTCTCTCTCTTTCTATACCCCTCACCACCAACCTCTCTCTCTCTAAACCCAAAACCCCAATATTTCTCTCTCTAATCCCCTAGCATCAAATCTCTCTCACTCTAATCCCCTATCCCCCAATATCTCTCTCTCTAAACACCTATCCCAAAATCTCTCGCTCTATAAACCCATAACTCCCAATCTCTCTCTCTCTCTCTCTCTCTCTCTCTCTCTCTCTCTCTATTTGAAACACTAATATCGAATAATTTTTTCTCTCTAAACTCCTAACCACCAATCTCTTTCTCTCTCCCTCTACAATACCCTAACCTCCAATCCCTTTCTCTCTCTAAACCCCTAACAACTGATCTCTCTCTTTCTATATCTCTCTCTAAACCCCTAAATTCAAATCTCTCTCTCTATACACCTAACCCTCTCTCTCTCTCTCTCTGTATATATATATATATATATATATTTACACCTAACCCCCAATATCTCTCTATACCTATTGTAAATTATTCGATAGGTTAGTTTTGGGAACTTTGTCAAATGTTTTTCTAATGTCCACAAAGAAACATAAAAGACTAGTTTTATTATTACAACACTCCCGGGGTGGTCGTGTGTGTTTCTTTAAGGTATCATTCATGGCATTGAATCCCTCAAAGATTCCTTTAGGGCGTAATGCTAGGATTCCTTCCTTGATCATGCATAGAGCCTCAAAACCCATAATTACTAGGCTAAAGAGACATCTCCTCTCATAGGCTAAAGAGCATCAACATCTCTAGTCATAGGTTAAAGAGCACCGTTGTCAAGCCATGTGTTTTTTTATTCATCCTTCTTGGCCATGGATGATTACAAGCATTATTTAGGGAATGATTTGATCTAATTTTCCTCTCTCGACCATGTCTAAGGACACAAGACCCATGCCAAGTGCTCAAAAAATTCTAATGTTCCCATATTGTCACTAGAATACCAAAGAAACCATCAAAAAGTCATATTTGGTGGTTGGAAGCATCATTCATGGACCCTTATTCCTAGAATATGCCCTCATGTCGCAATTCCTCAGCTTCCTCCATTGACCATGTTTAATACATCAACACTAAAACCTAATGCGAAAAAACTCCTAATGGTGCCCATATCTCCACTTGGAGGCTAGGGATACCCTCAAGAGATCCTATGTGATGGTTCAAGGTGAAGTTTTTAGCCCTAGATGCCCATATCATTACCCATAGGAAAATTATACTCTTCGGGGATCGACTGTGGTGGTTCAAGGTTTTTTTCTTAAAGTAGATTTCCTAAAGTATTGCTTTGGATCATAAGGATTAGGCTCATCTCTTGAACATGTCAAGTTCCCCATGACCCATCCTTAGTGCTCAAAACCTTCTAATAGTGGGATATCACCACTCATAGGTCAAATGTACTACATAGAGGTCATGTGTGGTAGTTCAAGGGATTATTGCTTTCCCTTGAGCTTCAAAAGTTATATTTTAGGCCTAATTTCAATGTCTCATTCCTTAACATTAGTTTATGGCTCAATACCTATAGATAATTCTCAAGCAAATATGATCATTTGAAGGTGAAGTATATGCTTGCAATGTCATATGTGTTTATTGCACCGAGAGTAGCGAGGTGCTTACAACTTAGTATGGGGTATATGTGTAATGTAATGTACCATAATGCCATCACGTTATGTACCCAAAAGAAAAAGTAATTAAAAAATTTTATGTCGGCTTATAAAATAATAAGTGAAACCAATTAAAAATAATTTAAAAAATCTATATCCACTCATAAAACAAAATTTTTAAACCAAACAAAAACTCATTAAAAAATAAGACCTCAAGAAATTGGACGCCTCTCAGTGCTTGATAGATACACGTTTAGGATGGATCTATGATGGTTCAAGGAAACAATCATATGCTAATGATACCATAATGGCACATTCATCCTCAATAGGCCAATGATACCCTCAAAATGGTATATGTTCTTCGTGGAGGAACCTTGTTATCCCTAAATGGATGTAACATTCCTTTCAGTCCCGAGGTTCAAGTCTCCTCCCATGCCCATGTCCAAACCCCCAATTCCAAAGACTTGGATACATAGTGCCATGGAATCATGGATATCCCTGCAAAGTCATACATGGTGCTTTGAGACATTTTTCATGGCTTTCGATGCCTCAATGGTTTCTATAGGGCCGAATGCATGGTATTTTTCCCTCAAATGTCATTCCCAAGGCCTTGAGACACATATATATATTTCTCCAAAACACCTAAATTCACCAACATCCCTAATCATAAGCCATTGGCACACTCAGGAAGCCATGCGTGGTTGGTTGAGGAAACCTTATTAGTATTTGATGGCTAGAAGACTTCTTTAGGGCCCAAGGTTTTGGTATCCTCCACTAAGCATGTCCAAGGCCCCAAGGCCCCAAGACATAAATATAGAGCATCATGAAAACCATTGAAAAATTTATGTGTTGTGCTTTGAATCATTTTTCATGGATCGAGATGCCTCAATGCTTTCTTTAAGGATAAATTTAAAGTATTATTCCCTAGAGCATCATCCTAAAGGCCCCGAGACATGTACATACTACTTAAAAATACCGAATGACACTAATATCCTAAATCATAGAGTAATGATACCCTCAAGATGTCACGCATGGTTGGGGGATGAAATATTCTTATCCTTGGATGGTTAGAAGATTCATTTAGGTCCATAGGATAAAATCTCCTCCCTTGACTATGCCCAAGGTCCTAAGGCCCTAAGACATAGATACATATTTCCACATATATCCCTATGAGGTAATGCATGGTTCCTTGAGGAATTTCTCATGGCTTTGGATTCCTCAATGGTTTATTTAGGGCCAAATGCATGGTATTCTTCCCTGGAAAACCATTTCCAAGGCCCTAAGACATGTAGATACTAATTTCAAAACCATATAATGACACTTCCATCCTCAATCACAGAACAATGATACCTCAAGAGGCCATGTGTAGTTGGTGGAGGTAACCTTCTTAGCCCTAGATGGATATAAGATTCATTTAAGGCCCAAGTCTTAGGTCTCCTCCCTTGACCATGTCCAATGCCCTAAGTCCCCAAGACTTGGATACATAGCACAATGGATACCCCTGTAAAGTCTTGTTTGGTGCTTTTAGACATTTTTCATGGCCTTGGATGTCTAAATGGTTTCTTTATGGACAAAGGCATGATATTCTTCCATAAAACATCATTCTAAAAGCCTTGATCAGTCACATACATATTTCTCAAAACCAATTCATGGTATTGACATCCTTAATCATAGGCCAATTATAACATTAAGAGGTCATGTGTGGTTAGTGGAGGAAATCAACATAGCTCTTTCTAGGTAGAATATTCCTTTAGGGCCCAAGGTTCAGGTTTCTATCTCTCTAACTATCTCTCTAAACTGGCTATGGATTATAGGTTTTAAGGGTTGGGTGTTTGATAGTAGAGTTTAGGGTTGATGAGAATTAGAGGTTATAAGGGTTAGGGGTTAATTTGTATTTGACTAGACACTTTAGAGGTTAGGATTAAGTGGTTAGGATTATAGCGGTTAAGTGATATATATCATTATGTGTTAGTATTTAGGAGTTTTAGGGGCTATACTAGTTTAGGATTATAGTGGTCCAAGAGTTATAATGGTCGGTTGTACTAGGGACTAGGGATTGCAATGACTAGGGACTAATGGTCAAGGGTTTGGGGATTGAGATGTAGGGGTCATGGATTTATGGTTATAAGGATAAAGATTTATATGTACATGAGGATAATTCAAGTTAGTGATTTTGTGTAATAATGTATCTCCTAACCCTTGTGGTGAAGGAGAGAAGAGATGGGTGAGGGAGGGAGGAGGGATTGGGTAGAGCTGTAGAGAGAGGGGGGGATTGGGTGGATAGGAAGAGAGGGGTAGGGATTGGGTGGATAGGAAGAGAGGGGGGATGGGGTTATAGAGAGGGACAAGGTGTTTAGGCAGAGATGGAAAAAATGAAGGTGTAAAAACGAACGCGTGCGCATAGAAACGCGTGTGTGCATCTACAAGTGTGTGCACAACAATGCGTGTGCACCTCTACATGTGTGCACATTTGCACGCACACGTGTTTGGATTCATTTTTTTTGGTGCCCTTGCAGTTTTGGTATTAGCTTCAGATTGCCAAACATTGAGGCTCGGTCTGAGTTATGGCAGAACACACCAATTTTTGTAACTTCATGTTTTTCACACTTAGTTCTGCAAATGTTCCACTTGTGCACTAATCAAATTGCACACACTTGTCAAGCTCTGTGTGCATATTCTAACTATATGTTTTTTAATAAATCTGTTATTGTTTTCTATTTTTAATTCATTTTTAACCGCACTCATGTCAAATTTGTAAAAGCACAGGTTGTTTATTTGGCCTATAACTTTTGATAGGCTTACATATTTCGAAAACGAAAAAGAACTCACACAAAAGTACAAGAATATCTACAAGCTAAAAAAAAGTTGATTGATTATGTTCAGACCATGATATGGTGGACCAACACTCGACCATGTCATTTTAAGGCTTCACTAACTTTCGTAATTTGAAAAATATATAAAATTAACTTTTAAAATTTTGGAAAAATAGCCTTGCACAAGATCCATTTGTTCCCTACGCCTCTACATATTTTTCTCCTCATAATTTGACAATTTACATAACAAACTGGTGGACCAACGTGAACATATGCATTATGTTATCGAGAAAAAATAACATACCAATCATAATGACATTTTGGGGTGGTTATACCACTTTTCCATAAAGAAAAGTTATATATTGGAGAAGGTGATCCCATTTTCTACATTTCATCTTTTTACACCTAATTCTAAAAAGTTTTGTAGGTATCTCTAATAATTCATTTTAATGATAAGATTTATGTTTTTCCAGCATGTCATTGCAACTAACCTGTTATGAGTGGGTATCATTACCTTACACCGACCCTACTTTGATATTCACTCAATTCTATTTCAACTTCAAAAACTTTAAAAAATAAAAACCAAGTTAATTTATTTTATATAATATATCAAAACATTTTGGGGTGGTTATACCACTTTTCCATAAATAAAAGTTATATATTGCAGAAGGTGATCCCATTTTCTACATTTCATCTTTTTACACCTAATTCTAAAAAGTTTTGTAGGTATCTCTAATAATTCATTTTAATGATAAGATTTCTGTTTTTCCAGCATATCATTGCAACTAACCTGTCATGAATGGGTATCATTACCTTACACCGACCCTACTTTGATATTCACTCAATTCTATTTCAACTTCAAAAACTTTAAAAAATAAAAACCAAGTTAATTTATTTTATATAATATATCAAAACATATTTTAATTTTAATCCAAAATTATAAAAAAATAAAAATAAATTTTAATTTATTTTTAATCTGAAAATACATTTTATTTTAATTGTTCTCCATCAACATGCTATTTTAACAATTTCTTTTTAAATATTTTTTATAATTCTTTCACATACTTAAATTTAAATTCATCTTTTAAACCTTATAAAAAATGATATATTCAAACTAATTGTCTTTTCTATATTGAACATTTTAAATTTAATTCAATTTTTTTTTTAAAGCTCAAAAGATTTGTATTAAAAATATTTTAATTAATCTAAGCTTCCTAATAAATTTAATAACTAAATTTTAAAATAATTATGTACAAAACCTGATAAACAAATAATTAAAATTAAATTAAATTAAAATTAAATTCCTTAATAATTAAATTCATCAAAGATTTATATTTCGATTTCTTTCTAATTCGGTTTAATGTTTAGATTTAGATTCATAATTTCAAAATCAAAAGATTTGTAACTTAATTTGAATTGATTTGAATTCGTTTTTACCACTTTTTAAAAAAATAGGTGTCGTTTTATGTGATCAATTACATAAGTTTTTCTACTTTAACAAAATAAAGGCGGAACAAATATCATCTGGACACGCCAATATTTAAATAAATTGACATCATATAAAAGCAATCAATTTTAATAAGAAGATACCACTCACTTCCTCAACATGAAGGAAACAAATAGTTATCCTTTCTATGTGATCAATTACTTAAGTTTCTCTTCCTTTAACAAATCTCATCTTAACATGGCAATATTAAAATAAATTGGCATCATATAAAAATAATTTTTTTTATCTTTATATAACCAATTAACTTACATCCAAATTTAATATAACATATCTATAAATTTTCATATTACAAAATCTACTAATGAAAACATCCTAAGCAAATTCAAAATGGAGATCTAAGGTCCATATAGTATGGATATCCCTATAAATCCTTCTAAAGAGAAACAAATATGTTAAAAAACTGCATTTCACTAAAAGTAAATCAACAAAACTAAACCAATCTTCACAAATTATAAAATTCAGACTTAAACTCAATCAATTTAACCTAATTTATTTCCATAATTTATGAACATGTTTGTACAACTTAATAATTTAAATATCTAAATAAAATTATTACAATTTACAATTTCTAACTTTCCTGAAACAATTAATCACCAAGCTTTAAATAGGCAAATAAATACACAACTAGATCACAAGATTTTACATGGCATAACTTATTAATTCACAAGGATAGTTATGAAATAAATCATAATAACATCATACCATTACAAAATTAGGAATTTAAGAAGAATATAGATATTTTACAAGAATAATATCATACCATTATAAAATTAGAAATTTAAGAAAAATATGGATGTTTTATAAGGAAGAATTGGTGAAACATCTTAAATTCGAGTGACCTTCAATTTTCAACTGCAAGAAAAGTTTATCCATAACCATTTACTTTTAACATTCACATTTTGTTTTCTTCAAGTTCCCTAGCTTAACGAGCAAGATATTTGTTTAGTTTCAAACTTTTATATTTTTGTTCTTGAGCTTTGTAGGTGTTTAATATTATTATGATTGCTTAGTTATTATTTTTTTGTAGATTAGTAACCCATCATGGAATATGTTTCACAAAATGTGACAAAAGTTTGTATGGGTGTAATTGCTTTCTCATATATAGTTGTAAATCTATTAAATTCTAACCAATTCTAGCAAAATTGGATCTGTTTTTGGAGAAAACATAGTTTTGAAGTTTCTCTTGCCTAAAACCCTAATTTGACATATGTGAGATTTTCAAAAAGAATTTGAAATCCCTAATCTTGGGGGAGTATTCTCTAAAGGTATAGAAGACTGCTTCAGCCATATGCGTTAAAGGTATAGATGGCTGCTTCAGCTATATGCATTGTGGGTTCCTATGTGTACGTTGTTTGAATAGACATGGAAACAATTGACAATTAAGGTTATATATTACTTCTGAAAATCAGTATAAAAATATATATTTTTGATCATTTTTTAATGTACTTGAAATTTTTTTGAATTCTTTAAATTGTTTAGATTTTGATAAAATAAAATTAATATTAATTGGTTTCTTTAATATTTTTTAAATTAATTTGAATTTTTTAATAATTTTTTTTATTAAAAACTTACAATAAATTTAATAATTTATAACAATTTTTTTATTGTTATTGTTGGTAAGTAGTAGTACCTCTGACTGGCAAGCCCTCAAAATCACTTAGATAATTTACAACAAATATTAAAAACAGAATAAACAAATAATTAAATTTAATAATTTTAAATTATTAAAATAAATATTTAAAAAAACATAATTAATTAAAAACAGATATTTTAACTAGCGCTGTATTAATCACAATAAGATTTATGTGAAAACATTTTGATGTCGACCAAGCACAACAATGGAACAAAACAATGTAATAATCAATTGTGATATAACATCTAGTTCAAAAGAAATTCTGCTAAGCTATCTCTCCTCCACAACCAAACAGTTCATAAGCAGGCATATGGCAAAATTGCATATATTATTCAAAAGTTTAACTATTTTAAACACTTTCAAATAGGCACTGAATAATCAGTTTACTCGAGAGGCTCAGAACTGCATCTTATTTATACTTAAATATATCTACGACTATCCTAATAACCATCATAACAATAGTGACGTCGATCTCATATTTAAGGGCACTTGTGTCTGTTGCTATGTGTTGTCATATTGGCATAGCAGGGGCACATATTCTCGTTTCCAGATGTACCAGGAGGAACACAATTGCATCTTTGGCAGCATGTACCGCAAGCTCTCAAACACAGGTTTTTACGGGAAGCTTTTTTTCATCTTTCTCCACATGCTGCATTGCAATCTGCATTAAACAACACAACTAAAAAATATCATAACCATCAGAAATAAAGATTTAACGGTGCCAAGGATCACAGTTATATACTAAGTGAGCAAGAAGCAAGAAGCACATGCTGCATCAAACAACGCAAAGACAAAAAAAATCATAACCATCAACAATAAAGATTCAGCAGTGCTAAGGATAAGCCTAGTCTACTAGATTTTTTCATTACTTTTTTTAGTATCTAATCATATTCATATCCGAATTCGTACTCGAATTATACTATTATGATATTAAGTTAACAAGAAGCAAGAAACACAGATAATAAGATAAAACTACAAAAATATGAGAAGCAATAATGCTGCAGCCACAAGCAAATGATTCCAAAAGATGGGTGTTGAATTGAAGAGAAAAGGTACACAAATGGGACAGATAGACGTTGCAATCACATGAAAAACTTAAAAATCAGTGACAACAACCAACCCTGTAATCACAATAGAAATAAAAAATGGCAGAAAGTAATTACCAAAAATAATCTTGAATTCACAAGTTTAAACGGCAGCAGCATATCAAACAATGATAATTGATAATAAATAGAAAGATGACAAAATAATCTATTGCTTTAAAAAATATACCTATGGTCTGGAGAAACCCCTTCTTCATCCCATTTCTTCGCAGCTGGAATATCGTTTCTGAAGCTCCAATCTCAATAGCTTCTGCATGCATCTGTTTCATCAACCGGAAAAAAGTTATATATGAAAAATAGAACTTATGGGTAACAAGAAGAAAGTTAACACTATGGTAGAATATAAGAGTAAACATGTAAACACATATTTCTTGGAAAAAAAAACATGTAAACACATATGGCAATACAAAAAAGCTTACACTGCTTACCTGAATCACAAGTCCTATTATCGCAAGATATAGGATCAACAGACTGTTTGCAGAAGCCATGGCAGCTGCTGAAGTGTATTCTCGATGAAGAGTAAGTATGAAGCGATACTCAATGAAGGGTAAGTATGCAAACGATATATATAGATTCAAAATGGGGAGATTAACCTTTTACTTTGTCATATTTTTTATTTAATATTAAAATCTAATTATTTATTTATTATTTTTTAATATTTTTTTATTAAAATTATTATGGCATTTTGATTTTTTTTATTAAATTCAAAACTAATATTTTAAAATAAAGAGCGCTAATTTTTTACTTTGTCATGTTTTTTATTTAATATTAAAATCTAACTACTTATTTAATATTTTTCAAATTTTATATTGATACCTATTCATATTTTAGAATTTGGAGTGGATTAGCCTTTGTTTTTCCTAGAATGCAGGAGGATGAGACAAGTGTGTTGTTTTATGCCAGTTGTTCCAAATTCGAAACAAATAATTATAAAAAATAAGTTATAGCTATAAATGAATAACTGATTTAGTATTTTTCTTTATTGAGATTATTTGATTCTTTCTATTAAATACAAAACTAATTTCTTATAAAGATATGGAGTAGTCTATTTATTCTACGATTTCTACTTTACGGTAGGTTTTAGTTGGTAAAATCCAAATTTTTACGTGTTTAAATTGTATTTTTGAATCCATAAATAGATTTAGCACCTTCAAATACCCCCATGGCACCCTAATTATGCAATTTCCATAGCTAATCTAGGTAATTCTATGATTTTTTAAAGATTTCCAACCCTGAACGAAAAATATTAGAAGGAAAATATGCTCGAAAAAAGTTGAAATCTTAGAATAGTTAGATTACACCTAAAGTTATAACTTTCTTTCAAATAAAGTTGTCATCATTTTTATTAAATATTAAAATCTAACTTATTTATTATTTTCCATTTCCTTACCATTTCTCTCTCTTAAGATATTTCGTGATGGTTTAATTGAATAATTTCCCAATAGTGATCAAATCTAATATGGACATTAGAAAATGTGACCATGCTATTATAAATGATTTCATCCATGGGACAAAACCACCAATAATCATAATATATGCTGAGTGTGGGTCTATTGTTAAGAGTTCTAAAGTAAGTGGCCAATTATGACATAAATGATGAGTTGGATACATCCCATGTTTTTTGTTTTTCATTTTTAAATTATATTTGAATTGTAAAATACTTCTGATATTAAAAAAATGATTTACAATAAATAAAAGCAAAAACATATTTTCATTTACATTTCAAAGATAAATCAATGTTCAAATATTCAAGTAGTGCTAGACACCACTAACAAAGTAAAGATATTGAATTGCCTAATAACATTGCTCCCCAAAGTAACCTCCCATGCAAAATAGTTGCATGTTTAGATATAACAAAGTCCAAATCATGTCATGGAAAAAAGAAAAATATGAAAGGAAGTGTTTCACTTGAAAAACCAAAATCATTCCATTTCATGGAGAAATGTCACAAATGGCTTAGCCTTTCTATGGAACTTATTGAAAAAACTACTTATGTTTGAGGATCATCATCTCTCTCACATTCCTTGAAAAAGGATAAATATTTATTCGACGATGAAAAGGTTGACTAAAATATTTAATTCATTACTTAATTCTACATTACCCAAGGAAGATGCACCCTTGCATGGGAACAATCCATAGCTTCCTTGAATGAATTTTCCCAACGATGAGGACTCACTTCTATACAAGGATTTCCCAAAGGATTTGGAAATAAATCTCACTTCCTCTTGTTTGAATTAATTTGATGGCCTTCATCAACATGCTTACCTTGATTTTCATCTTTGGGACCTGTCACAAAAGTTGGCATGGTTCTCTCGAATGGTCATCCATCAAGAGTTTTAGATTCAAAACCCCACACTAATTGTGAGACAATAACTATAGTACTCATGAAAGGCTCCCAAGAAAACCCCCAACTAGAAAATCCTCTTGAACATTCTGATGGATGAGACTTAGGATCACTAGCCTTGGTTTGAGTTCCTACCTTCTTCGAAACTTAGCCATGACCAACTCACAACCCACCCCTATATGTTGGGTAGTTTATTTAGGAACTTTATTCTATAGCTCATACCCTAAGAGTCTTTCTCAAGTGCATCACTAAAGCATTAGGAGGTCTATGTTGTATATCTAATACCCTAGTTTTTTATGTTAGAAATCATGAATGATGAGGTCATGATTTTTATAAGTAAAAGTACAAGAATTCAAAGCATATTTGTTGAAAAAATTCATCTACCATCATAACTGGAATAAAGTGAGGTGGCTTCTTCCTTTGATGAACTTCTAGACATGCTCTAGGGATGCAATGAAATGAATTGCATCAACAGATCTAGGATCTACACTTTGACACTAGAAAATAAGTCCATAAAAGGACCTAGGTTAGTGGAGATGGAAGGAAACTCCTACCACGAAGAATAATGGGGATGCCAATAATCCATTTGATTAAAGGGTACCCTTGATGATTGAACATAACCCTCCGGGTGGAAACGATTGTTGGGATTTTGTTGGTAGGTTGCCTCATGCAGATAGGAAGCTAATTGATGCTGTTAAGGAGTTAGTACAAAGTTTTGGCATGATCATACTACACCTTCATCAAACCAAATAGACGTGCTAAAACTGAGAAAAGGTTCTACTGAACGTGAGCACCATGTTAAACACTTCCTTGACACCACACAGATTGAACTCTATGAGAGATTTAGGAACGAGCACACACAATTGAACCTTGGCCAAAGGTCCTTTGAGAAATGCAAACCATGGTATGTTCATATATGCATTGATCGGAACACTTGTTGTTGTAGATACCACGTAGAATATGAATATTATTATGACACATATAAACATATATTTTGTGATTTGCATACTAGCATTGTGCAGGGCTACAATGAATCCATACTACCACCGAATGCATCAAGAGACTTTATCTAGAACATCATGTGTCCAAGGCCCAAAGGACAAAAGTATTATAAAAAATCGTGTCTATATGGGACATGTTCTATGAGCAATGGGTTTTCTCTTTTGAACCATTGCATTCATGAAAGCAAGGACACAGAATTTGGCATGAGGGGTGTGGATATGCAGAGCTTCAAGTACGTGACCTATCAATTAGATAGTGTCAGAGAATGTAAAAAGATTGCATTGGTAAAGTCACAGGTACAAATAAATATTGCATATTTTCCATATTACACGTTCAATTTATGGCATATACATTTTTCCAAAGGCCACATTGTAATATTTCCCTTGTTTCCATGGTAACAGGTACCGGTATGTGACTTCTTGACGGAATTCTATGAGAAAACCGAGTAGTATGTTCAACATGTGCATGTAGTGCGATGGCAAGATGAGCAGTACAGAAAATGCAGGGACACATTTTCCGTTGGAACCATAGTGTCAATTGTGGATTTTGTAGAAAATTACACCTTTTAGCCACAAAATGAAATCCAGAGTCAATACTACCATTCAGACCAAGTCAGCATCATGGTACATATTATGTATAGGCAAGGGCCAGAGAGCAGCAATGATAAGAGGATAATATTGAAGGAGACAAACTTTTACATAAGTGATGATAGAACCCATGATCTGCATTATGTGCAACATTGTTTTCGAATTTTCTATGATCAGTTGAAGGAGCGAGATATACATATGGATCAGCATTGGATATGGTCGGATGGTTGTGCGGGCCAGTTCAAAAATGCCCGAGTATTCCAATGGATGAGTACTTTGCATAAGACTTGTAATGTGCCGCATATCTGGAACTATTTTGAGACTAGGCACAGAAAAGGAGAGCATGATGGGGCCAGTGCATGCATCAAGACCACACTACGAAGGGAAGAGATGAGGTTTGACAAGGAACCTCATATCCGAGATGCAGAATCCATAGTTCAATGGTGCTCCACAACAATGTCAGAACGAGCAAGAGATCAACAAACATCAGCAATGGCAGGACGTGTGGTGAGAAATTTTTGGCTAGTGGTTGACATAGATCGATATCATTCCTATAGTTGTGGCATAGTACAAGGAACACATGGATTTCATTTAGTTCGAAGCTCAAACAACCACATATTTGAAATATGGACGTGAAAGCTTGCATGATTTTGCAACCCTTGCAGCAGCGGCGAATGGGATGAATGCGAATGCATGGATTGGGTTGATGAATGGGATCGTGTGTCACTTGCAGTAGACCAACGTGCAGTTGTTGAAACAACCCAGTTAGAGGAGGGCCAGTCCGTGATTTCTACAAATTACGAGCATATCTTAGAACTTGTACAACCAGGACACATATACGCAGTTGTTGCACCGAAAGACAATGAATGGGGCATGTATTATTGGTTGGCATGGTGCATCCAAGGTAAGAAAACCCTCTACGGATCATTAATCGACGATGAAGGAATTGAATTTCCTACTAGCTCGATGGTGGTTAAGGGGGAATATCTTACAGTAGATGGGAAGTCAAGAAAGACTAGTGGGCATGTATTCATGGATTACAGACTAGGTTCAGTGGTGTATCACTTCACAAACTTTATCGTTGGCATAAACATCCATCTTCAGACAATGTCAAGCAAGAGCTCAACCAAGGTACGCTACTACCCGCCTCATTCAGAGCACAAGAGATTGATGGAGACAAATAGCAACGGAGAGGATCAAGATGGATTTATTGAACGAGGCCATTCAACTTTACATAAGAGAAAGAATTGCATCAAAGAATGTTATGTTCTACATCGAGGTATGTGTAGTTTTATGTTATTTCGTTGGTACATGCATTTTTTGTTGATACATACATACATACATGTCTTTGCCTATGTTTTTTATTTGTCTTATATGTATTAAACTGTTCCATGCTTCTCTTTTATGTTGAATAAAATGGTGATGTGATTTGGATCAAATTTGAGTAAATTGAGTTAGTATTTTCTTAAATATATCTATTTATGTTTGTAGCATTTGAAGATAGCGTTTTTGATAGGTTCTCAAGATTAGAATTACCTAGGTTTTAGGAAAAATTTTGAAGTACATAGTCTATTACAATGGTCTTGAAAATTTAACTTGGTAGATGAAACCTTCTAGGAATCCATGTATGGATAGAAGGGTCTTCCACTTGGGGTAGGGAGTTATCATAAGGTTTCAAGGATGGTATTTTGAGATCTATACTTGAGAAAAGCTTTGGGGAACTGTGAAATTCCTTATCGATCAAATATCTCTTTAGTTCATCTCTCTTTAGTTTTGTGTCCACCCAAACCTTTTTCATGCTTTGGGTACCTTGAGGTATATCCCCAACCCAAAAAACTCTTATATCCCCAACATTTTTCATAGATTTGGTTCCCCATACTCAATGCTCACCCAAATCTAGATAGATTTTGGGTTTTTTCCCTTATCCAAGCATCGTGTCATCAACCTAGGGTTTCCACTAATATATTTTAAAACATGCTCATTTATGGTTGGAGATTGATGCTTTATTCGTATAGATAACCACTTAGAGGGACTTGTCATCATAATCACCAACATCATCTCTAGGCTCCTCATCAACATCTCCATCATCATCATCTTCTTCATCATCACCATCACCATCACCACCATTGTCAACGTCTTCATCATCACCACCATCTTCATCATCGTCATTAACTCTAACTCTAGCCCTAATTCAATTTCCTTCTATAACTCTAGCCCCAACCCTTACCCAAACCCTAGCACTAATCCATCTTCTTCATCATTGCCATCACCATCACCATCACCATGACCATCACCGTCACCATAACCATTGCAGAGTTGACCCCCATGTGCAAAAATTGCAAATTCCCTCACTGAGCAAAACCCTAGTTTCCCAGATGGACGTTCAAGATGGCATCGGGGAAACAAGACTGGAGGAGAGGGGCACCCCTGGCACTATCCCGACGTCCTGAATCCAATGGAGTCGACGGTTCCTCGATCGGAGCCACGATCGTCATTCTATGGCTCGTTCCGTCTCGCATCCAAAAGGCCTTCAGGGACACCTGCTCGATACCTGCCGGGGGCATAGAAGTCCAACTGTGCAGCAAAATCAGGCTCTAGGGAGTCCTGCAGGTGTGTCTAGGCAGGTTCTAGTTGGGAACACTAGCCGTAAGTGCCCGGCGGATGATTTTTCAGAGTTGACCCCCGTGTGCAAAAATTGTACACTCCCTCATTGAGCAAAACCCTAGTTTCCAAGATGGACATTCAAGATGGCACCGAGGCCACAGGACCAGAGGAGAGGGGCTCCCCTGGCACTATCCTGGCGTCCTGAATCCAACAAGGTCGACAGTTCATCGATCGGATCCATGGTCTTCATTCTATGGCTCGTTCCGTCTCGCATCCAAAAGGCCTTCAGGGACACCTGCTGGATACCTACCGGGGACATAGAAGTCCAACCGTGCAGCAAAATCGGGCTCCCGGGAGTCCTGTGGGTGTGTCTAGGCAGGTTTCAGCTGGGAACGCTAGCGGTAAGTGCCAGACAAACGATTTTGCAGAGTTGGCCCCTGTGTGCAAAAGTTGCACACTCCCTCACTAAGAAAAACCGTAGTTTCAAAGATGGACGTTCAAGATGGCACTGGGGCCATGGGACCGGAGGAGAGGGGAGCCCTTGGCACTATCCCGGTGTCACAAATCCAATGGAGTCAACGGTTCATAGATCGGAGCTACGGTCGTCATTCTATGGCTCGTTTCGTCTCGCATCCAAAAGGCCTTCAGGGACACCTGCTGGATACCTGCAGGGGGCATAGAAGTCCAACCGTGTAGCAAAACCGGGCTCTGGGGAGTCCTACAGGTGTGTCTAGGCTGGTTCTAGATGGGAACGCTGGCTGTAAGTGCCCAATGCATGATTTTACAGAGTTGACCCCCGTGTGCAAAAATTGCACACTCCCTCACTGAGCAAAACCCTAGTTTCCAAGATGGAAGTTCAAGATGGCACCGAGGCCATGGGACCAGAGGAGAGGGGTGCCCCGGGAACTATCCTGGTGTTCTGAATCCAACAGAGTCAATGGTTCATCGATCAGAGCCACGGTTGTCATTCTCTAGCTCGTTCCGTCTCGCATCCAAAAGGCCTTTAGGGACATCTGCTGGATACCTACCGGGGGCATAGAAGTCAAACCGTGCAGCAAAACTGGGCTCCAGGGAGTCGTGTAGGTGTGTCTAGGCAAGTTTCGGATGGGAACGCTAGCCATAAGTGCCAACTGGACGATTTTCCAAAGTTTGCCCCAATGTGAGGGCCATCCAAATTTGCTCTCGGGGGCCATTTCTCGTTTAGAGGCCCCCGGGCATGCGTGGCCACCGTGGACAGGTCTACAATGGCCACGTGGACCTATGGGAGGCAATGAAATCCAAGTCCTCTAGCCGGGATGGGTTCCATGGCCTCGGGGAAAATCCTCCAAGTGTCCCTGAATGGCCTCGGGTTTCCCGACTAGAATGCCTGTGGCACCCGAACCGTGGCTCGATTCACGAATCCGTCAATTCTGACGGGTCTGGGATGGCGAGTTTCAGCTAGGGGCCCACCCACAGTGTCCCCCAAAGACTCTAAATAGGTGCCAATGAGCCATCTCCAGAGCTAGGGTTTTGCTCAGTGATGGCCAATCCAAATTTGCTCCCAGGTGCCATTTCTCATCCAGATGCCCCTGGGTGTGCGTGGCCATCGTGGACAGGTCCACAATGGCCATGTAGACCTATGGGAGGTGACGGAATCCAATTCCTCTCGCCGGGGTGGATTCCGTGGCCCTGGGGCAAATCATCCAGGTGTCCTTGAACGGCCCCAGGGTGCCCAACTAGATTTCCCGTGGCACTCGAACCGTGGCTCGATTCATGAATCCGTCGATTCTGGTGGGTTCGGGATGGAAGGTTTCAGCTAGGGTACCCCCCACAGTGTCCCCCGAAGACCCGGAGGTGTTGCCAATGAGCCATCTCCGGAGCTAGGGTTTTGCTCATTGATGGCCAATCCAAATTTTCTCTCGTGGGCCATTTCTCATCCGGATGCCCCCAAGCATGCGTGGCCACCGTGGACAGGTCCACAATGGCCATGTGGACCTATGGGAGGTGACGTAATCCAAGTCCTCTTGCCGAGCTGGGTTCTGTGGCCCGGGGGAAAATCCTCCAGGTGTCCCTGAACGACCTCGGGGTGCTCGACTAGAATGCTCGTAGAACCCGAACCGTGGCTCGGTTCACGAATCTGTCGATTCCAGGGTTCCAGGACGGCGGGTTTCAACTAGGAGACCCCCCATGGTGTCCCCCGAAGACTCGGAAGCGGTGCCAATGAGCGATCTCCGGACCCAGGGTTTTGCTCAGTGATGGCCAATCCAAATAACTGATCAAAACCCTAGCTCCAGAGATGGCTCGTTGGCACCGCTTCCGGGTCTTTGGGGGATGCTGTAGGGGTTCCCCTAGCTGAAACCCACCAGAATCGACATATTCGCGAACTGAGCCACGGTTCGGGTGTCACGGCCATTCTAGTCGGGCACCCCAGGGCCGTTTAGGGACACCTAGAGGATCTTCCCTGGGACCACGGAACCCAGCCCGGCGAGAGGACTTGGATTCCGTCGCCTCCCACAAGTCTACATGGCCATTGTTGACTTGTCCACGGTGGCCACGCTCGCTCAGGGGCATCTAGATGAGAAATGGCCCACGGGAGCAAATTTGGATTAGCCATCACTGAGCAAAAACCTGGCTCCAGAGATGGCTCATTGGCACTGCTTTCGGGTCTTCGGGGGATGCTCTGGGGGATCCCCTAGCTGATACCCACCATCCAGGACCCACCAGAATCGACAGCTTCGCGAACCGAGCCACGGTTCGGGTGCCATGGGCATTCTAGTCAGGCACCCCGAGGTCGTTCAGGGACACCTGGAGGATTTGCCCCGGGGCCACGGAACCTAGCCCGGCAAGAGGACTTGGATTTCGTCACCTCCCACAAGTCCACGTGGCCATTGTGGACCTTTCCACGGTGGCCATACATGCCCGGGGGCATCCTGACGAGAAATGGTCCCCGTGAACAAATTTGGATTGGCCATCACTAAGCAAAACCCTAGCTCCGAAGATGGCTCATTGGCACCACTTCCGGGTCTTCGAGGGATGCTTTGGGGGGTTCCCTAGCTGAAACCCGCCATCCCGGACCCTCCGGAATCGACGGATTCGTGAACCGAGCCATGGTTCAGGTGCCATGGGCATTATAGTCAGGCACCCTGGGGCCGTTCAGGGACACCTAGATGATTTACCCCGGGGCCACGGAACCCACCCCGGCGAGATGACTTGGATTTCGTCGCCTCCCACAGGTCCACGTGGCCATTGTTGACCTATCCACAGTGGCCATGCATGCCCGGGGGCATCCAGACAAGAAATGGCCCTTGGGAGCAAATTTGGATTGGCCATCACTGAGCAAAACCCTAGCTCTGGAGATGGCTCGTTGGCATCGCTAGCATGCGAGACTGTAAGTCGTGAGGGGGTCTCCCTCCTTCGTGATCCAAGTCTCTCGGCAATGCCACCCTGCAAAATTTAGAACAATCCGATCAATGCTGAAACTAGATGCATATAGTAATTTCCGTTAAAATTGAACGAGAGTTAAATGATAAACTAGTCAATCTCACCGTGAACAAAATTGGCTACTCTTCGGGGCTGGCGGATGGAGCAGTTGTCTGGACAGCCTGCTTTGATGCTAGGTTGGACGGTAAAGGGGAGGATGTAGCCACATCAATGGTGGCTACACCACTAGGGGGAACTGTGGAAGAAGGGGACGTGGCAAGAGGAGGCATGGACTGGGGTGGGGGAAGTGGAGATGTATGTATAGGGCTGTAAACCCCAACTGGCTGTAGTATGGATGGGCGTGCCCTGGAAGGGGAAGTGAGTGTGGTGGGGGAATGTGGGGGGGGGGGGGTGATTTCTATGTTTCGGTAGAGGGATGGGTGACTGTGGATGGGTGGTGTGTCGTGGTCGGATGGGGGAGGGTGGGAACATGGGAAACTGATATGGAGGTGGAGCTGGATATGATGCATAAGGGGGAGCTAGATGGAATTGTGGTGCTATATAGGAAGAGGGGGCTGGATGGAAGGGGTTGGGGAATGGGGCATGTATGCCAGGGGATACAACTGGCATATATGCTGGCCAAAAGGTCAGGGAGGGAGGAATAACGGCACTGGCAGGCCGAGGTGCTCGCCCCTGCATACACATTTATAACCTCATAGTTTAATATACAAAAATATAAATATACACAGACAAGTCATCGTATTTGAAATTAAATTTATGCTTTAATACAGACAATACTTGCACACAGGGAGAACTGTTGGTCCCTGGTGGTGGTGGCTGGTCGCTGGAGCCCGCGGACACCTGTGCGAACACTACAATTTTTAGACTGAATTTATAAAAACAATACTAACAATATTAAACACAATGAAAATGAGAATGACAACGATGTTACTTAGAAAACATGACTGGAATAAATTTATATTCAAGTTAGATGATACCCAATATTCTGAAAGGATAGAAGGTGGCATGGAATGAAATTAAAATTAAATAAGGTGAGAGGGCATAGAAGGTGACATGGTGCGCTTTTCCTTTTCTAGAGTCATCTCCATGAGTAGGTGAGCTTTTCCTTTTCTAGAGTCATCCCCATGAGTAGATGAGCTTTTCCTTTGGCCTTAGAGAGATGTGCAGTGTCTCATAAGCAAATGGAATTCATGTCCATTTACAAATTTGAATTGGAAACCTATGTAATGTGTTTGGGTTCTTGGTGAAGAGTTCCTAGGTTTTGATGTCTTCTTATAGATTTGTAGTTTCCTAGAAGCTTGATTCACCCAGTGGAAAAGTATTTGCATCCCTAGAGTGAGGATCTTGAGTCCCTTTATTTCCATAACAGTTACATCATCAAATAAAATGGCATCTCATTGTTTAAATTTGCAAAGAGGTGCTAAATAGCAGTTAAGTTAGTGTGCATGTTATTTAATACACTTTAGAGTGTTGATCGTTAGAAAAAGGAAGAAAGAGAAATCTTTTTCATGGTTAACTTACTTACAAGCTTGAATGGGCCATGTTCTTTTGCATTGAATGAGTAATTATGTGTTCTTGATTGAATAGCTATGTTGTCAAAATGATATCACTTGATTGAAATCGAAGAAATCTTGAGTGAAATGAGTTAAATGAGTATTCTTGATGCCAAATCTTTTACCGAGTTGAATTTGAATCAAGATAATAGCAAGGCCCCATAGACCATATTTGTAAGATTATCGCTCTTCCTTATGGGCCTTACATCATTTTCAAAAAATTTAGTGACAATACATGTGACAAGTTGTTTTACGTTGTTTATATGTCTTTCCTAATAGCATGTTCTAGGAGTAGTAGTATGATTACTTTCAGTCTTAAGTATTAGAATAAATTGGAAATCCCGTGATAATAAACTAGGGTAATAAGGACATGAGAAACATCAGGTTCTTGAATTTCTAGAAGCTTGGCTACTATGATTCTCTTTTGGCCACTATGAAGACGTTGACGGTGATGGTGATGGTGGTGACAACATTAATGACAGAGGCTTGAGGAATGGAAAAGAAGATGATGATGTGGATGGCTTGAAGAACACACATGGCATGAATAACCATGGAGGTGGGCATTGGAGCCATTGGAACACCTAATGAGCCAAATGACCCATTCTGTGGTCATTTGTGGTTTGATGGGGCAGTGGAACCCTTGGTGATGGTCCATGCTACCATTTGATGATGGGCTTGATGTCCATTGAAAGCATGTTGATTAAATACTAAATGATTGACTCTTGATGGTGGAACCCACATTGAAACCCACTTACAAATTCAATCAACCCTTATCTAATTGCACTTACGATGGATGTTGAAGCCCTTGAACCTTGAAGATGTCCATATGTGGAATCCTTGATGTATGGTGATGAAGACATAATGTATTGTTTCCTTGGGGTTCTTGGAATTGTTTGTGGTCTATTGTTGTGGGTGTGATGGAGCCCTTGCCCTTATAATTGCTTGACGAAACCTTTGATGCTGAAGTATTTTAACATGATGATGTAGAAGCCCACAAAAAAAATGAGGAAGCCCTAAGTTTCTAACGTGGCCTTTGATGCGGTTGTGTGAAGTCAAACCAAAACAAGCATGCAAATAAAACATTGTATGTGAACTATTATGTGTCCATTCAAAGGACAAAGTTGGCTCAGCAATTAAAAATAAAAATAAAATGAAAATTACATAGACAGGTCGATTGAATATCATGTGATATGATGTGCATGTACAACAGAAAGACATGACGATCTAGACATTATGAAGAGACTAATGATATTTTGGGCAGCAGTTTGGTGAAAGGAGAGAATGATGTATTTGTGTATATCCTGGTTAAAATTATGACAGAGTGATGATGAGCAGAAAGTGATATAAATGTGGATATGTTTGATATCTTGACAGCAGAATGATAATTTGCCTATGGTTAATGACAGTTTGATGACAGGTTAAAGATGTGAATGTAGATAGAATATCGATATGTTTGAGAAGATGCTGGACATGATGAAACAGGGATAGAATGATGATTGAAGACAAGGTGCTGGCAATAGATTGATGAATGAGATGATGTGAATAATGGCATGACTGTGATATGTATGATATGTGAAAACTATGTATTCATAAATACAAGCAGGGTCTTATATCCATTTTCTTAGTAGGATCTAAGAAAAAGTAGGCTGGGTCCTAGATGATGAGTTGGTGCTCATTGTATCAGTTGGTGCTGAATTGCCTCACGGTTGTAGCCATTGAACCAAATACAAAAGATTACAAAAACTATATCTAGTCTCGTATTATGTGTTGATGTGTTTCATTAGTTGATAGTTAGTTCATTGATGAACATGATGTGAATGTGAAATGATGATATAAGAGTTGGTGATTGAGGTTGAAATTAAATAAAGTATAGGCTCACTGATTCACCCCCCCCTCTCAGTGAGCATTGTGTCTAACAAAAATGTTTATAGTTTTGCTAGGTTTTCATGTTTGAAAAGGTTTCATTTTCTTTTTTGGTGGGATTATACGAATTTATATCTCTCAAATAAATTAGACAATATTATAAACACAACTATAAAATATGATGATAATATGGTAATTACTTAATGCTAATTAATTTGTAATTACTAAACACAAATTACTCGTAAATGGATCTAATTATTCAAAGTAAAGAAGTTACCTGTGTGTATGGTGTCACAATCTCCTCTGGTGCCGCCATGGCTCCATCGAGGTCAAAGGGACCGACGTCCTCCCACCTGGGGGGTGGAGACCCGGCACCGAATAACTGAACATTAAAACAAATAAATTCAACAATGTGTAATTCAAAGTTAAATATATTAAACAATACGATATCAAATAAAATACAACAAATACTTGAACATTAAATAAAACAATAGCAAACCTAATCCATGAAGCTCCCTGTGGCATGCTGCTACGTATCACCATGGCAAGAATGACCACAGTGAGAACAACGATGTCTGGTTGTTCCAGTAGAACTAGAAGGCCCCGCTTGGGTTCCACCTGTACCCGGCACATCTCGGCCACCACTGATAGACTGTGCAGCTGTCTGTGTCTCATCGATGTCCTCCCAGCTCTGGGAAGACATGGCCACACATTTGGTATGTCTAAGCAAGTCATGTGTGGCACGTCTGATGGAGTCATGAATCTCATCTACATCGCTACCAAACCTGGGTGGCTAAGGAGGGGGGTTTGGCTCTCTCCTGGGTGCAGGAGGTCCTCTAAGTGGGTTGCGGTGTGCCTGAGGTCGATCTTGGGCAGAGCCAAGACCGACAGCCTGAAACTCAGTGATGTCAAAATAGTTGACATGGTACCCTAGCTCAAACTCAGCCCACAATTTCCGAAGGAAATACTGTGGGACCTCGAAATTGTTGCACGGGGGCCTGTCAAACACCTTGAACCACCTCTGTCTCTAGTTATCTCTCCATGGCTAGTAAATGCACCAGTCCATGCAAACCCAAGGCCTCGTCAAAGTTGGAGGTTGTTCGGTCGAGGGAACTATGAACTTGCTATACAAATGGGCTTTGTTGATGTTGAGGTCTTTTATTTTCTCTTTAGAGAACCCAGTGGAGTAGTGTTCCCTCATTCGATCCCTGTATTGGCTCAAGTTTGTTATCTCACTGTGTGCAATATTGATTGATTCAATAATTTTTTGAAGTGATGAAGCCAAGGAAACCCGAGAGGGTTCCGTGGTATTGTTCAATTCATTACTTAGTGCCCTCAATTGATTTAAGTCTTGGTGTAATTGATCCTCACGGTTTTCATTGGGTCCATTGGGTTCATTATCAGTTCCCATATTCTCTTCTGGAGGCCGGGTTTCATCGGATGGTGGTGGTGTGTCTGACATCTTGTTAGGTGTGTAGATGGCCTGCAATTAAATTTCCTTGGTTTTTTAATGGGTTGTAATTTTTTTAAAAAAATTAAAATTCAAATGGAAAACAAAAATAAAGACAAATTTGTGCTTTGAGGAGCACTTACCTGGAGAAATAGATGGAACCGTGGGGTAGGGGCGAATGCTTGGTGTTGACGACGACGGGGGTGCACGAGGACGCGTTCGCAGGGTTGAAGGTGTGCTTGTGGGTTGGTCATTTAGCTCACGAGTCTATCAAAAATGACAAAACCCGTGAGCTTTGTTTTTTTTATAAAAAAATAGAGGCATGCACGCGCCACTAATGTGTGCGCGTCAAGGGCACGTGCGCGCCCCTTTTGTCCATGTGGGATAAACCACGTGGACGTTTGGCATTGCCGAAGCAGGGACATGTGCACGCCTTTGGAGGCGCGTGCACGTCCTTTTTTTTCGGTCACGCGCCCTTGCTGCGGTTATTTTGGGTACCAGCTTCGTACGGGTACCCTCCTCACACTAATAAGAGGGCACTCAAGACTTACTTGATGTTCCCCATGATTTGGAGAAAGCATAAGCTTGTCAATAGGCCCATGAACATTTGAATTTGATGAAAAAAGGACTCAGACTCTCCTAATTGTATTCTAACTACTCGGCTCAACTTTATTGAAACCAAACCAACAAAAGGGTAATAATCAATTGAAACAAAATTTGAAAACTAGAATCAAATGAAAACAATATGGGTAAACAACCTTTATTTATATATAGAGTTGGTTTCTCCATCTAAGCTACATAAAGTATTGTTTAAGGGCTTAGACATTTATAGGAAGAGAATCTATCTCCCCCTCCATATCTTATAGTTTGTAGATACCATGGCCAACCTTCTCAACAATAGAATAGGGACCAAGCCATAATTATTGAAACTTTACATGCTTTCCTTTATCTTCATGTGACTTGTTCCACTTCAGGACTAAGTATCTGAATTTGAAATATTTCTTGATTGTATGCCTAATGTCAAACCATATTTTCACTATTTGTTGATTGAAAAAAAACTTCTTCATATCCTTCTCCCTCTTGTAACGCCCCATATTTTGATAGTCTTTAATAAAAAAAACTCTAATGTGAATTAGCTTAGCAATGCATTTGCTTATTATCTGTTTTACTAAGATAGATTGATCAAGATGATTGTTATGTGGACATGTGGACTCCTCTGAGGCATGTATGGTAATTCGAAATATTGTTTTAATTTATTAATGACAATGAATATGTTATTTCATTTGAACATGCAGAATTGAATGTAGAATATCCATATGTAGAATGCTAATTTAGTTGTTTGCAAAAGTAACTTACATGAGTATTTGTAAATATCGTATTAGTGATATGGATTGGCACTTGAAAGAGTTGGTTATGGCTATATATATGTTTCATGTTAATGATGAACTATTCCACATGTTAATTGGCTATGAGATAGGCGGATTCCTATATTGCCAAGGCCCATGAGATGTATTGAACATCATGAGTATAATGACGTTATATCAAATTTCATGCTATTTAATTGTGAATTCCAATATTTCTATGACTTGTGGGTGAGTGTGAGTTTTGACAGGAATTGAGACTTGCCCAAAGTGGTTTTTCAATGACGGGACCCCTTAGAACAGTGATGGCACAGTATGGTTGATGTAGGGTGTTGACCCTAGTACTATTAGGGGGGGTGGAGGAAATTCCCACCGTTTATCCCCCGAAACCTGGAGTCGTGGGAGGTTTGTGTAGCGCACTCCCCTAGACGTATGATGACGACTCGCGGATGCCTGCTGGGGAAGCTTGGTCGATGTGGTCGATCGACACTTCCGCTTACGGGTTCTATATGTGGTTAGGTCGTGCAGTCGACGCCACAGTATATTGCAGCAGAGGACGGGATGGTGAGGTCAGGAGATGGAAGTAGTGGTGATTTAGGGGCTGGATTACTGATGAGATGGAAGGTACCAATGATGGATTGGATGGTGTTCTTGATTGTTATTAACCATCATGATTATATGTTTGATTTCACCATTACGTTTATCTGATTTTGTCTTATTGTTTCTGTATGAATGATTATGAATGATGAATGATGCAGTGTTTAATTGTTCTTCTATATGTTGTTTGAGAGGATGTAATAATGATTTTTAGGAGCATTAAATGTGATTATTAGTAAGCACGGTTAAGACGTGTGCACTGGCCACGCATACGTTAATTCATGATTACATTACTATGATTGGTCAACCGATGAATAAGTTAATATGGTTATATTATCTATTAGTAACTTGGTTGACGAATTGATGAAAGCATTACTTGTGTGTTGAAAGTATGAGTTTGTTGACTTGTTTAAAATGATTTAGATTTATATAAATTGATTGGATTATTAAATAACATATATAATTATATACATATAATATAAAATATGTCATAATATAATATAGTATATGAAAATATCTTATTTGACTTATGAATGAAAGGATAATATAAATAAATGGATAGATAGGATTTGCACAAATTTTTAGAAATTGGTTGTCATAGTTGCATTAATATGGAAGCATGACAAGTGAGACTTTGCATCCATGTTTATTAATATTTTAATTATTTAAATCAAATTTCTATTTATTTGGAGAAAATGAATTTATTGATGGATGACTATTATTTATGGGAATTTATTGATGGATGAGGATTTTTGGATATAAATATGAGACTTGAGAGTGGAAGGAGGGAGGTTCTTTTGCTGTTGAAGATTATTTTGGTGAGAGTATTCTAGGATGGAGAATTTTGGTATTTTGGGGTATGAGAAGTTTTGAAGAGTTGGAAGAGTTTGAGAACTCTTGGAAGATTTGATACATAGCCTACTGATGCATCACTGTTCTGTTCTCTGGGGGTCTCGGGCACAGAGGGCCAGGAGGCCATTTGGATGGGACCGTTCAAATGGTTTCCTGGGGCTAGGGAGCCGGCTAGGCCCCTAGTTGGCTGGGAGGTAAAACCGTGGTCCCGCTTTGGGCAATAAAGATGGAAGCAACTCGAGGAGAAGGAGAGGAAAGCTTGCTCAGTTTGGACTCCATCACCATTCTTATGACGAGGTATTTTTCTTGTGATTTTAAACTGTTTATATGTTGTTGTAAAATTATCATATGATGTTATTGCTACATGATTTATGATCTTAATTTATGTTGTGTGAAACACCCATGAAGTATTAAATATTCTAAGTTATTTGATGCTATTGCAAAATGCTTATATTTTGCTTATATGTTGTTATGGTTACATTTTGCTTATGTGTTGTTTATATGCTGCTAGAGTTACATGATGTATATTGAGCTTGTATTGACACTCTTATACATTTCAAAAATAAATAAATAAAATAGATATTTAATTAGTTTAAAATTCTTAATGCCCTTGAGAGGCATTACACATGGTATCAGAGCCCGAGGTTCAAAACCTAGGAACCTTAAGGGCCCAAATGACATTAGGAAATAATAATGCAAAATTCTGAGTTTCAATAGTGATAGCGTTTAGCGGTAACTTTCACAGTTCTTATTTGTAGTGATATATTTTATTTACAGTGGCTTTACATAAACAACAAACTAAATTTATTTTCTTCATTTTCATAGTAAACATTTTGTTTTAAGCCCATTCTGTGATAGGGATGATCATCATATCATGAGACAAGGTAGCAAGTTTAGTGTCTACAACGATAAATTTACCTTCCACTTGAATGGATCAAAGTCAAGGATACTCCTTGATGCTTGTGTAGTTTTCAGTTTAGTGAGGGGGATACATCTACCCATGTTTTGCTCTTATTTCCAGCTGTGTGTGTCTACCACCTAACCTTCCCTACATTAATATATATGGCATGTGGGTCTCCTATTCAAGCGCGTACACAAGGAGAGAACAATTATCTGTGCCACGGATCTAAGGATGAAAAACAGAGCTCAGCGTTGAAGTAGATCCGTGAATAAGCATACATGGGAAAAAAAAAATTGTGGTGTTACTATGCATATATCTGTATATCTGTGATAGAATCATTATGAGAAAGATCACCTACTGTAGATCATTGGCTTGAATTTGCTGAAGAGAGTAAATCACTAGAGCCGGGGTGTAGATCATTGAGGGTTTTGCTGCGTGGAGGTTGAGAGAATTGCTGAGAGCAATGTTGGTAGTGAAAAATTTAATAAACTAAAAATAAAAGATGGCCATTTCACTAAAGACCTGTGCGTTTTATTTGCAATTGGTCTCTTGCAAAATGATAGCCTCTACTTTGAGAAAATTCCATTTTTAACTTGTTGCGCCCACTTTTATCAAATTAGTACTAAGCTCCGCCGTTATAAATCAGTAACAGCTATGCCAGTCTTTATGTGAAAATTATGCAAGGCTTTTGCTGATGTAGCTTGCAGAACTTTGTGCCAAAAAGGGCCACTTCCGTCTATGCCAAATGGTTTACATTTCACTTCAAGCTGTTTACCTCTGGCAGTTGCCTGCTATTTACAATGGCAATAGGTAATGAACGCTGTTATTCACTCACAACATAATGGGTTTAAAAAAAAAATAGAAGCTATAGGTCATCATCGCTATGAAGATATTAATATAAAATATGGCATTTGTAATATGTCAAAATAGTTCAAAACTAATACCAGAAAATGTCACATGAACTATTGACGGCGTGTGTAGTAAATTTGTTGCTATTGCATGCATTTTTTTAAAAATCTATAACTATCTAAATTAAGTAGCTATCGCTGACCTTTCAGTAAACAGTTATACTTAGTGATGATGTGTATTTTAGAGATACATTGCAACACTAATCTAATACACATTAAATAATTAGGGTCAAATATAATCAATATCAGTGTTGTCTGCTTATATAATCAATATATCAATGTTGTTTACTTTATTTAATTAAGTAGAGACCTTGTAAGAAATGTTAAAATAAGATGAGATGAAATAACAATAACGTAACTCTCATTAAAACTTGCGTTCCCCAAGACTGATACTCTGTGCTAACAACTCTGTGATCCTCCGAAGGAGCAAGAAACATATTTTTCATTGTCTCTGGTGCAACTGTTGCGCCGCCACTCCTGGGGCCTCTCGCAAATCTCCTCTTGCTGTTTCTCTTTGCCTCCTCCCCCACCTTTCATTTCACCGAACTTCTTGTTCTTCCTGGGATTTCCGTTGCATTGCTTCTCTACAGCAGTGTAACTGTATGCCAATCTTATTGGCCTCTTCTGACTGGGAGTCATCGATGGAAATGAGATCCTGAATGTCACCCGGGTAACTTCAATGGTTGCTTCTCTGCATCTCCAACCAACTGTTTGAAGGGTCCAGGTTGGGACTTCTGACGCTGCGCGGCTTCTCGTTTCGGCTTTCTCGCAGAAATTGATGCATCTGAATGCATTTGAGTCTCTGGTTTTCCTGAAGTTTGCTCGCACGTTGAGACGATCTCCATTGCCATAATGTTCCATAAGATTATAAATGCATCATAAAGCGATATTTATCTTTGGAATGACAGATTTGAAGTGAGTTCCAAGGTAGGCCGAGGATGACCCGAACCGCCATGGAAGTCATTGAGGATCATAATTATTAGAGATAGTTGTCATAACTATTTGGCAGGGCTCCATGCAAGAGTTATTAATGGCATTAATCACCTGGATTCTGGCATAGATAGCAGCAGTAGTCAAGTAGATAACACTCTACTATTAAACCCTCGTAAAACCCGTCACATTGTTAATAAATGTAAAGAATCGACGAGATTTCTGGTATGTGTCAGTTGCTTAAAGCTTGGTTTCACCTCATAAAGAATTGGATTGACGCGTTGATGCATGTATTGATGGGATATTTTGGGAGTGTATCCCACTCATGCTGCAATCCGATCCTTGAATCCGATCCTTGAATCCGATCCTTGAGAATTTTTTTTTTTTAAGACAAATTAAGGGCAACCAATGAATATATAACTGTAACAAAAAGGTTTTGCTCGAAATAGAACAACAGAGAACAAATTATTGCATATAGGAACAACAGTAATATATATTAGTTCATGTGGCAGAGTTCTGATATTGATGGTGATAACATTATTCCTTGTTTGAAATTTGCTATACATGAAGAATGGAAAGGGTTGAGATACCAGTCAAAGTTGACATCTACGATTGAATGAAGAGATTCCACACAGCCTGAAATTCTGAGTATGTGAATCAAATATGCAGGAAGCACCGAATGAGAAATGACTGCCAAAAACGTAGTAGCCGCCTCCTGGGTTAGCGTGTGCTGCACTGTGCTTAGTTCTGCTCGCATTATTATGAAATCTTCACGATCCTGCTTTATTATTCTACTTTTGGAAATAAGACTGACGAGTCTCAGGCATGTGAACTCGCTTGGTAGATATTCAACACCCTTAGATGCAAGTGATGTAGGTTAGCGTGTGCTGCACTATGCAACCGCTCCTGAGCTTTCCTTTGCTCAACCATAAGGTTGCACAGCTGGCTCCTACCCTCGATTCCTCTCGATTTACCTATTTATAACATTATGCTACACACAACAAAGATGCCGAATAATGGGGGCTTCCATCCAGAAAGCTGAGTTTGCAATCAATGCTTCTGCTGGGAAAACAGCGATGGGCTCGCGATTGCTTGGCCTTCTTGATTACTAACCTCGCCTCATTTCTGCCAATGAGCTGATCTTTAACCATTGATCGTGACCGTAATTTGATCTTGATCATTGGACGTTGCAGCCCCTATCACACTTCGCATATTTTCAAATGTAATTTTTTTGTGCAGATGAAATCTGCGAACTCCCTGGCAGCCATCGATCTGCTCCCTGCCCAGATCGCAGCCACTGAAAAGTGCTGGCTCTACCAAAAGTTCACAAATTTCAAAAGTGTATTTCTTCGTGTTATTTAAAAATGTGAACAGTTTGTGGATCGTGGATCTCTTTTTCCCCCAGCATCTGACGTCTGGCTTTGTGGAAACTAGCACCCTCTGCGTAATTGTACCTGAATTCACCATCGATGGCCACAAAAAAATATGACCTGGAAGCATGCGTCTGAGTTTAATGATCACAATCCCCAAACGCCCTATGCTGCTCCTGCTGATAAATGGGACAGCGCCAACTCCAATAAATGGACGGAGAGCCTTCCAAATATATATATATATATATATATATATATAAAACTTTCTTGATAAGTAAATCAATCTTCGGAAACTGTCTTTAAATCTCTATTAACTTAGCAAAATAAATTCTAAATGAGAGACTTCAAATTCAACCATACAGTCTTTGATTTCTAACATCCCAATAACCTTCCCATGCAATTAAATTTAACTCGTGCAATCTTTGACACTCCCGCTAGGGTTTCCATCATTCCCATATATATCTTTTCGTTTATATATATTTTTGTTTGATGATTATTCCCATGCCGTCTAGATTCTGATATAACTCCAGAAATTGTCTCCCACTGTCGAAAATCACAAAGCTCCTTTAGTTGTGCTTGACTGCTTTATTTCATAGTTTGGAAAGGGAGATGAGAAGGAAATTTATGAGGAACAAGTGCTTCAATTTTATATATATGAATAAAAAAAAAAAAAAAAAAAAAACAGTGCATAAACAGATTTGGATGGTGGGACATGAAATTGTGAACGCAGATTCCTTTATTTTCTTTTATGTTTCGTGATACACGAGAGGGACAACAAGATACTGGGCGGTGGTGCGGATCGAATTAGTAATATCATTTCTGTCACGCAGTCGACAAATCAGCAAACACCATCGAGTACCAAGCGCCAAGCTTATGCAAGATCACAATTCCTTTGTTGCTTAAGCTTATGCAGTATCGTTCACTCAGTCGATCACTAGGTGAACACAAACCAAGTCCAATCCTACCATCTTCGCATTTTGGACTAGGTGAGGGTTTTGTGAGTATGTCAACCACATAATCTTAAGTAGAACGATACTGCATATAAATCTCTATCGTGTTGATCATGTCTATAATGAATTGGTACCTAGTCTTAATGTGCTTTGGCCTATCATGAAACACAAAATTGCGTGCTAGCTTCATAGGTGACTAATTATCACAATAGGTAAGAATAAGGCTCTTCTCCATCACTTCAAATTAATGAGACAATTTCTTAAGCCGTACTTCTTTACAAATCCCAATTTAGCAACAACACTATATTCAACCACTCGGGATGACAAAGAAACATAAGCTTGTCGCTTACTACTCCAAGAAACCATACCACAACCTAAGGAGAAACATAACCAATTGTAGACTTTCTAGAGTTCACACTCACTGTTACTCGTAGACTTTCTGGGAGCAGATTTTGTTACTCATCGTTACTTACTCTAGTCGATTATGATTCTTTCTCGTACTCTTTCACTTAACTGCTTATTACGATTTAAGTAGGAGTATTTATTATTGAGTATGCCATAGTGTTGAGAAAAGTTTCGACAGTCATGAAGATTGTGAAAGTAGGGTCCAACTATGTTCGAATATTTAACAAATAAAATATATTATAGTGTTTTAGGGAAGCGCGATTATACTGCACTTTGGTCCACAAGCTTTTGACATAAATTTAGGGAAATCGAGTATGAAAACCATTGGAGTTAAAAAAAAAAAAAGGGAAAAAAAAGAAAAAACAAATGTGATGTTTACTCCCAACATTCAAATCTTAAAATCATTCCACAAATGCCATATCTTCCAAAGTTGAATGAGTTAGCCTTTAAGTATAAAGCTAGAAGGCCACAATACTTTATAAGCCAGAAGGAATAATGCTTACAGCCCTAAGAAGATAAACCCCCAAACAAAGTGAGCTAATTCGATTTAAGTGAGTTCGAATGGAAATATACACCTCATAGAATTGAATGATTGGCCGATGAGATATAGTTCTTGGTGGGCGTTACCAAGAATCCGTTTATTTAATGTGATAGGGGAATTCCAGGTTTGTCAAGGTACAGATTACTAAGAATATAAAAAAAAAGAGAGAAAAAGAAAAGGCGCCTGTGCTCACTGTGAAAAGTTGTCTTTTGGTGCACATAATATATGTATATGTATAAATTAGACCATGAACTATGAGTACAAAAGTTATATCATCAACCAGTCAATTAAACAATGAACTCTTTCACACATTTAATGCCCTAGATATTCAAACAGATAAACTTGACTGATAAATCTGGACGAGAAATCTCCCATTTAATGCTACCCTCCTAGTACAGAGATTAAAGTAGTACATCCATAGATCTTGACTCCTTTTAGCCTGCAATGTTTAATCAAGAGTGGGCCATGGTGGTAATGGTACCCACATCTTAACTCCTCGGTCTGGTAATCCATAAATGACAAACCTGAGGGATTGGGTGACATAATTGACAAACCTCGAGGATTAGAAAAGTTATCCTTATGCCACACGGTGGGAAAACTTCCTAATGTTCATATGGAGTAACTTTATGGAGACATTTCTTGGGTTGTAACATATTTTCTCACTTGATAATAGGATCTTCATAAATAATTAATTATTCTAATAAAATTCTAATAATTAATAAGAATACTTGGTTATCATATCAATGGAAGCGTTAGTGATTAAAATTATAAAGGATGAGCTTTAATTTCAATATTAGGGATATATATTATTCCAAATCTACAAGAATGAAAGGCAATATGAGTAATTATATCTTAATTAAAAATTAATTTAAATGTTACATATACTAATAGATATCAATTTAAAATAAAATAAAAATGATCTAGTAATAATCATTGAGGTAAGTGGAGAAGTTTTAGTAACATCACAAAATAATGATGTTGTTATGTATTGATATTGTCTAAATGTTATGTATAAATAGATGGATATATTGAAATTATAGTTATAGTCTTTTATTATTAGAAATTTTTTTTTCCAATTCATACTCAAATTATATATATATACTTGTTAATAAAATAAAATAAAGAAAACAAAATATTATATTAAATATTAGAAAACAAACTCTCACAATATATATATATATATATATATATATATATATATATATATATATATATATATATATATATTCAGTTGGAACATTAAAGAACAAAGGCATACTCCTATATGAAACACCCCCTCACCCTTGTGAAAGAAGGGTGATGGACTATGGGTTTAAGAACTACCCCGATGAAATAGTCCATGTTACAAAATAATCAGATAACATAGATAACATAGGTGAGGAATATGTGTTAAAAAAAAAAAGAAAAAAAAAGGGGTAATTAAATTTTGTGTGAGTTTATAAAATAAATAATGTAAAATAAATAAATTATGCACCACAAAGAATATAAAGGTTAGATGTATATTCTTACATAATTAATAAATGTCATTTTGAAGCATGTGAGATTTGAATGCCATAAACATAAGATTATTGTAGAATATAATTCACACAAATTTTAGTCAAATAAGAAAAGGAATGCGACAAGTAGGCATGGATAATCATGGTCAATTTAAGTGTAATTATAGTGAGAACAATATATCAATATGAGTATAAGTAACAAATGTCATGATGATATTTTGGAATCATAAGCAATGATAAATAGTAAAGAGAGTTAGTAGGCACTATTGGAAAATTTTGTCATTAGCTTAGGGATGGAAGTGATCTATGTATTGAAATTAAAACCGTAAGTACTTTGCGTATGACATGAGACTCCCCAGTAAAAGTTCTCATTTGTCAAGTGTTGACTAATAATGTATGCTATGTGGGTAAACATGATGCTATTGAAATTGTTATATAGTACATCATTCAAGATACTAGTGAGGTTTAGATCTAATTAAATTTACTAATGAAAAAGTAATTGGTGTTATGTAGAAAGAAGATAAGTAAAACTAAGAATTGATAAATAATCATAACAATACACCTTGAACCTAAGGAAATGCTATATGGGAGACAAGGTCTTCTTATGAACTATGGTATTGAAACAACAACAGATTATGATTATATGTTAACTAACTAGGACTAAATGAATTGATAAACCTTGATGAAGTTAGATCAATTGTGTGTATATCATGTAAAGCGTAACTTGAGAACACATCCTATGTGGTGGAAGAGGTAAAATTATATAATAAAAAGATGTTGATCACGTGAATGACTCATGGGACTAGCATGGCTAAGGTATTTTAGTCGGAAGAAATAGAGATATGGTATCGAGATTTTTCTTAAAATTGTGAATGACCATAACTTCGGGACGAAGTTTCTTGAAGGGTGGGTGTATGTAACGCCCCATATTTTGATAGTCTTTAATTAAAAAACTCTAATGTGAATTAGCTTAGCAATGCATTTGCTTATTATCTGTTTTACTAAGATAGATTGATCAAGATGATTGTTATGTGGACATGTGGACTCCTCTGAGGCATGTATGGTAATTCGAAATATTGTTTTAATTTATTAATGACAATGAATATGTTATTTCATTTGAACATGCAGAATTGAATGTAGAATATCCATATGTAGAATGCTAATTTAGTTGTTTGCAAAAATAACTTACATGAGTATTTGTAAATATCGTATTAGTGATATGGATTGGCACTTGAAAGAGTTGGTTATGGCTATATATATGTTTCATGTTAATGATGAACTATTCCACATGTTAATTGGCTATGAGATAGGCGGATTCCTATATTGCCAAGGCCCATGAGATGTATTGAACATCATGAGTATAATGACGTTATATCAAATTTCATGCTATTTAATTGTGAATTCCAATATTTCTATGACTTGTGGGTGAGTGTGAGTTTTGACAGGAATTGAGACTTGCCCAAAGTGGTTTTTCAATGACGGGACCCCTTAGAACAGTGATGGCATAGTATGGTTGATGTAGGGTGTTGACCCTAGTACTATTAGGGGGGGTGGAGGAAATTCCCACCGTTTATCCCCCGAAACCTGGAGTCGTGGGAGGTTTGTGTAGCGCACTCCCCTAGACGTGTGATGACGACTCGCGGATGCCTGCTGGGGAAGCTTGGTCGATGTGGTCGATTGACACTTCCGCTTACGGGTTCTATATGTGGTTAGGTCGTGCAGTCGATGCCACAGTATATTGCAGCAGAGGACGGGATGGTGAGGTCAGGAGATGGAAGTAGTGGTGATTTAGGGGCTGGATTACTGATGAGATGGAAGGTACCAATGATGGATTGGATGGTGTTCTTGATTGTTATTAACCATCATGATTATATGTTTGATTTCACCATTATGTTTATCTGATTTTGTCTTATTGTTTCTGTATGAATGATTATGAATGATGAATGATGCAGTGTTTAATTGTTCTTCTATATGTTGTTTGAGAGGATGTAATAATGATTTTTAGCAGCATTAAATGTGATTATTAGTACGCACGGTTAAGACGTGTGCACTGGCCACGCATACGTTAATTCGTGATTACATTACTATGATTGGTCGACCGATGAATAAGTTAATATGGTTATATTATCTATTAGTAACTTGGTTGACGAATTGATGAAAGCATTACTTGTGTGTTGAAAGTATGAGTTTGTTGACTTGTTTAAAATGATTTAGATTTATATAAATTGATTGGATTATTAAATAACATATATAATTATATACATATAATATAAAATATGTCATAATATAATATAGTATATAAAAATATCTTATTTGACTTATGAATGAAAGGATAATATAAATAAATGGATAGATAGGATTTGCACAAATTTTTAGAAATTGGTTGTCATAGTTGCATTAATATGGAAGCATGATAAGTGAGACTTTGCATCCATGTTTATTAATATTTTAATTATTTAAATCAAATTTCTATTTATTTGGAGAAAATGAATTTATTGATGGATGACTATTATTTATGGGAATTTATTGATGGATGAGGATTTTTGGATATAAATATGAGACTTGAGAGTGGAAGGAGGGAGGTTCTTTTGCTCTTGAAGATTATTTTGGTGAGAGTATTCTAGGATGGAGAATTTTGGTATTTTGGGGTATGAGAAGTTTTGAAGAGTTGGAAGAGTTTGAGAACTCTTGGAAGATTTGATACATAGCCTACTGATGCATCACTGTTCTGTTCTCTGGGGGTCTCGGGCACGGAGGGCCAGGAGGCCATTTGGATGGGACCGTTCAAATGGTTTCCTGGGGCTTGGGAGCCGGCTAGGCCCCTAGTTGGCTGGGAGGTAAAACCGTGGTCCCGCTTTGGGCAATAAAGATGGAAGCAACTCGAGGAGAAGGAGAGGAAAGCTTGCTCGGTTTGGACTCCGTCACCATTCTTATGACGAGGTATTTTTCTTGTGATTTTAAACTGTTTATATGTTGTTGTAAAATTATCATATGATGTTATTGCTACATGATTTATGATCTTAATTTATGTTGTGTGAAACACCCATGAAGTATTAAATATTCTAAGTTATTTGATGCTATTGCAAAATGCTTATATTTTGCTTATATGTTGTTATGGTTACATTTTGCTTATGTGTTGTTTATATGCTGCTAGAGTTACATGATGTATATTGAGCTTGTATTGACACTCTTATACATTTCGAAAATAAATAAATAAAATAGATATTTAATTAGTGTAAAATTCTTAATGCCCTTGAGAGGCATTACACCTCTCCTCCTCATGATTTAACAACATGTTGTTTTGATCCTGAATGGTAAGGAAATAAGATCCCCTTGACGCTTATGATAGTAGTAAGGAGGGAAGGAGAATCTTAGGAGGTAGGATGGCTTCTTTTCCATAAATAAGGGTGAATGGTCAAGATCCTAATGCATTCTTTGGGGTATCCTGATTATCCCACAGGGAATTGGGAAGAGCATTATTACAATGTTTCTGATTTTGAATTAGGATTTTCTTTAATATTCTAACCAATTTTTTATTGGTAGAATTAGCTAATCCATTTCCATGTGGGTATTAATTGCAAGAATAATGAAATTTGATTCCTTTTTCCAAAATAATTTCATTCAATTTTATAGAGGAAAAATATGATACATTATCAAAATCAAGGGAAATTGGAACCCCAAACTTAGTAATGTTATGCTCTTCCAAGAATTGGATAACTGCTTCTTTGTTGACCTCATAAAGATATATCACTTTGATCCACCTTGTAAACTAATCCATGGCCATTATAATATAATGATGGTGCTTCGAGGTGTTTGGATTGATTTCTCCTATAATATCCAACCCGCATTGTTCAAATGGCTCTATGATAACCAATGGCTATAATAGCACAACCGGTTTCTTTTCTCTTCTAGCACTCCTTTGACAGATGACATATTTTCTAGCATACACATGAGAATCCCTCAATAGTGTTGGCCAATAATAACCAGCCTTAAACATCTTGTGCACTATAGTCTCATCAACATATTGACCTCCAGTAATTCCAATGTTGAGGATCATATCCTTCCTACAAATAATATTGCAAATATTGATACCATGAATCAATGATGGTTGGTAGCCCCGTGGGGTAGCTCAGTTGGTTGGAACCTTCGAGACAAAGCCGTCACAAGGTCGAGGTCGAGGGTTCAGTTCTCTAGGTCCTCGGAGGTTAGGAACCCAAGTTTGGTTCTAGGGATAGGCTCTAAAATAGCATAATAGGGTGAGGCCTCTTCGGGTGGCCCCCTTGAATTGCTTCTCTATGGTTGTAGTGACCCAATCTTTAGGCATGAACCACATTGAAAAAATAGAATCATTGATGGCTGGTACATATTGGGGGTCTTGAAAACACATTGATAATTCATTCTCCCACCCTTCCTCATTTTCATTTGTAGGATTCTCAGTGATTAATATGCATAGGCCTTCTCTTTTAATGAAAGTGGCTAGTTTGAATTCCAAATCATATTCTTGTATAGATGTAACCCAATTTCCTCTTCATGCTCCAATCTCTTTTTTGACAATGAGTGATTTAATTATTGGACGAAGGATAGTAAATTTAGTCATATTTTTCAGTATGTAAGGTATGAACTCTTTAACTACTTTGAATATGGGATAAGATTGCTTGTCTATATTATCAATGTAGTTCATTTCAACACATTTATTCTAGTGCTCATGAAAGATATCATAAATTCATTCACCTACTCATATTTCTGGGTGAGCATTGTTGCATGGGAATGATCAGATGCAAAAGTATATATTAGAATGATTCTTTCTCTTCAGCATACCATGTAATCTCTATGTCCTTTTTAATCAGTTGTTGCATGGGTTTAATTATTTTATCAAAATTAGACATGAAATTGCAAACAAAGTTTTCTCCCAAGAATGATTAGATAGATTTCTCGGTAAGGGGCATGGGTATATCCATGATAGAATGTATGCGTTCGAGGTCTACATATATCCCCTTTCTAGAAATTATATGTCCTAGTAATTTCCCTTCTAAAATAATGAATATGCTCTTTTTTGGGCTAAGAGAAATTATGTGTTTCCTACATATTTCAAAAATATGTTTTCGATGGTGACAATGATTAGATTTGTTTCTAGAAAAAATATGACGTCGTCTAGATACACTACACCATTATGGTTGACTATTCCTCGAAATGTAGTGTCCATGGCCCATTGAAATGTGCCCCTGTGTTCACTAGGCCAAAAGGAATCCTTCAAAAAGTGAAAGTATCCCATTTCATTCGGAAAGTGGTTTTTAAGCGATCATATTCAGCCATGACTACTTGGTTGTAACATGAGAACCCATCTATTAATAAAAACATCTAAGAACTAGAGATAAGTTGTAAATGGTATTCCACTAGAGGAACATGGTAGTTGTACTTATTTTATGCTCTATTCAAGTTCCTGAAATCCACAAACAATCTTATCTATCCTAACTTCTTATGTACAGGGACTAGAATGGCTACCCACTCAAAATTTCTAACTTTAAAGATAATCCTAGTGTTCAAAAGTTTCTTCAATTCTTTTTTAATCAAGGTTCTAGAGTTGGTTGAACCTTCCTAAGATTCTATTGAAATGGTTTGACTCCCAATTTCATAAGAATGACATGTTGGATGATTCGAGTGTCATACATCTTAGCTCATTATAGGCCTAGGTGAAGACATCTTTATACTATTTAAAGAGCTAAATAGTATTTAGGCTTTAAATAGTATAAAGAGCTAAATAGTATTTAGCCTTTAAATAGTATAAAGAGCTAAATACTATGTATACTATTTAAAGAGATAAATACTATTTAGCCTTTCTCTTGGAGAAAAATAGGCACCCAAATTCATGTTCTTTGGAACTAAAGGGATTCTCAAATTCACTAATTCATAATGCATGGAAGAGCTATTTGTTTTAACATTTACTGGTTTTCTGATTTTTTTTTGTTTTAACATTTACTGGTTTTCTAAATTTTTGTAGTAAATCAAAAAAAAAATCTAGCATAAGCACTCCTTTAGGCATAAATTTTCCTTTGAAAGAGTTGCCATCTCCCTCATATTTTCTCAAGGTAGCTTCATGTTCATCATCATCAATGAAAAAATCCTTAAAGGTATATTCATCCATGACAAAGTCGACAATCTATTGATCATCGTTGAATAACCTCCAACAAGTCACCTTATTAGGGACAGAGGGTCTGGAAAGAAGTTCAATGGAAAAATTGTCGTTCAAAGGGAAAAAATGAGAAGTAGTGTTATCTAGAAGATCAACAAAAACATTCATGGAACGAGATATAGAATAAATAATAAAAGATTCGAATTTTGAAATCAAGTTCCATATCTTTTCCTAGTAACCCTTCAAATGTGGAGACAAGCAATGCATGATGTTTCCAAGATGCCTGACAACAATTTTAGAGTCGCAAAAAAAATTCAAATTATTTACCTTAAGATCAGTAGCCTTTTTTAGACCTTGGACCAAGGATTGATACTAAATTGTGTTATTGTTGCACTAAAATTATAATATACAAGAAACATCAGTTGTATGTTGTTGGGGATAGACAAGGAGACAACTGGCCCCTGCACTTTCTTGTGTTTTGGAGCCATCAAAATGGAATTTCCAAAAAATATAATATAATTTATCGTTATAATAAACATTAGTACCTAATTCTAATATGTTACATTCATTTTCATTATTCCATAAAAATTGAAGGATATCGGATTGGCTATTTGATTAAGCATTGGTGATACCATCTTGGTAACAACACAGATCAGTTTCAAATTAGTAATTTCCTAGGACAGATTGGGAAAAATTCATGGCTTCATTATGTCCTTCTAACTTTGTGATAGTGCTTTTCCTATGTTCCTTCCTATCAACATGAATCCGATTCAGTTGTTTTTTAGAAGAGAGCCACAAATAAGACCAATTGGTGGAAATGTAGCCCTACAACTGACTAGACCAATCTCTATTGAGTTATAAGCCATATGCTTAATGGATATCTGCCACCACATCACCAACATATTGACAAAACTCTAGAATCTAATGCTAATTTGATTACAACATTTTTTAACTCACCGATCACTTTAACATTGACCTGTTGAGTTGTATAATCCGATAAGGGCATGGGATTTTCCACTAATATTCTTACAAACTAAATAAGGAATCACATTAAAAAATGCTCCAGATTAAACCAGATAGTTATCCACATTGTAATCATAGATTTTGAATGTTAATGGAAAATATTTTGTTTGGGATTTTGATTTACCTCTAATGATTGCTTCATTGGTCTCTTTATATTTCCTTATACTAGATTATTTCCCTTCACTTTCTTTAATCGAGGTAGGTTTTGATTCAATGATCATTCCAAAATATTCCATCGTAATTTTTTTTGTTAAGGCATATTGCACATTTCAAACAGTGAGATATTGGACTTAATTTTCTTAATATATTCCACGACATTGTACTATGTGCTATGGCCACCATATTTAGTCCTTGGCATTGTGGAAGCTCCTTGTGAACTAGTCAAAATCTCTATGTTCATAGGAGGGACTATATTTTATGGTTGAGTGAGACTGCTAGTTTTATGGTTTGCAAAAATCCCAGGAGCTTTTCGAGGTTTTTTGTTATTGGTATCACTCTTCATGGGGATTGCTTTGTTTTTCACTTTCTTACTGTGATTGTTTTTCTTATTATTGTCAACCATTTTAGGAGAAATGTTAACATGATGCTTACTCCTCAAGGCATAATTTGTTGGGGTTTTCTACAATTTTGAATTTCAGTTGTCTCAACCATTTATCCATAGTTATATTCCAAATTAGGAACCCAGTACCATAACAACAAAGTTGTTTCTTTATAGTCTTATTTAGATTCAATAGACTTTTGTTGCTCTACTTCTTGTTCTTCATTGTCTAAAGTTTGTTTACCAAGTAGCTAATTGATGACTAAAGTCGTGGAATTTATTCATTGTGGGAATGTTTTCTAAAATCATTCTCTTGGTTATATGTACAAAAATGGTCCATGCCAACATCACTTAAATTGAAAGTAGTTTTCTCATACTCTGGAGTTTTCATGATCTTTTCTTTCTTATTAAAGAAAGGTTTGAACATTTTCTTACCAGAAGAAACTTCCCCAACATAGTTTTTTGGGTCTTATATCTCATCAGACAACTTTTGAACTAGTTTGACAAGGCTTCCTAAATCATTATATTTTTCCTCAATGAGCTTGGTTAACAATAGAGGCTTCTTAGATGATGTGGCCTTAGGCTCGGTTTCTACAAAGTGTTTAACAATACTAGACATTTCCAATTCAACTTTATTAGCATCTTCAATATTTTCTACTAATGTGGGATTACCATATGTTTTAACAAACACTTCCATGGAAGGATGTAAAGCAGTGGTGTAGTATTCAACACTAACCTCCTATACAGGCTGTGTGTTGGGAGGAAAATTGTTTAGAACTGTTGCAAATTGTTGGTTGAAATATCTGATATTTTCTTTCATGTCCATTTTTAAAGATAGTATATCTCTCATCAAAGAGGTAGGAATTCATTCTTCTCCAAATTTACTCAGAAATATTTTCTCAAAATCATTCCAATTCATGATTGATTACGGTGTAAAACTAAAATACTAGGATGATTATTTTTTCTCAAGCATGTAAGGGAAAAACCTGTAGACCACATATTCATGGTCTACATCCAAAATTCTGAGATCCAAAAAAAACTTTTGAGGTGTTCCTCAAGGATGTTCCCTTTTTCTAGATCAAACTTAGGAAAAATATTCTCAAGGTGCTTAGGAAAATCATGGAGCTAGCTAGATAAATTTAAACCACCCTATGACCATTAGGAAGGTAATTGGTTTTGATTATGATCCATATTGTTGATCAAGAAGGTGACTATGGAGGACAAGGAGTATGTTCAGAATGAGGAGAATCAAGAGACAAGGGTCATATTTTATCTATAGGATTATGAATCTCTTGCAATGTCAAATCCACCAATCCTTCAAGAGAATAAACTAACATTGATTCTTTATATTATACGAATTTCTTTTGAGAAGTATGTCAACTAGGAAATAAGGGAGCTATAAGTAACTTCCCAATCTACTTACGTATGACCTAGTAAATTGGTGGAGACAGTTAAATTAGGGATCTATTCACAATCTTCTTAGGGATTGTGAATATATGCTTGGGGGAAGATTCAGGTTTTTATAACTTAGGATTATTGTACTGATTTCATGTTTTTTTTACAATAAAAAGGTCGAAATACCCTTCCTGTCCCAAATCGAATGTCTACTAGATTGTATATTCATTTGGCTTAGTATTTGATTATTGATGTTTAATTGCTTCAATATTCATCATATTTACATATTCAAGATACACTGAGGAAGGTATCTTTTGTGTTGCAGGTTCACCATAGCAAAGGATCAAGCGGAAGATCGAGTGAAAGCTAGGACCAACCGTCGATTAAAGGTACATCTCTTTATATATTGATCTCTTTCATTTGTAGGAACTAAATGAAACTTAATGAATGTATTTACCTATCAACCCCGCTAAGTTGGTAGTGTCTCTCCTCACTATAGGGTAATAATCCTGAACAACAACAATCTTCTTAGGGATTGTGAATAGATGCTTGGGGGAAGATTCAGGTTTTTATAACTTAGGGTTATTGTATTCAAATTTGTCAAATTTTTTAGTGTCGTCTCTAGTTTCTACCCCTTATGGAAATGAACTTTCATGATGATTTTTTTTGGATGGGAATCCATAGTAAAATCCATGTGAAAGTGGAGTTCTTATGCCATCCATGCACTAGTGGCTCACCTAGTGCCAAATCTGTTGACACCCAAAAATGTCCTTGTATCAATGGTAGGGTTTATCCCCCGTAGAAATTCCTAGTTAGACATTAAACCATTTGGAATAGGGAACCATCTGGAACGTGGCTCAGCTACCATTCACTAGTTTTGGGTTTCACTGGATCTGGAAAAGCCCACCATTTATAGTTTTATTTCAGGGGGATGAAACATAATATGAACTAATATAAGATGCACTCTTACACTACACTAACCCATTCTTATTAGGAGCAATATTAAAAAGAACACTTAGTGAGATAGATTTCATATACATATTTTGAAACTAGATAGCCATAAATTGGATATGTATAATAATAACATAATATTTTATGAACATTACAATACTCACAATGTAATAACATTATGCACCCATAACTTGTAGAAAGACAAATAACATAGGAGTATATACATATAAATAGGAGAAACAGAAAACAATAGGAACAATCTAGCAAAAATCATGAATGATATTACTTCATATAGGAATGATACAAAGAGAGAATCAGTTCCACAAAATCCATCCACACGAAAACCATAATCTTGTGCAAAATTGAGTCCAATAGCTTCTCCATTCATTAAGAAAAAAGGTTCTTACAAAATGAGCAGTGAAAGCTCCATCTTAAATTCCCTTATTTTCCTTCTTTCCTTCGTTTTATAATATTTACAAAAGTGACTCCCAGAGTGACCCTTCAAATCCATCATAGTCATTTTCACTTTTGAGTTTCCTAGGAACTTTTCACTTTGGTGTTTTAATTATATCCTAAAAGAAATAAAAGTTAATTTTAAATTACATAATTCAAAGAGGGGCATTCCCCTTGTGACTTCATGAATTGGTTCCAAAGCTATAAATCATATGTAATAATATTTAACTACTAGGCTCTAAGTAATTGTAAAGAGACTTCATGTGAAACTGTCTCCTTGGTTAACATGAGTAGTCTCTTGGTGGTGGATGAAAGGCATACTATCATCAAGTGTATCTTGTTGTGGGGACTCCCACTTGTTTCTCCAATGTCTGTTAGGTTACATTTGAGATCCCTATGATGGATTCTACTTCATCTTCCTTGGTCTTTCTCAGCTACTCCATCCATTTTTCATTTGACGTAGGCTTTTCGAAGGGTCCTAGAGGTAATAGTTAACATTTATCGAAAAATTTCACCATCCTCGCATGCACATTCTTACATTTTCCCAGTGATGTGATGGCCAATCAATTGAATGCTTGACATGGCAGTGTAAAGGCACCACAAATGACGAGGTGAAGAGATATTTTTATTCTATGACTAATTTTTCCACCTTATTCTATTGTAGGGAATATTATGGGTTGACATCACATTTGTTGCATTGACCTTCTGTTTACTTCCAAACTGAATCACGAAGAGGATGAATTTCCCACTATGAGAGATCACCTTCCTAGACTGGTTTGCTAAGATTAAGTAGACTGGAATAGTTGGAATGAAATCCGATATGCTATATATTTTTTTTCCCAATGAAACAATGAAACTACATGGTTGAGACTCATATATATCATAATGTTTCCACATATATGGATGTCCTAAAAGAACATCACAAAATTCGAGAGGGGTAATATCACATAATTCCTCATCTTGTTTGGTATGTGTTATCTTCTTTGCATATGCGTGTGGGGTTTTTCATCTGTATGATTGTGTCTAGAAATCATTTCTCCATCCATATCCAACAAAGGGAATTATCCCATTGTTGGCATAAGCTGAAGGAGAATTAAAAAAAAATTGGGTTGTTTCTGAGTTTTTTTTCTAAAAATGTGTAATTTAATCTCGATTAAGGTATTTGGGTATGTTTCTAATCTGTGTTAATGGATTAGGGATTTTGAGGTTGCATAATACCTACATATTGTATTGTAAGTGGTTAATAATCAAAATGAGAAAGTGAGAGGTGTGGCTCTAAGTTTTTCTAGTTTTCCCAGTTAAGGGTTTCCATAGTAAATCTATGTGTATTATGTGTGAATGTTGTGATGTAATCTCTATTTTGTTTTAAATAATTTATATGCTTTTCTTCTATGAATAGGTTTAAAATTTACACATCATTAAAGGGCTTGATAACATAGGGCATATGGCATTCCTGATTGAAGTGAATGTCATGACACTCACTTAGCTAGCAGATGTTGTAGGGTTGTGAGTATTGTGTTGTTGGAAACTTCAACCTTTTCATGATCATTGTTGATATTAGGTTATTTTGAATCCCACTATGAAAAATGAAATGTAGTGGTGAACACTTCACCTTCATTTGTGAGAGGAATATTTGATCACCTTCCTCCGACTCTTCATGCTCTCATGGCTAGATGTTTCTGGTATCAATCATGATGCTAGGTTCTGCATCAATGATCAACTTTCCCTTGTCTATGACTATGACTCTAGGTTCTGAATATCGATCATAACCAAGATCTAACTCTAAGGCTTTGATCTTCACCACTAATGATTTATTTGAGCGACATTCATCAATGTCACGCCAAGGAATTTTTTGCAACTTGCGTCACTTCCCAGTGTCCTACTTCATATTCCCATTACCCTTATTTGATTATGGAATTGAAGGGTTTTCCTAAGGTTGGTTATGATTTCCCTATCCTTTTATCTATGAGTTGGGGTTTCCTTTTCCATACTTTTGCTGTGATGAATTTGTAGACCCAAACTCTTGTTTATTCCTTTGCTTAAATTTCTGTTATATTTTGATAGCATAATGATAAGGAACTCCTAGTGACGAGATGTCTACAAAATCCATTTCAGTTTGGATGTCTATATGTAGTCCACCAAGGCATTTTAGAACCATATGCCACATATAGTCTTCGATAACCATCTTGGTGTGCTCATTATGGAAGGTATTTGTGAACGTCGACACTATTTGGTCCCTATCTTGATGCAAGGTAGTCCATCTTGTGTACTAGTTATCATAGTTTCCAACATGGTAATGTTGTTCCTTAATGGCATCCATAAAAGAGTCCCAAGTGGGGTCAACCCGAAACATTCTAGAATCCTCTATGGATTTTTACTCACAGTAAGTTTCCCACTAATTTTTGACATGGGGGATATCCTTAATGAGCATAAAGGTGATCTTTTCCCTACCGGAAAAATTGTGGACAGAAAAATTCCTTTCTAGAATATTTAACCATTTTTCCAAAGCATTTGCATCTGTCTGGACTTTGAATCTGTGAGTATCAACATTAACTTGTACCTTGAAAGGTGTTGCTCCCCCAAAGTGACTACCTATTGAAGTTCGCTCCATTGTTCCTGGAATCCATCAAAGGATTTGGAAGAAAGAATCCATCATCGCATTCCTTTATCACCCGAGGGATTCCTTGAGCAACATCCTATGAGGGATATCCTACTCCATCATCTCTCTTATTCTCCATAATTGGTACTTCATTATTATGTTGATTCTGTTGAGTTAAGATTGCTGCATATGCTATATCAGAAGCAAAAGTATACAGTATGAAGTCTTTGCTAAAATATGGACTCAAGAGACTAGGTGCTTCTGAAATGGATTCTAAGATCCTATGGAATGATTCTTTCTCAGTTTATCCCCAATTAAAGATGGCATCCTTATTAATAATTTTTTGTAATGGTCGAACAATTTTTGAAAAGCTAGGAATAAATCTTCTAACAAAGTTTATCTTGCCAAGGAACGATTGCATTGCCTTTTTATTTGAAGGGAAGGTTATTTTTATATAGCTTGGGTTCATTCAAGATCAATCATAATCCCATGTTTTGACACCACATAGCCTAACAAAAGACCTTGTGTAACAACAAATATCAATTTCTTAGGATTTAAGGAAACCCCATATTTTCTAAAACGCTAAAGTAATTTTCTAAGATGAATAATGTGATCATGTCGGTACCTAGAAAATATAATAACATCGTCTTAATAGACAACCACTGAATGATTGATGAATCCTCTAAAGGCAATATCCATTGCTCTTTGAAAAGTTTCCCAAGCATTGACTAACCCAACTGGCATATTTCGGTAAGCATAGGCTCCCCATGGGGTTCTAAATGCAGTTTTGAGTTGGTCTTCAGGAGAAACCAGGATCTGGTTGTATCCTGAGAAACCGTCAAGTAATGACAGCACCTCGGAACTAGAAACCTTTTGCAAGATTTGTTCCATGGGTGGAACTGGATAATTATCTTTTTTCAGAGGATCTGTTTAGGTTGCGGAAATCAACACATAATCGAATGTTACAATTTTTCTTCCTAATGGGAACCAAATTAGCTACCCACTGAGTATGCCTAATAGGAAAAATAATCTTGGCAGCTAAGAGTTTGTTTAATTCTTTCTTGATTCTTGGTTCAAGTGCCGGATGAAATTTTCTAAGCTTTTGTTGAAAAGGTTTTGATGCTTGTTTCATAGGGATTACGTGTTGCATGATTTGCGGATTAAACATATTTAAATCATCATACGTCCATGAAAACACATCTTTAAATTCTCTATATAATTTGATGAATGCTGATTTTTCAGTTGGGGTGCAATCTATTCCTAAGTTTACAGTTTGAGGATTAGTTTCTATCCCAAGATTAACAGTTTCATATTTTGGCTGTGAGTTGTTAAATTTGCAATTAGGAACAGCTTTAAATTTATCCTGAAGATCATAGAACTTTTCCAATCTTAAAACTGAGTTAGGAATTTGTTTTACCTTCTCCATAGCTTTTTCAATTGAACAAAAATCATGAATTACCATAAAATCCTGTAAATTTTCATCATGGGTAATTTCATCAATTGCTGCATCTTTGAAAGTGTAATCATTTGTCAGAAAATTCAGAATCTGCATATCATCATCAAAAATGCGCCAGTTAATAATATTATCCGGTATAGAAGGCCTAAAAATCAATTCCATTGAAAAGAAATCAGATGTAAATTTTTTAGATGGGATTAATCTAGAAGCAACATTTGCTAGTAGATCAGCTTCTTGATTCTGAAATCTAGGAATGGAAACTATATTAATTGCATCAAAGTAAGAAATGAGATTCCATACCTCATGCTGATAATTTTTCAAATGCTCTGAAATGCAGTGTATTGAATTTCTCACTTGTCTAACAATAATTTATGAATTACCGTATGCAACCAGCACTTTGATATCCAAATCAATTGATTTCTTCAAACCTTGAATTAGTGCCTCGTATTCTACAATATTATTTGTAAAATCAAATTCAAGTCTACATGCTATACAAGTCTTGTTTCCTTTTGGGTCAATTAACAAGCATCTAGCTCCTGCTCCTTCCTTAGATTTCGACCCGTCAAAGTATAAAGTCCAAGTTGAACTATCTACAACTGCTTTGCTTTCAACAATATGTACATGATCAAGGCTATTTACATTATTTACAATATCCTTGGATGAAGAACCTTGCTGAATAGTAGTAACATTCTGAATTTCAGATTGTTGTTTTTTATCAGAAAAAGAAGAATTTTCATATTTAAAGTTTCCAAAACCAAGATCAAACATATAATTTCCCATTATAGAATCTAAAAATAGAACTGGTTCATTTGGATCATGCATTTTAGTTACTGTATGTTTCAAATACCTCTCGTTGCTTATCTTGATTTGATTGGCTTTTCCATTTTTGGGAAACCATAAGGTTGACCAATCAGTTGTGAAAAACCCATTCAATTTCTGTGACCAATCCCTACTAAAAAATAACCCATATGCATCAGGGATGTTTGCAACCACAATATCAATGATTTGAAAAATTGAAGGATTACAGGCAAGCCTAATTAAAACATCCTTTATCTCTCCTAAAACCATCACATTTGTTCTATCAAGTTGAGTAATTTGTGACTTTGATGGAACATACTTTGCCTTCAGCCTTCGGCAAACAGACAAAGGCATAACGTTTGTAGATGCTCCAGAATCGATCATACAATTATGGATGTTTCTGTTAAATATTTCGAAGGTAAGGAGAAGTGGAGGAGTTGTAGACTTTGAGTTCTTCACTATTAATGAAGATTTGTCAGTTACTGATTTACGTTTGTCATTAAAGATTGATTCAGTGTTTGAATTATTAGCAACTACATTTTGCTGAACATTAGGCGTTGTTGAACTCATGGCAGGAGTTATGATTGGACCATTAGGCATGGGATAAATTTGAAGCAAATCATACATGTTAATGTTCGCACACAATTTTTTTAGATCTTCTATTATGTCATACTGCAAATCTAGCTTTGGAGAGTTCTGTATAGATTGAGAATTCTTAGCAGGTTGAGTTTGTTTGATAGGTTGAGAATTATTGCTATCCTTACTCAGAGTATAACTTGTTGAAGCTCCAAGAGTATTTGTAGATGGTCTATTTCTTGTGTTATAAGTATGATATCCTGAAGGAGGATTTCTACTTTCAGAATCTTTTACCAGACTATCCCAAAAATGACCATTCAATTGTTGGGGCTCTTGGAACTCTTCCTCATTTTCAGATTGTTCTTCCTCTTCATGATCTATAGTTTCCTGATTTGAAGATGTTTCAGATAAAGACAAAACTGCTCGAATAGTGTTAAAAAATTCCTCTTGAACTGCTATATTAGGAGGTAAACTTGGTTTATTATTAGCAGCAGGGTTTGGTGTAAATTGGTTTCTAAAGTATCATCTTGAAGAAGAACTTTCATAATTTGTTTTCTTCAACCCTACTACTTCATTGGTCAATGCTCGGATTTCATTTTGCAGTTTTTCAACGTCGTATGCCTTATCTTTATCCACATTGGATCGTTCAATTTTCTTACGAGGAAAGGTATCAACTTTCCCGCTCCTTTTAGGTTCGTAAGATATAGAGTCCTTTTCGACCTTAATGGCCTCTTCAAAGGTTTCGACAAGTGTTGTCTTGCTAGCTCGTTTAACCCACATCCCTAGATATTTTGGCAAAGTCGAAGCAAAGTTTTCTATAATGATATCTTCAGGAGGTTGCAAAGCAATAGGAATTTTGTTCTTCAATGTAAGAAATCTCTGATTAAAATCTTTGACTCTTTCTTTAGTTTCCATTTTAATTCGAGATAGTTCAAGGGCTAAGGCAACAGGTGTTTTGACTTCCCCAAACTTGTCTAGGAAGGCTTTGTTGAAATTTTCGCAATTCGTAATTGAACCTTGGACTAAAGAAAAATACCATGTCGAGGCTCTCCCTTCAAAGGTTAATGGAAATAAACGACATACTACATCCTCATGCTGAACATTCATTGTTTGAACAACTAAAATGAATTTATCTACATGTACCTCAGCTGGTTCTTTATTATCCGGATTGAATTTCAGAAGAAATTTATCTGAATGTTTCGGTAATTGATGTTGAGCACCAGGTACAGCTATAGCAGTTGTCCTTAGCCATGGGGCTGGTGGATTAAGAGGATTACCTCCTCCACCTGGTTGGTTTCCTGCCATAGGCTTTTCTTCTGAATCTGACGAACTGTCTTAATCAAAAGGTCTAGGAGTATCAGGTGGAGAATCTGGAGGAGAAGGTGTTTGACGAAAACCTCCTAGATTAAGGAAACCAAGTGCAGTATGTGTTCTAGTAATACCTTGAGGTTGTCTTCTAGTCTTAGGACTTAGAGTACCAGTTAACACAATATCACTTTCTATTGATTCTTTTTCAATTTGAGTTGACTGAATATTATGTTACTTTCTTCGGGGCAATCCGTAATCTATAGGTGATAAACCAGTTTGATGAGCATAAGCTATCGAATTATTCTACATGTTTCTTGTAAGGATTGAATATTCTCTTAAGGAGTATAAGGTGTATTATGATCTCGCTCAAGAATGTTCCTTATAGTTTTACTAAATGAAGAACTACCAAATTCAGCTTGTGAATCAGTTTGTAACAGAGGTTGTTGACTGGTTGAAGGTTTACCTTTAGTTTTATCAGCCATTAATCATTTGCTGGCCCTCCTTCTAGCGCCATTTGTTGGCTTTATTTTTTTACTTAGGCCAACTAAGGAGATTAATCCCACACAAGTTGCTTAGAATAGCTCTCGATGTGTTCGGAATAGCAAAACCTCATAGATTATGGTCTCCTGCTACCAATTGAATTTATCCTCTTAAGGAGAATATAAAAACTTCACAAAATGTTTCCTAAGTTAAATGACTGTTAAAAATTGAATCCTAAAGTTAGTTTCTAAGTCTAAGCTAACCTAATGTGCTAACCTATTTGAAATGTAAAACTACTGATTCTTACCTAAAGGATTATTGAACAGCTGCTAAAACCTAACTTAAATAAACTAAGTTTAACTACAACTAAAACTTAACTTACTGACCCTATCTCAGCTGAGAGCGACTTGGAAAAATAAATTAATTATCAATTAATCATTTAAAATAACAAAGGGAAGAATGATAACAATTCAGATAAAAATATCAAAAATTACTATCATAAAATCACTTTGTTGATCTTGCAAAAAAACAGAAAATTAAAATAGGAAACTATTTTAATTTATTCTGTAATGTCCTATTAATCAATAACCAATATTCAATACCAAATATTTGAATAAAAAGTTATATTCATTCATGAAAACATTGTAAACATACAAATGCTAACATAAATAAATATGAAATGTTTTACTACCAAATCACAATTATCAATAAAAATATTGAATAAAAAGATTCAGTAATACTTAAATCAAATAATGATACAAAAATAATGATGAATACCTTAATTATCAACATTATCAACATTAAGAATAATGATGAATACCTTGTCAAAAGTCTAAATGAAACTAATAAAACCTAACTAAAATTAGTTTAGAATGCATTTTGAATTATTTGGATTTGATTCAAATATTTTTTTAACAAGCTGTAATTTAAATATCCTGAATAATAATATATAATCAAATATTTAATGATAATGAGAATTGATTATATATAAAATTAAAATATTAATAATTTCTAAGATACTCAATTTTGAAAATGCTTCCTAGACCTCCAGTATAATCATTAACTCTTCCTTAATTGAGAGTACCTTTAGAATCCATGATTCTGAAGGCACTCTTTAATAATTTTAATGATAAATTATAGAAGAGAACTGATCAATTTTATTTAGCAAAGCAGAAAAATTGAGAGGGTTGTTGTCTGCCAACAGTATGTCTAGTCAATATATATACCCCAGTCCTTTTTTTGAAGAAAAAAAATGTTGGGACCTCCTTCGAGATGCTGCCAATGATCTTCATCTGGAAAAAAATATTGCTTTGGGGGACCTTAGTGTTGTTCTGAACCAATACGAGAAGAGAAGTGGATCAATGGTTAGGGATCCAATCAGAGAATGGGTTAACGAACTTATTTTGGATTGGGACGTGACAGATATCCTCCCCCCATAGGTAAATATACTTGGACAAACAAACGTATTGGTCCTGGCCATATTGATGCTAGAGTCGACAAATTCTTGGTCCAAAACTCCTTCCATGTGATGGGGTTGAATCCTACTTCTATGATTCTCCATTTTGGAGGATCTGATCATAAATCAATTCTGCTTGAAATGAAGAAAGACTCAAATTTGGGCCCAATCCCATTTCACTTTAGTCCTCCGTGGGTTCAACAAGAAGGATTCATAGAAGTGTTTCGCGAATCCTGGACCTCCCCGGTCATAGGTTCACCCTTTTATGTGTGGGAAGAAAAACTCCGCAAAGTCAAAAGAATCCTCAAGCTATGGGAAAAAGAGAAGAAGATCCCCTTGCAAATTCGATTGGAATCTCAGCAAAATCTAGAAGCCCACCAATCCAAGGATGGAAGACACAAATATAACCAAGGAACATTTGAAAAGGAAGCTTCCCTGCATCGAGCCTTCCACTCTGCTTTTCGACAGGAAGCAGAATATTGGAGACAAAAATCCAGAAGTCTTTGGCTCCAAGCTAGGGACCAGAACACTTCTTTCTTTCATGAACAAACTGAATATAGAAATCAGTTCAAAACAGTCACTAAAATAGATGCCCGTGGTCAACCCTGATCCGGATTTATGCAGGAATGCAACAGAATACACAAATACCCATAAAAACAAAGATGCAGCGAAAATAACACTTCATTTCATTACTCAAAGAACTTAAACTTGTTTACATACAGGATGGAAATAAACTAGCTAGAGTGCTGGTAGCTTACCTCTGAGAAGAGATGTGGTGGCTACATGCCTCTAAACTCTGTGTTAGAATGAGGCTCAAAGGCCTATATATTATTGAGAAACAAGGGAAACCTTACACATCCAAAATCCTAACCCTAGGAGGTGAAACGCCAGAATATGGGCCCCATTGGGTAACTTGGTACATCAATTTCCCTGGGTCATAACTTTGGCATACTACATCCGTTTGACATGCATGATACATTGTTAGCAAGATCTATTCAAGGACTACATCATTAAGCAACAAATATCGAGTCCGGAAGGGACTCATATCTTCCTGACTCAAGGGAAACCTATTGAGACTGGGGATCTCTTAGATATGGTTCCAAGTAAAGTGCAAAGGAAGGATAATATAAACCTAACTAAGTCAGTTTGCTTGGAGGAAGTTAAGAACGCACCTGAGGATATGGAAGAAGATAAAGCTCATGGTCCATATGATTTTACTGCTTAGTTTTTAAAAATTTGTTGGGGCATTACCAAAAAATATCTCCTCAGAATGGTGATGAAATTCCAAAGCTATGACAAGATAGCGGGGAGCACCAATTCACCCTTTTTATCTCCCATCCCGAAGGAGAAAGCGGCCTCTACATTAGATCGGTTTAGGCCAATCACGTTGTGCAACATTGGTTATAAGATCATAACTAAAATTTGGGCCAAAAGGATAAAGGGGCTTCTTCCCAAACTTATCCTAGAAAACCAAGACAGATTCATTGAAGGAAGGAAAATTTGGGACAATATTATCTTGGTTCAAGAAGCAATCCATTCAAGTATCAACAATCGAGAGAAAGGTATGTTGATTGAAAATTATCTTTCTAATGCTTTTGATAGAGTGTGTCATGATTTTCTTTTCCAAGTTATGTGTTGTTTTGGATTTGATCCCTCCTTCATTCGTTGGGTTAAATCCTCAATAAGTGTATCCTGTATCGCTCCTCTAATCAATGGAAGAATGACCTCCTTCTTTAAAGCCTTTAAGGGTCTCTCCCAAGGTTTCCCTCTTTCTCCTTTGATTTACACCATTCAAGTCGTCGCCTTCGGCTTCTAATTAGATCATTATTGCCATGAACATGACTTGATCAGACTAAGGATGGCCTGTGGGATTAATGATATCAAGCATGCCCAGTTTGCTAATGATACTCTCGTCTTGGGAGGGGCCAATCAGATTACTACCAAAAAATTTAAGATGCAATTCGATGCCTATTGTAATGCCTCCGGAAGTAAAATAAACTACAGGAAAATTCATATCTTCAGCTAGCACATCAATCGTCGGGAGACGTCAAATATTTCCAGAATCTTAGAAATCGAGGGTGTAATGCAGTGGGATCTTATCAAATACTCAGGAGTTCCTATCTTCAAATCTAACCCAAAAGCTGACATCTGCACCCCTCCATTGGAAAAAGTGAAGACTAAAGTTATTTCATGGGGGGATTCATGGCTCAACCTGGCAGGGAAAGTGACTCTTAATAAATCAATCTTAAACAGTCTCTCGATCTATCAATGCTCAATTATTTTGGCTCCTTCGAGCTTTCTGCTAAAATTTGATAAGCTTCTAAGGAATTTTCTTTGTAAAGGATGGAAGAATGTCGGGGGAGGGGGAGATGAATTCGCTCTTGTTAGTTGGAAGAAGATTAAAAATCCTTTCCATGAGGGTGGGATTCACATTCGAGATCGCAAAACTCAAAATCTAGCTTTGGGAGCCAAAGTTCTTTGGAACTTAATAACAGGGAAACTTTCTTGGAGTAGTGAGGTTCTTTGGAAAAAATACTTCACGGGATCAAGGACGAAATGTTTGGATAAGGACCCAAAAGTTAAAAAAAGAATCTCCCATCCTTTCAATATTCCAACTTGCTCTTCCTAAATTCAAAGAAGAATTGATGTGGATTCCAAGGAATGGGAAATAAATCCACATCTGGAACGATTCAATATTAGGGAACCCCCCCTAGCCTATGAGAATAGTATTTTGAATTTTAGATCCTGGATGCAGGACCAAGGATTCTTCACCCTTTGGGATATATCTCACTGGTACAATGACATCCACTATTCTTGGTGAAGTTGGAATATTGCTTTGTTCCCTAGGCATCTGGAAGAAGAAAATAATATCTTTCTCTCTTCTCCAAGGTATCACTCCTATTGCCTCTTCAATCAAAGACAAGAGAGGTTGGGGATTGAGATTAGGGTTTTACTCATTTGCTCAAGGCTATCACCTTTTCTTAGGATTCCTAAATGTGCCTGACAACCCTAGTGTTTTGAAAAGACTCTGGAACTACAAGAGCCTTCCTAAGGATGATATATTTGTTTGGAATCTCACATATGGACGCATTCTTGATGGTGAAAATTTGAAAATAAAAGGATTTGCTGGTCCCTTTCAATGTCCCCTTTGTCGTCTGCATGAATATTCTATGAAGCATCTCTTTATGAATTGTCCCTACCCTCAGGAAGTCTGGTCCTTGCTGCTTGGTCCTTGGTTTGGGAAGGTTAACCTTCCAGAAATTATTCTCTCACTTTTTAGTTCTTGGGAACAGAAGTATCTGCTATCTTTGTCTCAAAAATCCCTTCTTAAGTATTGCTGGTTGACTCTTCCTAAATTTATTGTTTGGAAACTTTGTGTAACATCCCTCAAATTCAACCCCTATTGTTCTTACTCTTGTAAATGTAATTATGAATTTTGTAAGTGGGCATGGTGAGGAGATCAAGACCAAGGCCCCACCAGTGGACCTCGAGCTAGTGTTATGTTTAAGCCTAGAAGACTTAAAGAATGGCAATGCGACTAAAACAAAACTCACCTATAAGAAAAGATAATGACTAGGGAATAAGGTAAATGATGGGAAATCCATGACATTATGATAGATGAGGGTGAAACTCATCTTAGCTCATCGCACGCTAGAAAGAAAATAAATTACTCACCTAAAAATCTAATTTCTAAGTTAGTATTTTAGGTAGAAGAAAATATGGGTTAGACTAAATTGCTAAGAAGTTTTTAAAATTTCAAAAAAATATTAGTTTTATTAATCCCAATAATAAAAATACTCTTAATGGTTAAACAAAACATTTAAATGACCATATAGATCTATCTATATGGGCATCGACTTTTAAAAGTATGCCACTCTTTCTTTTTTTTCATTTTTATACACCACTAAGATATTATTGGAATAATAGGTATGAAAGTATTATTTTTATCTTAGATGTATAATATATATAGGAATTGTGCATATTCATATATATATATAAAGGCATTGATAAATCCCTATTAAAAATATGATCTAAATTTGATAAATATATTTTGAAAAAAGAATAGTGGACCTTTCATCATACAAAAAGGGGCGTTTTGAGATAGTTTATATATTATTAATATGAAATTGTAAATACATACTATTCATACTAAAATTTATATGTGCAAATGTATATATATAATGTATGACAAAAGGTCACTTTTATATAATTTTATATATATATACGAAAGAATACAATTTAGAAGAATTGGATATTAGTTCAACAAATAAATTACATGCAAAATAAACTAACGACCAAACCATGATATTGTTATAAAACTAGTGAAATAGATGGAAAATTATGGATGTATAAAACATCATGTATATTCGAAGCCCTAGGAGTAAATCATGGACACACCCTCCTACACTAATATTTTATATATGCATTCCTTTTATAAAAAAAAAGTGCCCCTTCAATATAAAAGTGAGGATATTATATTTTAAAACAATAAATTGACTATAAAATAAACACAAAGATGTATTTATGACACTAATTCATATAAAAATTATTTATACCGTTGGATACTATCCAAACAATATTTATGATGGAATTCTTATAAAATATCTTTGTGATTACAAAACGAAGAGTGGTTCATTAAATGCTAAATTATAGTTGATAGTTTAATGGTTGTGACTCGAGTTTTACGGCAGATTGTCTCTTTCGTGAAGGATATCTTTTACATAAATTCAGCCACCTAACTCCCCCTTTGAATGAAATGAATTTGCCACTACCGTATCCTTTGAATGATGCCAGCATTTAATAAGATACCTCTTTTTAGAGCTCAACCTTACCTAGCTTCCTTCCGCGTTTTACCTTGAGATCGTGTTAGACATGATATGCCTGAAAAAGTCGAGGTATTCCCTCGCTTGGGAAATCTCGAGGATATCGACGCTAACTTTTAGGCAGAAGTGGGGGGAAACCTGTATTGGAGATAGGAAGACGACCAGTGTGTAGATGTTAAATACCTCTGCGATATGAACCTAGAGGGGACTCCACGTTATGATATTTTAGTTTCGCATAAACCTCAGCAAAGGTGGCAAGGGAGAGAAGACAGAGTGAACATTACAAAAACATCGTCTCAGGAGGAGTCTGTACAGTGCGAGAGAAGGACTGAGAGTGGCCAAGAGAGTTCGATCACTGGTCTTGGCATTGCGTAGTAAGGAGTTGTTTGAGTCTTGTCTTGTTATTTGGACCAAGGTACTTTCCACAAACAACTATTCTACTTAACCGTGGTTTTCCGTCTTTATTGGACTTGCACCTGGGGAATCGACAGAGTTATAAAGTCTCTGCAAATCTATAGCGCTCCCCGTAAGTATATATATGCTAAGTGTTTATTCCGTAGTATTTCATCTGAAACTATATCTTATTTTGCTACGTTGAGTGAATGATTCTCTGAATCGAGAGCATGTGTTATGGATCTAGTTAAAATCGTTATTATATTCCTTATTTCTTTTGCTGTCTCGTGTGGATCCTAGTTCCTTTTATCTTCACTGTATTAGTCTACACACTGTCAAATACATAAATCCCGGATGAAATCTCTATTGGGTTATTGTAAATATGTTTTCCTTATTATTAAACTCTGTATGAGTATCTCAAATAGATAAATCTCTGTCCAAGCAAGTTTATACATTGTATAACGATGATGGAGATTTGGGTGAGTCCCACATTATCTATACTAATTGTTCAATGACAGAGTTTAACTTTGCAAAGTCTGAACCGGTCCGATTGGGATCACTGGCCATTATATGCTAAAAATCGTAGTTAAAAACCTTAGTGTATATATATTATATCAGGAGATTTATGTCCTTGACTTTAGACAGAATTCTATTATTTTAACATTCATTTTTCTTCTTGCTGATTGAGAAAATCCTCGACAGAATTCAGAAAGAGGATTTATGCATATGATTAGATCCGAGTAAACATATTCAAGTTTGAATTGTTTCAAGATTAGACTCTAGCTTTTCATAAATGGCCAGATAGTATAGTTAATAGATTTTCATAAATATGAGGAAGTACAAAATATCTGATAGTTACATTAAACTCTTGATTTATTAATCTACATGTGATTTGATTATCTGCCTGCGATTGGATTAAGCGACTTCTATATATTTCTATATACCCATTCTTTTCTTATTTACGAAAGTATCGGAATCTATAGGATTTAATCTCTGTCAAAATTTATATATTTAATACATAGGCGGTCAATTTTACAATTATATTTATATGCTGTTAACTTATATATGAAGAACTTCCGGGCATAGGGTTCCGTTGGGATATTGGGTTTTTATACTCATGCTGTCATTCCTTGCGAGACCTCAGCCCATTGTGGCTACCCTTATTCGTATGCTCTATTTAAAGTATAGAATCATCCTTATCTTAATAATATTAGAGATATATACTTATAAAACTATACTCAAAACGAAGTATTAGAAGAAAGGACATATATACTTTAAAAGGTATGTATTATCTAAGGAATGTTTTCCTCAGTTAAAGAATTGGAATAAAAATAAGTCCTTAAAAGTATATCCTTAAGAGTATGTTAAGACATAAGAGGTTATTCTTAGTTAAGATAGATCTTTAAAGTGTGTTCAATTATAAGATGTTATCCCCACTCAAAATATTAATTAAATTGTGTCTTTTCTTAGTTAAAAGAGCTTGGGTTAAATCCACCTTTGTGAAAAGGAAAAATTAGATTAAGATATTAATATTATAATATACATGAGACATATTGTATGTATAGAATAAACATAAAGGGATATAAAAGTTATATAGGAAGTTATTCTTTTAGAATTTCCTTGAAGATAGCCATTTACATCAATGCTTGGGTTGTTATATGAAGAACCTCATTTCCTCAATAAAGGATATGTTATCTTCGGAAAAATGTTTCATGTAAGGAAGGCTTGAAGAAAATAAGCCTTGCGACAATTGCTTCTCGGTAAAATGTAACCTTTCACATTGTTTAATTTAAATAAAAACACAATCTTTTGTGGATGTAGCCCAAGATGCGGGTGAACCACATCAAAATGTTCTCCTTGATTTGTGTCCATGTGTTTCAATTGTTACTTCATTTTTTTTGGCCTAATTAAATTGTAATTTATGCATTTTGATAATTATTATTGTTATTAGTTGTTGTTGTCTCTTGTTTACTTATGTAGTTAAGTGGACTTCATGTTTGACTTGTACTATATAAACCAAATACTTATTTGAGTAAATTATTTCTCTAATGAATGTGTCCTAGACATGATGGGTACATATAGTTAAGTTATAAATCTTCAAGATGGATAAAGATGAATATGTTAGATAGAGTATTTTCATTGGCTATGGAAAGTATGGGTATAATATATTGTTCATATTGCTTATAAATGATTAACTAATAGAAAGAATTAGTTAAGACAAGACATTTCGGATAAAACATTCTTAAGTCATTTTTTTTGAATAAATTAATTTATAAGGGGTTGTGCATTGATAGTTAGGGTGGCTTCTAAAGACCTTTGTAATGCCAAGTAAAATTATTAATGAGTTCAACTAAGTAATTAAATGTTAAATATTGTGAAATGTTACAATGATGCTTTTATTTTATCTTCCGCAAGGCATTATATTGACTATTAGACCAATTGAAAGGGAAATAAGATCACTTAGAATTTTTTACAAATTTTTACAAATTTTGGGAATGTGAGAAATAGTATTAGAGCACTAGATTAAAACACTCGGGCCTGATGAGCTCAACATGGAGTAAATAAGTATGAAAGATAACTGCTCATAGTTGTTTTTGTTCATTTTGGACGCATGGATTTGAAATGGAGGAGGGTAAATATTTTTCCAAGTGCAACTTCAAGTTTCTCTAGAAGAATAAAGATAAGCACTTGTATTTTTATTTTTATTTTGTTTCCTCATAAAATTGTAAGGCAGGTACGTTTTCCCTGGTCATAAATTTTCCCTTGATGTACTCTCATTACTGTATGGTATTACTAATAAATGAAAACTCGTTGAAATAATTTTCGTATTTGTACAAAAGCTTATGAAAAGTGTGGTGAACATGTTGGTAAATTTTATAAGTAAATTCAAAAATTCCGTAGAAGTATCATTTAAATTCACATTTTGTTGATATCTTATAATCCTATCAAAGAGAATTACCTATGAACATTAATAGGTTAAAGGTATATTTTGTTAATACGCTACGGAGAAGTAAAATTGTTTGATTTAAGTCACTTGAATGCAATACTTGGTTGCTACGAGAGTTTCATATGACACTATTTCAGAAAATATTGAATTCTTAGATATGATAGAAGATGATCGAATAAAATAGTTATTGGTAGAAGTTATAGTTACTTAGGTACATTCTTTGAAATAAAAGTTGGTTCTTAAAATGTCAAAGTTAGAAGGTACATCTTTGATAGTATACTTAATTCAAAAAGGTATATATAGTCATTCTTTCATTATTTTCATAGATCCAATAGAAAAGAGTTCGTATAGAATATATCTTAGAGTGAATTTAGTTATCATAGGGATTGATAGCTAGAATGGATGTAACATACTAGGTTACATGATATGTTTAGAGAACATGTATAAATTTATGTAATGATGAACTATTTTTAATATTTTTGCTTATGGAAAATCGTGACTTTTTACTTAAACAATGCTTATATTTTATTTTGGAAATTCTTATCCTTATTTGCTAAGGATTAGGATAAAAAAAAAATATTATTCTATAGTAGTATTTTCTAGGAGTTTGATTATTGGGGAGGAATAATAATAACCTTGTTGAGATTGATTGAGCACAAGATATTTTGAAAATTTTCCAAATTGAAATGAAGCTAGTTGAGCTAAATGTTTAAACTATGATACTAACATGTTGTTAACAAGATATTGAAGGATGTACATCGGATGAGGTGAAGAGGAAGCAAAAGATAATGCAATGAGCCTGCGTATAATGCTATGGAACTAATATATTCAATTGTTGAGAAATTGAAGAAAAGAAAATTTTCTATATACTAACATTTCAGGAAGTGATATTAAGTTCGAACGGATGACATGATCAAACGTTGATTATAAAATCACTTATACAGATAAGTGAGCTAATCGCTCAAAAGTAAGTAATGATTTATCTTATCACGAATAATGGTAAGACTTATTATTGATATGTATCCATGAAAATGCAAAGAATATGATGAGTAAATCTATTATTGATTGCTATTATGTGTGTGGCATACAAGAATTAATACATGTTTGTCCCGAAGAAATATTTACTGGACTCAAACGAGAAGGTTTGAGAGGAAAAAGAAATTATCTCCTGGCTCAGGCAGAGGAGATAGCATCATGAACTTAGTAACTAGCTCTTTGTTATGGGAAAACTATACCCTAAATTGTGGTCATGTTCCCCATGGAAGTGGAACAGAGCGGGTGGGTAGCTCGTTGAATGTTATATCCATCGAAATGAGCAGAGGAAGAGCTCATATTCCTTGTGGTTATGTTGTATGCAAACAAGAAGTTTTCGATGAGGGGAAGCTATGTTATGAGTTGTAGTGTAAGACAATCATATCCCTATTGAAAGTAAACAGATGAATCCCTGCTGAGTTACAAAGTAAGACTGACATTTTCTTACTAAGATAGTACTCCTGCCAAGTTTTGGCAAAGGACTCGCATTTTTGTATACAAGTCTCCATGATTGCTGAAATACAAAAGAGCATTTTGTATGCAAGTCTCCATGATTGCTGAGGTACAAAGAGTTTGATGATCAAATAAAGTTCTGTTGAAAGAATTGTTTTATGATATGAGAAAATGATAATGATTGTCTTTTAACTAGACTGTGAGATGTATTTATATGTGAATGCTATGCATGATGGAATAAGCAAAATATTTCTTCAGGAAGAGGTAGAATGATGAACATTTACTATTTTCAAATTTTGTATACTCATCTAGTACTAAAGAATGTTGTAAGATCTTGTATTATCTGTGTAATGCACAGGATATAAGTGATAAGAGCTTACAGAAATCGCGAAAATGTGAAGACGACCAAAGCATAAGAACAAAAGTAAATGAAGGATGGTGAATGGACACAAAGGAAACAAATTGTTGAACACCGAGGACGGTGTTACTCTTAAGGGGTGGAGTGTGTAACATCCCTCAAATTCGACCCCTATTGTTCTTACTCTTTTAAATATAATTATGAATTTTGTAAGTGGCCATGGTGAGGAGCTCAAGGCCAAGGCCCCACCAGTGGACCTCGAGCTAGTATTATGTTTAAGCCTAGAAGACTTAAAGAATGGCAATGCGACTAAAACAAAACTCACCTATAAGAAAAGATAATGACTAGGGAATAAGGTAAATGATGGGAAATCCATGAGATTATGATAGATGAGGGTGAAAATCATCTTAGCTCATCGCACGCTAGAAAGAAGATTAATTACTCACCTAAGGTAAATATTTTTTAATTGGAATGATAACATTTTTTTAATTTTTTTATTAAATTTAAAACTAGTGTTTTTTTTGTTTCATATGTGGTTTACAAATCTTTTAGGGGTTTTTTACGGAGTTAATTAGATGGGGACATTAAGTGGGGTTCTTATATATCAATGTATAGTTACCAACTTACAACTTACATCACTCAACTACTTGAGCTAGCCCACCTAACCAAAACTAGTTCTTATATAGTTATAACCTCTTTTTTAATGAAAGATTCAAAATGAAGATAACTAACTTTGATTTTATCATCTATTTTATTAGATATTAAAGTCTAACTACTTGTTTAATATTTTTGAGGTCTTCCACATTTCTCTTTTGAGATCATTCATGCTTGTGGACATTACAAAATATGACAATGCTATATAAATGATATAATCCAATGGGACAAAACCACTAATAAAAATAATATGTGTTGAGTGTTGACTTGCTCTAACTAGTTATCAAGTGAGTAATAGTATCCAATTGTGACATAAATGGTGAGTTGGATACACCCCATCTCTTTTGTATCTTTATTTATTATTTATTTGAACTGTAAAATATCTCTTATATTTAAATAAATAATATATATAATAGAGAAAAACAAAATAAGAGGGTCTATGGTTTTCTACAGCGAGAGTCTCGTGGCTAGGGTTTTGAGGGGTCTCGCTTAACTAATTTTTTCTATTTCTTCTTGCTGATTCGGAGAAGGAATGGAGTATGGTGAGGAGATGGTGGATTATTCATATGACTAGCTGGACACTCAACAAATCCGGAACTCGCCAAGTGTCGATATATTTCCTGGGTTAGTAGCCACAGCGAACTGGGGCCAGGGGTCTCCATCAGTAGTTCAAAGGCCTGAAGTAGGCATGTGGCTTTCTGTCCTTATCATTTCAGACACAGTTCTTCCTTTTTTTGCTCCGGAATTGGATAGGGTTTTTTTCTTAGTGGGTTTTTTTTCTTTGCAATTAGCCGACGCTTCGTCATCTACTCATGTTCTTCCAAGTTCTAGCCAGGCTTACAATCTAATTTTTGGCAAGGAAGATTTCCCTTCTCTTATGTTGGGAGCAGAGTTCTTTACAGAAGAGGGTTTTAAGAGTTTCTAGGTATTTCATTCTCGATTGAGCCAGCAGAAGGAGAGATGCCCCAAGTCTGTAGGAGTATTGGATCGTTGTCTCAAGGTTTTTTTTCAATAGATCAACAATGGATATGGGGAACATTCGAGAGGTCAAAATTCTCTGATGGTAGAATTTCCCTCTCTTAGAGTTTATGCTCCTATAGTGGGAAGATCAACGGATCTAACAAATGTTCCTTCGTCAAATTCAAATCAAATCCCTAATCGAAGGGGGGGGGGGGGGTGCATAAGCGAAAGAGGAATCTACAAACCAAAGGTAAGGCATGTCAATTTGTAGTCAGTATGGATCTAAAACTTTGTTAGGGTATATTCCCATTGTCAAGGTGTTATCTAAAAGATGGTTTACATTCTTTTTGAATCTTCAGCAAATTATGCACAATGGGTCTTACAAAAGAATTGGTGTTTTGTCTCCACTCCTCTACTCCTGAAACCATGGTCCCTCCTTTTGATGTGGATCATGAGCGCATGGATACTGGGTCGATTTGGGTTTTTCTTATTGATCTTCCTTTTGATTGTTGGAGGAAAGACATTCTCAAAGGCATTGGTGATTGTATAGGGACATTCCTAGAGTTAAACAAGTCACAGGAGGAAGCAGGGGAAATGGCTATATGCCGAATACTAATGTGTATCAATTTCAGAGGGGCTTGGTATGATGAGATTGAGATCATCTTTGGATATAGGGCCTTCATCCAGAAACATGACTATGGAGGGGTTCCTTTTCATTGTAGGAGATGCCACCAACATGGGCATCTCGTGGCAAATTCTCATCTTCCCTTTGCTCCAAGAAGGATCAAACAATCTTCAGAATCCCCTTCAAAGACCCTTTCCCAACTGGAAGTCCTAGATGGAGTAGAGCATGATCAAGTCGAGATATGTTCTATGGAAATGGGTCAAGGTCATGATTATCTGAATCAAGTTTCATTTGTAATGGATCATGAAGTTCTGGATGTGGAAGGAAAAGGTTATGAGCCATGTTGTGGAAAAATTTGCACAAGTGTGCATTCCTCCACTTGGTAAGAGGATAGGACTTATAGACTGCAGCAAGACCTCAGTCCTTGGATACCCTGTGTGTGGTGTGGTTGTCCTCCAAATTATCCCACAATAGATTTTTAGTGGAATTCACATGATATAAAGGAAGTTGAACAAAATGTAATAAAAAGGAAATGAGGGGGAGAATGCAAACTCCAACAAAAATCAAAGGTATGCAAAACCACTTTGTATTTCCCAATGGTCAAGTTGTACAACACCTAGGAGGTGTGGGATTCAAGGGAAACGAACAATATCCCTTAGGGTGGCCCTTTTCGTCCAAACTAAATGCTAAGTGGATGATAGAAGAATGGAGAGAGACTCTTGCACCTTGGAGGAAGGTAGCTAGGGAGCTTGGGAATGCTTACAAAGGTAGGAAGATGTGGGATATGAGGAAGCTCCAACAAAAATCCAATAGCATAACCTTGTTCTTATTTCTCTCTAAAAAATGTATGTTAATGGATTCCTTTTGTAGGCCAAGAGGTGGCCAAGAAACAACTAGATCCAAATGTGAACTCATAGACTCCATGAACTAATTCCAAGGTATGCTAAGGGGGCCATTTCATGCCACCAAGCGTGTGAGGAGACAAATTCATATTGTTGGAGGTGATGAAGCCTTGAATGTGCCACGAGAAGTAGGTGGTCCTGTTGTTTTGACAGTAGTCATGTTGTCAAAGGAAAATTCACGTGAGTATTCTGTGGGAACTGAAATGATAACATGTGCTATAGTGTGGGTTAACAATGGTTCAGCCACACAACCTCTTCTTTTGACTAGTCTTGGGAACTTTTGGACTTATGATGTATTTTGGATTTATTGACGATGCCTTTGGTGAGTTGCATTCTTTATATTGATGACGCGTTACTACAAGAATCACCGAAATGTCACATGTGTGTGATATTTAGGGGTTAACAGATGCCCCCTGATGGATGAGATTTGGAAGGTATTGTAGAGTCGATAATGCATCATTTTTTTCTTGTGTTTCTCTCATGTTCCATAGGAAAAAGCATATGTGGACAATAGGGGTCTCCCATGGTGGAAGAATGTTGCTGACAACTGTTGGAGTTGTAATAAAGAATGGTGTTTTATACAAATTAGGCAAGTATATCCATGCTCATGAGATGTTGTCAAGGTGGTTATAACGAGAGAGGACCAAGGGGTCAACTCAACTATACTATTGGGTCATGGATAAAGGAGAGGAAATGAACTAGGATATTCTACAGATTGTTGAAGAAGTGATACTTCTAAGGATCATGATAATCCCACGGGGTTGGGAGACTAGTGTGGTTGTGAAGGTGTTGTAGGGAGAACTTCATTGTTCCAGATGGACTACTACCATGGTTTGCAAATGTGAAAACTGCTAATTTAAAAGTACATTCCCACCTGATGTGATGGAGGTTTTTACGTTGAGCATAGGGGAAACCACTAATTTACGGAGCACTAATGAATCTCCCTACAAAGTTTGAGGTGATCCCTTATAGTGATTGAAAGGGATCCAAAGGTACAACTACAGCTGTTGCAACTCTCACAATATAATGTTTTGACGTCGATGAGAGGTAAAGTACATGATAAGATGAGGGTCTTATCCTGAGTATCAAGATAATGTTGTAACCAACTCTTGGATGGACAGAATTGACATAAGACCGACTAATAAGCATGGGGCTCATAACTTCCTTTGATTGATATAAACATGAGGAGTGTGGACGAGAGCCTTCCTTTTCAGAATGAAACGGGTTGATACAGAGGGAGATAAATTGCAAATAAAATGGATTTAATGGAGACACAATTCATAGAGTAATGGTGGCCAAAAAATAGGTATTGTTGAGGAGATTGTGACTCAAATACATCAATCAAAGTCGACCATGGGTTGCTGCCAAAAGAATATGGTGTTCCCACAATGTGATGTGATCGGGGAATGGTTTGCACATAAAAAATAATGGTGGGTACCCCACCCTTAGTAGTAACCAATTCTATTCAATTTATCCCACAGGAATAATCTGCATGGCCTTGATTCATGGGGCACCCATCTTCATGTTTGCAGAAAGACCCCTGCCTCATCTTGGAAATCGCCATTACAATTGTTGAGGAAAAAATTCCACAAGTGTCCATTCCTTCACTTAGTAAGGGGCTAGGCCTTGTAGGCTACACCAAGGCCTCAGTCCTTGGAGCCCCTATGTGTGCTTTGGTTGTCCTCCAAATGATCCTACAAGATATTGTTAGTGGAATTGACATGAAGTAAAGGAAATTGAACAAAATGTAATAAAAAGGAAATGGAAGGGAGAATTCAAACTCCAACAACAATCAAAGGTATTATTTAGAACTACCTTGTATTTCCCAATTATCAAGTTGTACACCACCTAGGATGTGTGGGCTTCAAGGGAAGCCAATAATCTCCCTTAGATAGGCCCTTTTTGTCCAAACTAAATGCTAAGTGGATGGTAGAATAATGGAGATAAAATATTGCACCTTGGAGGAAGGTGGCAAGGGAGCTTGGGAATGCTTATAAAGGTAGGAATAGGTGGGCTATGAGAAAGATCCAACACAAATCCATCAGCATAACCTTGCTCTTATTTCTATCTACAAAATGTATGTCAATGGATTCCTTTTATAGGCCAAGAGGTGGCCAAGAAACAACTAGATCCAAATGAGAACTCATACACTCCATGAACTAATTCCAAGGTACACCAAGGGAGCCATTTAATGCCACCAAACATGTGAGGAGCCAAATTCAAACTGTTGGAGGTGATGGATCCTTCAATGCACCATGAGAAGTAGGTGGTCCTGCTATTTCTATAGTAGCACGACTATCGAAGGAAAATATCCATGGGTATCGCGTTGGCACTAAAATGATAACATGCACTATAACACGGGTTATGAATGGTTAGCTGCACGACCTCTTATTTTGACTAGTATTGGCCAGTTTTGGACTCATTATTTCTTTTGGATTTGTTGAGGATGCCTTTGCTAAACTCCATTATTTATGTTCATGATTCCTTACTGCAAGAATCGTTGAAATGTCGCATGTGTGCAAGATTTAGGCGTTAACATCTTGCCAAGATTGGTGCCACTATAGTAAGAATTGGAGGAGGTTGAGGTAGTAGAAAATAAAGGCATCGACTTGGGACTTTCTCAAGGTATGATGAGCCTTGGTCCCCACCTTTTATATTGTTCAATTTATGATAGCTCTTTAAGTTTTGATTCTCATCACATTGTAAGCTCGGTTGCATCTCTCTTATTGAAATACCCTCCCCAAATGTTATCTTCGTATCCTATACCTAAAGGGTCATCCATTCCCTTAGACTTAGTTTCCTCTGTCTTGGTCCCTATTAGGGATAGTATACACCATTCTGGGTACAATCTATTGACCATTCTAGGTACAATATACGGTCTAGGGACAAGCCTACCTTGGGAGGGGGAGGGAAAGGGCTCGATCCTTGAGAGATTCAGATCACAAAATGAAGGGGTAAAAAATATCACCTATCCAAAGAAAAAGAAAAATCTAGGAAATAAATAGTTTCTAGAAGACAATCCTCAATAGATGGGGTTCTTAGAGAAAATATAGCCTTGCTAAAGGTTATCCAATGAGGATTATCTCCATCAATTGTATGGGGTTGGTGAACCCTCCCAAAAAATCATCTCTGAGGAGGATGGTTGATTCGGTTTGTGGGGAGATTATTATTCCTTAGTGTCCAAGATCTTGTAAGATATTTTTAAAGGATGGAAGTTCATTGTAGTAGACGCGAGAGGTCATTCAGGTGGGCTAGTAATCGGATGGAATCCCATCTAGATCAATGCAAAAAACTCTTGGGGCTTTCTCTCAAGCCTAGCTATTAACTTTTTCTCTGAAGAAGTGGCTCATGATTTTCATCTTTTGAACATCTATGGGACATACCAAGACATGGATCATTTATGGAATGAGTTATTGGACAATTATTTCATAAACTCAGGTTCCCTAATTATAGGTAGTGACTTAAACCTCTCTCTCAGAGAGTCAGAGATATCAAGTCCAAAAGTAGTAGTGGATGCCCTAAAGGACCTTTTTCAGGAAAAATTCAAAGAGAAAAGGATTATGCACATTGAACCAATTCAGAGGAATCCAACTTGGAGAAACAAGCGGGTCAGATAGGATTGGTATGCAAAATGACTAGATATTCTCTGATTATTGATTCTCTTTCAAAAGAGATCACAAATGTTAGATAGTGGGTCAATAGTGGTGGGGACTCTAATCACTTTTTGGTGATTTTTGAAATTGAAGGAGGAAGGAATAAACCACCCAGTCCTTTCAAATTTAACTCAAGATGGTTTAAGGAAGAGGAGTACCAAACTATTTTAAAGGTCTCATGGATCCATTTTGATTTGGAGGTACATCAGTTTGCAACAAGGCATTTCACTAAAAAATTAAAAAAGCTAAGGTAGGCCACCATCAGGTGGGTTTCCTAGAAGAAAATCAAATATGCCCAAGCCTTGAAAGAAGTTGAAGCGGATCTACAAACTATTTATGAATAAGAGGGTCGATCGAAGTCTCCTTTCGCAATGCAATTCTTTCCCAATGCACCCATGGCATGCTAAAATGATCCTTCTCTCCTTACCATAGGATGTGAAGAAAAACATGTCAAGTGATCTTGAAAATTCCCTTCGCGATCCAAGAGAGGGACATCGAGAATACAAGAATGGCCTCTAATACTGATTTTACCAACACCAATCTACCTGCTGTAGAAAACTATTTGTGACTCCAGACTTGAAGGCGCTTTTCCAATTTGATAATTAGCCACTGCTAATCCTTCTTCTGATAGTTTTTTGGCTTTAGGAAGAAACCCGTATATCTGAACCCTTCTTCTAGTTCCAAAACTAGAAAATGAATAGGGACCGGTCATGGTTGGTTTCTACTTCATTCAAGTTATAGCAGGTCAAATAGGACTTCCTCTTATTAACTAAGATGACAGTAGCACTTGAAAAAATGTCTAAACCTTTTTCCAGAGTGTTAGTATATCTAAAAGAGCCATCACAGAAAATGAGAATATCATCAAAAAATAATAAATGGGAAATATACAAGACTCGAGAGATCGTGACTCCCTTGAAAGCTCCTATCTGCTTGGAATTCAATAGACTCTAGATAAGCCCTTCAGTGACTAAAAGGAACATAAGAGGAGATAGTGGGCACCCCTAACGCAAGCCTCTTTCTTCCTAAATGAAATGTGAAGGATAAACATTGATGATGATGGAAAATGAAGACATGGTGATGCAACTCATAACCCAATTGATGAAAGGAACTTCAACACCTAGATGAGTGACCATAAGCCGTAAGTACAACTGGCTAACACGATTGTAATATTTTGAAAACTCAAGTTTTAGAATCACCCCTTTTGAATTTTTGGATTTCAGACTGTGCAAAATCAAATTGTTCTTCATTAACTGATCTAGAAAGTACATATTTAATCCTTTGAGTAATTATCTTCATAATTATTTTGTATATGTCATTGCAGAGAGAGATAAGCTGGAAATCATCGAAGGTGGAAGGATTCTCAGATTTAGGAATGAGGGCAGTGAATGTCGAATTAAAATATGGACAAATTATCCCATTTATTCTAGATTCTTCCACCACCCTAAGGAGGTTCGCTCCCAACACATCATAGGCATCTAAAAAGAAGCCTACCGGCCATCCTTATGGACCTAGAATTTTGTCTTTCTGGAAGCTGTGAAGTATCATCTGAAGCTCCTCATCAGTGACTTCCTCTATGAGGTCCTAATTATCACCCTCATTTACAAAGGATAAGAATAATTGGGAAATATTCACAATCTCAGCTATAGAAGGTCTTTCTTGTGCTTTAATGAATGACTGAAAGTGATATTTCTGAGTTGTTCAAAACCCTCAAATGAATTGACTTCTTGGGATTATGACTTTTTTAGTATCGATATAGTATTATTAATTTTCCTCCCTTTGGCATATGCTTGGGGAAATTTAGTATTTTCATCCCCATTTCAATTTCGAGGTAGCGCATTTGTGCTTGGGAAGGAACGGCTCTTGGGGAGCCCGATCCTAGTCGTTTGAGTTCATATATGTTGCTACCGGTTCTTTTTTCTGTTATTACATTTAATAAGTCGTGCTAGAGAGGGTGATCTCTCTCCACAGAGGATCGACCCATCTCCTTTTTATATATATATATATATATATATATATAAATGTTCTTTACTGCATTTAGGAGAATGCTAGAGAGGGCGATCTCTCTGCACAGAGGATCGACCCATATCATTTTTGGATGACAGTTGTTACAACACTAACAAGCAATGCTAGAGAGGGCGATCTATCTGCGCAGAGGATCGACCCATCTCCTTTTTAGATGACAGTTGTTACAGCATTAACAAGCAATGCTAGAGAGGGCGATCTCTCTGCACAGAGGATCGACCCATCTCCTTTTTAGATGACAGTGATTACAACATTAACAAGCAATGCTAGAGAGGGCGATCTCTCTGCACAGAGGATCGACCCATCTCCTTTTTATTACAACATTAACAGGCAATTCTAGAGAGGGCGATCTCTCTACACAGAGGATCGACCCATCTCCTTTTTGGAGGACAATTGTTACAGCATTAACAGGCAATTCTAGAGAGGGCGATCTCTCTGCACAGAGGATCGACCCATCTCCTTTTTAGATGACAGTTGTTACAGCATTAACAAGCAATGCTAGAGAGGGCGATCTCTCTGCGCAGAGGATCGACCCATCTCCTTTTTAGATGACAGTTGTTACAGCATTAACAGAGATCTCCCTCTCTAGCATTGCTTAAATTCTAGACAGTTTGTACTAAGAATTTGGTAATTTTTTTGGCGAAAATCCAAATTTCTTCATCCGGATTCCGATCCCAACACTTCCCTTTGGTGGAAATATTTCCATGGAAAATGCCAACACCTGCTATTCTGAAAGAATCAAGGTATGGCCAGATTTACAATCATTATATAGAAAGTCGGCTCCCAAGGAGCAAGTGCCACACAAAGCAAGATTTAAACCCGGTTGGGGAGGATAACAACATTCCTCCCAACCACCTCATCTATCATATCCTTCTTTTTATTTCAACAATCCATTGCACAATGTAATTGCCATTTCAACTATTTTTTCTAACAACTTCAACAGAACAAGCCTATAAAAGTAATAAAAGAGTATCTATATTTTAACAGAAAAAAAAATTTCAAATACATATGAATAATGTCATATATTTCTTTCATTTATAATATCATACTTTTTTTCATTTCAACAATCCATTACACAATGTACTTGCCATTTCAACTATTTTTTCTCACAACTTAAATAGAACAAGCCTATAAAAATAGCAAAAGAGTATCGTTATTCTAACAGAAAAATAAACTGCACAATGTACTTGCCATTTCAACTATTTTTTCTCACAACTTAAACAAAACAAGCCTATAAAAGTAGCAAAAGAGTATCCATATTCTAACAGAAAAATAAACTAAAAAAGTCTAAAATTAGGGTTGAAACCTAAGGGAAGAGACGAGTAATTATTTAAATTCCGCCTGAAATCTTCTCTGTGACTTTTCTCTACAAACATAGATGATTAAAAAACATAGAAAAAACTTAAAAATAGATATTTTAAAACAACACTCAACACGCCGAGGGCAAATTCTCAAAAACATAGATGATTTAAAAACACAGTGAACTAAAAATAGATATTTCAAAACAACAATCAACTCTATGTGAAAACATTTTTGATGTCCACCAAGGGCAACGAAGGAACAAAACAATGTAACAATCAATTATAATAGAACATCTAGTTCAAAAGTAATTAGCCTGAGCTCTCTCAACTCCACAACCAAACAGTCAATAACTAGGGATATGCCAAAACTGCATAATAATAAGAGTTTAACAATTCAAGCCCCTCTAAACACTTTCATATAGGCCCTGAATAATCAGTTTAGTCGCTATGCTCAAAAGTTCATCTTACCTAGTTTATAAACTATGACGAAGCAAATAACCAATTTAAGTAGAGGGGCGTAGCTCTCATATTGTCTGTTGCCATGTGTTTTCAGATTGGCATGGCAGGGGCAGATATTCTCGTTTCCAGATGTACCAGGACGATCACAATTAAATTTTTCGCAGCATCTACCGCAAACTCTCATACACATCTGCTTTTGACGGAAAACTCAAAAAAACAGGTTAACAAACAGGCTTTGACGGGAAGCTTCTATGCATCTTTCTACACATGTTGTATTGCAATCTGCATCAAACAACACAACGAAAAAATATCATAACAAATTGCAGTACCATCAACATTAAATATTCAGCGCTGCCAAGGATCAGCGCTATATACTAACAAAAGAAAACTTAACGAGAAGCAATAACCATATATATGGAAGATGAATTTTGCAAAAGATAAAACTACGAGAAATGAGAAGTAGCCACACACAGATATGCCAAAGATGAGGGTTGAATTCACAAGAAAAAGTTAATCAACAGTGGTAAAAATAAACTCTATAATCACAATATAAATAAAAAATTAGCAAACTAGCAACAGAAACAAATAATTACAGAAAATAATATTCAATTGATTGAGAAGATTAAATAGCATAATAAATAATTATAATAACTAGTACAATTATCTAACTTGGTGGTGGTGGTTGGTGACTTAACTAGTGGTTGGTGAATACAGATATATCACAAATTAAGTATTACAAGTTATTCATGCATCAGCTACTAGTTACTCATGCATTGGCTACCAATTATTTATGCATCCTCCATTAGTTAACCATTCATTTATAACTACCTATCAGTTTTTATATATATATATTTTTAAATCATTTATTTAAATTCTAGAAAAAGCAGAAATAGTAATCTATCTTAATTATAAAATATAAACACCTACAGCTAAAATATAATTTTATTTCTATCCAAAAATATACCTATACTAGTCTGGACAAGCCCTCCCTTCATGATCTCATTTCTTTGCAGCTGGAATCCTGTTTCTGAATCTCCAGCAGTTTCTACATGGATCTGTTTCATCAATCAGCAATGAGCTATATAGGGAAAGTAGAACTTCTGGTTAACAACAATAACATTAACGCCATAGTAGAATATAAGAGTTGTATTGGTATACATGTATATGTAAACACACATGGCGATACAGTAAAAGCTACACTCGTTACCTGAAACACAAGTCTTGTCATGGTAAGATATAAGACGAACAGACTGTTTGCAGAAGCCATGGCCGTATACTCAATGAAGAATGAAGAGTAAGTATGCTGAAGTGATACTCAATGAAGGGTAAGCATGCAACTTGTATATAGATTCAAAATGGGGACGGTTATTTAATATTTTCCACTTTTTGTGGGTCGAGGTATGGTCAAGTCCTAAATCGTTGGGAGTTTTTCTACCTTTCAACCTATTGTGGGTTGAGGTAAGGTCAAATCCGAAATGGGTGGTAGTTTTTCAGCCAGATTCTCTGGTCAAAACATGAAAAAGTGTATATTTTTTATTTAATATTAAAATTTAATTTTTACTTAATATTTTTTAGTTGAAATGATAATATTTTTTATTTTTTTTATTATACTTGTCAAGACAGATTATATAGCAATTAGTTAGTTTGTATTTATTAGTTAATTGGTTTGTAAATTTTTATTTTAAATTTTTATATAGTTTTCTATAGTTTTAGAAATTTTAATTATTAAATTGATTTTAAAACAAATAAAAATTTATATTTTAAATTTCATAAATTATATATTTTTTATTTTTGATTGGTTATTTTTATTTATTCTTTTTTTTGGTTGGCTAACAAATTTGATTTGACTAATTATCCTTACCTGGGATGTGACTTTTGTTAAATAAAAAATAAAAAATAAAATTTAAAATTTATAAAAAATGCAATTGAGACACATGTATAGTTTTTGAGAATATAAAATAATGGTGTGAAGGCAGTGTTTACAGAATCTCGGATAGGCCAATGGGTTCGCCAAGGATTTTGCGTGATCACATGTTAATATTCAATTCATAAAAAAGAAAACGAAGTTTTACACAAAATCTCAAATTCATAATTGTGAAATTTTGATATGACAATTAGTAGACTATTTTGTAATGGTGTTCTCATATACCATTTTACCATTCGAATTGATGTGAACATAAGGTTATCACTCGACAAGATGTGCCTTCATGCTAGGCCAAGTGATGATGTTCAAATTAATGGAACTTTGTCCGTTTGCTAATTAAAGCCGGTAAAGTGAGCATTGCCAACTCTATAAGGGATTGTAGTGGCATGGCAGGCTCTGTTGCAGTCAACCCAAATCATATGTTTGAACATATAATTATAAATATTTTAGGCTATTATATTTATTATTTTTCTAAATAAAATTTAAATATTATTAATTTAAATGTTAAATAAAAAAGTTTTAGTTTATGTAAATTATGTTTTTTTTTTTACAGTAACATAGAGGTAGATTATATTGAAGCTGGCATATAGCTATCGAATGCTTAGTACAATGAGATTGCAGATACAAAGACGCAACAGAACTTAGTTACATAGACGGTACAGAGTTCACCAAAACGAGGCAGGGGCTCCACATCCTCCCATCTGCCTGAAACAGTTATTTAAGTATTACTGTGGAGAATGGCGTATTGCATAGCTGGATCATTTTTCCATTTTGGCTTTCAGCTTTGCAACTTCAGCTTCCAGGGCTGCAATCCTGTTTCCAAAGTTTCCATGGAGGTTTGCTGCATCCTTGAATCCTGTACGAGTTTCATCCTTAAAGTCCTTCATTTTGCCAAAGAGGTCGACACGAAGTTGCATTAGCTCCTTATTCAGTAGGTCCCAAGACTGTTCTCCAGCCTTTGAGAGCGCTTCCAGCTTTGTATTTTGATCCTCCTGCTTGGCCCTTAGCCGGCCCAAAGCAGCTTCCAATGATCCGATCCTTTCTTCAGCAGAGACTCCTGAGCTTGATGAGCCATCAGACACCATATTGGGATCTTGAGCACAAGGGGACTGTGTGAAACTCGAGATGGGCCCGATCTTGAGCACAAGGGGACTGGGGGAAAGCTCGAGATGCTTGAACACCTTAATTCCAGAGACTGAGATCGCCAGGCAGATGAGATTGGGATCAAGGTAGAGGTGGAGCATCTTTAAAATCTTGCAGGGAGACTCCCAAGGGATGAGAGGACCTGACGGGCTGCAAGTTTGCAGGGAATCTCTGCCAGACTCAAGGAAAACGTGGGTTGAGGAGGTCCAATGAGAACGCTGTGAGAAGATCCTAGATCCCCTATAGCTATGGAATGTCACATCTCTGATGAACGCCATCTATACTTAAGATGCTTTGGCCCAGCTCGACACCACTATTTGCTTCTTTATCTGCTTGCATATTCAGCACACGAAGCACATGGAAGTATCTGATCTTTTGGAAGTATTTGCTCAGATGAAGGATTCTTTGAAAGATATGGCATAGTTTTATATTCGGAGGGCTCTTCTTGGTTATGAGGGCGTTGATAAGAATCCTAGAGTCCCCAAAGACTATGATTTTGCTAATTCCTTTAGCACGCGCTAGATTTAAACCTTGCCATAGACCACAAAATTCAGCTGTATTATTAGATTCTATTCCAAGCCCCCAGGCATAAGTGGTAAGAGAGATCCCGTTGGCTGAACTGATTACTCCTCCGGCACCTGCTGAGCCTGGGTTTCCCTTCGAGGCACCGTCGAAGAAAAGGTAGGGTTCATTCAAGGAAGACTTCCAGCACCTGAATTCATCTTCCTCAAATCTAATTTCCCACTTCTCTGTCTGTGGAACAAGGCAAGTGGAACGAGGTTGGAGATTGGCCATTAGCGAACTTAACCAGCTTACCTCATCTTGCAGAAGCTGGGTGGAGTTTTTTAATGAAATGTTGCTTTCTAGAGCTTCTCCAAGAATGGCTGTAGCCTTCACTGCAATTTTTCAGGGAGGGGATTCATGACTCCTGAATATTCTATTGTTTCTCTCGAGCCATAGCTTCCAGCAAATGGCTTTTGGGAGCCATTCCCAAGCAGTTTGAAGCAGATTCTTTTTGTTCAGCCTGAAAGGAGACAGGGACTTCCAATTGGAGAAGAGGTTTTGAACAGTATGGGGCAAATTAGTGGCATAGTTTAGGCTCATAGCTTGGAGCCAGACTTCATTTGCATAGGGATAGTCCAGCATGATGTGATCCATAGTTTCTTCATGGCATTTACAGAGGGGGCATCGGGAGGGTCCTTCCATTCCTCTTTTCTTGAGGTTGTCACCAGTGAGGATACTCTTGTGGGCTAAAGACCAGCTGAAGGTATCAATTTTCGGGATGAAAGGTTTGGACCAAATAAACTTCCAGATAATCGAGTTGGGGGCAGCATAGGGGATGGCATGTATTTCCTTGTATCCTTCAGCAGTTGTGTAAATTCTAGAAGTTCCCCAACCCCTTCTATCTCTGGAGTCTTTTTTGGAGGGGGATTTGCCTTGGAGGAGAGCAATCAATGCTTCTGCTTCAGAGTTCAGTTCAGGAGGGAAGTGGCCTAAATCCCAACCTTTCCAGTAATCTCCTTCCCAGGCAGAAAGGTCCCATAGCGAGGTGGCACCCTTGTCAAGAAGCCAAATTTGGATGTTGCTGATTTCCATATTTGAACCAATGGGGGGATTCCCTAGGATGGAGTCTTCCCAAACGTTGATTGAGATCCCATTTCTAGGGATCCAGTAAAGTTTATTTTAGAATGGGATCAAAGCTTTTATGCATAATTTGTAGATTGGGGAGCCCTTCCTAGGAGGGGGTTGCAAGTCCAGGCACCTTTTCCTAGGTCTTGGGAAATATTTTTTGCGGAGAACTTCTTTGCTCCAACTAGTTTTTCCTGAGATCAATTGCCAGAGCAACTTGGCTCCCAGAGCAAGATTTTGGATCGTTAATCTACTCACCTGGAGACCACCTTCATCCCGGGGCTTTTTAATCTTTTCCCAGCTGACCAGATGGATTTTTTCCCATTCCCTTTACCTCCTTCCCAAATGAATTTTCTGTGCAGACCTTCAATCTTGTTAACTACTGAGCAAGGAGCAAGCAAAATAGAGGATTGGTAAATAGGCATGCTATTGAGAACAGATTTTATGAGAATAGTTTTACCTGCTAGATTGAGCCAGCTGGCCCCCCAATTTTGGATTTTGCGTTTAAGCTTGTCAACAACAATAGGTTACCAGTCTGTAGAGTTGATTTTGTTTTTACAAATGGGTATTCCAAGATAAATGAAGTTGTTCCAGTCTCTGGTACCTTCCATCCCCAACGTTCTGATGATGTTCCTTAGATCCTTGGCAATACAATTCCAGCTGAAGATTTTGCTTTTTTGGAAGTTTATTTTGCTTCCGGAGATTTTTTTGTATAACTCCAACTCTTTTTTGAATTGTTCTGCAGAATGGACAGAGGCTCCTCCCAGAAGCAGTGTGTCATCAGTGAATTGGGCATGGTTAATGTCCCTGACATTGTTCACTATTCTAAGCCCCGGGAGCATGTGGATATCTTGACTGAGGTTAAGTTGATAGCTGAGCATAGAAGCCTGGATGGCATATAGAAGAGGAGAGAGTGGACAGCCTTGCCTTAATCCTCTAGAGGCTTTGAAGAAGCAAGTAGGCCTTCCATTTACTAGAGGGGCAATCCAAGGGTCCCCTACATAGCCTTTGATCCAGCTTATAAAATTGATGGAGAAGCCGAATTTAGCCATAACAACAAACAGGAATTCATGTCTAACACGGTCAAATGCGTTGGCTAAGTCGAGTTTGATGACCATACCTTTTTCCTTACGATGGATGCTTGAATGGATTGCTTCTTGGACAAGTATGATGTTATCAAGGATTTTCCTTCCTTTGATGAATCCTCCTTGATTTTCCGGGATGATTCGAGGGAGCATTCTTTTCAGTCTGGAGGCAATGATCTTTGTTATGAGCTTGTAGCCAGTATTGCACAGTGAGATGGGCCTGAAACGGTTGAAGGTAGTGGCTCCTTTTTCTTTTGGAATCAGGGCTAGGAAAGAAGAGTTAGTGCTGCCTCCCAGTTTGGTGGTTTTCTAGGAGTACCGAACCATTTTTAGGAGATCATACTTTATAATTGCCCAGCAGCAGGTGAAGAATCTAGTTGTAAATCCATCCGGGCCTGGTGTGCTATCAGGTTTCATAATAGAGAGAGCTTTTTTAACCTCATCCATGGTGATAGGCGCAATAAGGATCTTATTATCCTCCAAATTGATGAGCTGAGGAATAAGATCGAAGGGAAGGGAAGTGACGTCAATAGGATCTTCAATAGGGGTGGTGAAGAGTTCAGAAAAAGTTTCCACAGCTGCTTTTTTTATGCCTTCAGCGTCTTGGACCAGTTCTCCTTCAAACTGTATTTCCTAGACAGCTTTGTAATTCTTTCGAGCCTCTGCTTGCTTGTGAAAGAATTTTGTATTTTTGTCTCCACTCAAAAGCCAGAGGTTACGGGATTTTTGACGGTGGAACTCTTCTTCAATCCTGCAGGCGGAGAAGAAGTTTTTTTGCAGGGTCTCTTCCTTAATGGAGAGAAGATTAGATGCAGGAGAGGAATCCACGATGGCTTGATGCGCTTCCAGCTCAGCTTGGGCGAGTTCTCTGTTGGAAACCGAAGAGGGGAGGCGTTTGGCCCAGGATTTAAGGGCGAACTTGAGTCTTTTTAATTTGGATTCCCAGATAAATGAGGGCAAGCCAGAAAGATGGGCATTCCATGAGTCAGCTACCGTTTGCAGAAAGTCATCCCGTTGAATCCAAATTGGACTGAACCAGAAAGGGATCGGTCCAAGATTTTGGTCAGAAGCAAGCTCAAGCAGGATCGGCTTGTGGTCGGAGGTGCAGTGTGGGAGGATTTTGGAGGATGCTAAAAGGCCCAGCTCGAGAAATGAGGAGTGGACAAGGAAGCGGTCAAGCCTTGCTGTAACATGGCCTGGACCATTTCTTTTGTTTGCCCAAGTAAATTTACCTTTGATAGGCTTGATGTCAATCAGATCCCAGCCAAAGATGATGTCTTCGACCCATTCCCTTGAGGGATCTCTGACCAGATTACCTCCTTTCTTTTCATTAGCAGCTAGAGTTACATTCAAATCTCCAGCTATAATAATATTTTCTCTGTTCTGCAGTTGAAGGAAGGATTCAAGAGTGTTCCAGCACTCTTTTTTTTCCGCATGCAAAACAGGAACATAGAGATTGAAGAGGCTTACCCTTTGTCCAGTTTGCTTGTGGTTAAGTTTGGTGAAAACCCAGTGCACAGTTCGTTCTTCAGCTTCAAGGTCATATAGAGATGGATCCCAGAAGGTGGCTATTCCTCCTGAAGCGCCTCTTGAGTTGTTGCCAATACCAATACCTTTTTTCCAGAATTTTTTCCCAATTTGGAGGATAGCATTCTCCTCCATTTTAGTTTCCTGGACAAGCAGAATCTCTAGCCTATGAATTCGGATTAGATCTCTCATTGCATCTTCCTTCAGGGTAGAGCCAAGCCCTCTGCAATTCCAGGAAATGTATTTCATTAAGAATTATGGGGGGAGGGGTTGGCCTCTTTGGAGGCCTGGAATGTACCTTTTTTTGATCGAGTATTCATGATGCCTTTTAGAGTTTTTTGAGAGCCTTCAAGGACTGCAAGATAGGTTGCTTCTTCTCTTTGTTTCTTTTTGGATTTCCTCCCTCTTGGAGTTTTGATAGGGATAGAGTACAGACCGCTTGAGGATGTATCTTCCTCAGTTTCTTCACCTAGATCTGAATCTGGCATCAGAGGATCTTCATTCACTTCTTTGGGGGATCCTGGGTTATCAGCTCCTACTCGAGGTTGGGATAATTCCCCAAGCTCCAGTTGATCAACGTTCGGGCTTCCAGTCTCTTTCCTATTGGGTTGCTTGGCCGGTTGGAGCTCATCACAAGCTGTAGATTGATTCTTCTCATTTGGATTGGGCTCCTGATGTTCTTTGGGGTTTGGAACCACGATTGGATCTTCTTTTGAGGCTTCGTTGGGAGGCTTATTTGAGCTTGAAGGTTGGTTTTGCATGTCCATTGTGGTCCTTTCCGGATTCTTTGAATTTGTCTTGCCTTTCTTGACTTTTTGCCATCCTTCTTCATCTTCCGAGCTCTGATTTTTCGGCAGTTTCTTTGAAAATGACCATGTTCGTGACATTGGCGACATTTGAATGGGATCTGTTCGTAGTCAAGCTTTTGGTAGTATAGCCAGTCTCCAACTTTGAGTTTAACCGCTTCAGGAAGGCCTACTTCAAGGTCAACCTTGACACATATTCTGGCACATGAGTATTGGCCCTTATTGTCGGCTTTGTCAATGTATTTTCCTAGAGTGTTTCCAATTTTTTCCAGGGTAGGAGTGTTCCAGCAGTGGACTGGGAGATTGGGGAGCCTTACCCATACTGGAACTTCTTTCGGCACATCAATTTCTGCATTGAAATCTGGCGTCCATCTATTGAGGTACAGTCCTTGAGGTCCCATGAAATATGGACCATTTCTGAAGATCAGATCTCGATCTTCTTTGGCTATAAACTCAAAAATGAAGAAGCCTCGTCCTACGGGGTAACATGTAACACTATTCTTAAGCTGGGGTCTCCAGTTCCATTGGATCCAGTCGTCTGTGGTTTTGGTTGAGGGCCAAAGCCCCATAAACTGGCCAACCAGTCCCCGATCAGCTAGAGCCAGAGCAACTTCGATGGGGATATCGCATGGCAGATCAATTTCAGGGATCGAGTCGAGCTTTTTGATGAATTTAGGGATGGCAGGGTTCATGGGCTTGGATCCAAAGGGACGAAGGAGCCGGTTGAAAGCTTCAGACGCTGAAGAAGAGGTGGGAGGGGGAAGCCCTCCCTCAGGCGCAGGCATGATGCCTGAGAAAACCAGAGCGGCGGCAGCTAGTCGGCTAGGGCACGGCCAACATCCTCGATCGTGATCACAAGTTGCCTTTTCATGTCAGTTTATGTAAATTATGTTAAGGATGATACGGCATCTATATTTAATTCATTTTCTCAATAAAAAAAAATTAGTTTGAAACTGCATATTAAACTTTAAGAAATTATAATATATAGATTTTTATATATAAAATCATAAAAAATAATTAAATTTATACTAATCAAATTTCTCTTTTAAAATAAAAATATAAACAACTTATTAAAAATAAATAATCAACTTTAAATGCCATGTTATTATTAGCATTTAAACTTTTGTAACTAACCAATGTCATGTCTGGGGGATTAAATCAACAATATAAAAGTCCTTAAGTGTAATGGATCTATTTTATTCTATTATCAAATTGAAGGTAACAGGTTGATGGCACTAGCTAGTATACTAAGTAAGCCATTCTCACCTAAATTTGCAACTCTTGAACTAATGTCCAACTAGTGAAAAAGTTAGCATCTATGATTGGAGACAGAGATTGAATTGCAAAAGGATTCAAACAACATAGCTTATAAGGTATTCATGTCCTTCAACTATTTTGGATTTTCTCTAAACAACTCAACATTGTAATGATCTAGTCAAAAGGCCTAACTACAACTTTATTAAATTTGAAAATATATCCTACACTAGCAACAACAACATATCCATTGGTTTTATTGATAAGTTCAACAAAATTCTAAATATTCTCTTTGTTCTAGTTGTTAAACTTAATGTGTGGTGACTCTAGATGCAACATTATTGTGAAAGACAACAATAAAGCCTTGATATGCTTTAAGAGTGGAGGACTCCACTTGTTCCACAATAATGCCCTCAAATATCTCCCCCAAATATCCCACTTTATTAGTCACCCAAAATTATATGTTTAACGATATCCAAGCTCAATGATTCATCATCAAGAACATGGTGGACATTATCAATATGATTAATCACAACAAATTTTGTTGATTCCTTGATTTATGAAGCTAACTTAGAACTTAGTTGTTTCTTTTGGTGCATCCAAATGAAGACATGAGTCTATGCAACATAGTTTAGAAAAATAAAATATTGACTCAAATGATTCTCTCTATTACTAATTTAAAATTTCTCATGAGTTTGTCACACATTATAGCATATGCTTTTTTAAGAAAAAATTAAGTGTATATATTTTTAGTAAGAAAATTATTTTCATATTCTCTCCTTTCATATGTAGTAACATAATTATCATTATTTTAACATTACAAAACAATTAAAGATTTAAAAAGAATTTTAAAAAACTTTTAAAATTATATACTAGTAATTCACTTTACATTTTTTTTTGTTAATATCTAAAAATGTATCCATGTACGATTACAACAAAACATTATTAAAACATAATAAATTAATTTTAAATTTTAAAACAACTAAAGCTAAAGAAACTAATAAGCAATTATTAATTATTAAAAATATTAAAAAAAAACTAAAAAACTTATTTTTAAAACATAAAAGAAATAGAAAATTACTATTGCTATTATTTTTTCCATTGAAAAATACTATTATTATTATTTTTAAAAATTACTTTCAAAATTATTATCTTTGGCATCATGTTAAATGGTTATTTGATTGTATCCTTAGCATACAACAAAACATTTTTTTTATTTTACTAATTATTTTTATTATCAAATACAAAATTTATTTATTTATTTCTAAATTAATTTTATTTTCTTCTTAAAAAGCAGGTATAAGCAACTTTGCTATTTTAACTTGTTAAATTTAAAACTAGTTTTTTTGGTTTCATATTTGGTTCACAAATCCTTTAGGGGCATTTTACGGAGTTAACCGGATGGGGACATCAAGTGGGGCCCTTACATAACCTTCAGTTCACAACTTACATCACTCAACTACTTGAACTAGCCCACCTGACCAAAACTAGTTCTTATATACTTATAACCTCTTTTTTAATGAAAGATTCAAAATAAAGACAACTAACCTAGATTTTATTATCTATTTTATTAGATATCAATGTCTAACTACTTATTTAATATTTTTGACTTATTCCACATTTCTCTTTTGAGATCTATGTGACCATGCTATGTAAATGATATCATCCAATGGGACAAAACCACCAATAAAAACAATATATGTTGAGTGCTTACTTGCTCTAACGAGTTATCAAGTGAGTAGCCAATTGTGACATAAATGGTGAGTTGGATACACCCCATCTCTTTTGTTTTTTATTTTTAATTCATTTGAATTGTAAAATATCTCTTATATTTAAAAAAATTATATTTATAATATAGAAAAAAAAATAACAGGGTTTATGGTTTTTTGTGGCGAGAGTCCTGTGGCTCGGGTTTTGAGGGGTTTGGCTTAACTAATTTTTTCCCTTTTTTTTTCTTGCAGAGTCAGAGAAGGAATGGAGTATAGCGAGGAAATGGTGGATTATTCATATGATTAGATGGACACTCAACAAATCTGTAGCTCTCCAAGTGTCATTATATTTCCTGGGTTAGTAGACATACTAAACTGGGGTCGGGGGTCTCCGTCAGTAACTGAAAGGCCTATAGTAGGCATGTCTCTTTCTGTCCCTATCATTTGAGACACAGTTTTTCCTTTTTTTGCTCTGGATTTGGATAGGGTTTTTTCCTCAGTGGGTTTTTTTGCTTTGCAATTAGCCGATGTTTCCTCGTCTACTCATGTTGTGCCAAGTTATAGCTAGGATTACAATCTAATTTCAAGAGAGGAAGGTTTCCCTTCTCTTCTGTTGGGATTAGAGTTATTTACAGAAGGAGGGTCTCAAGAGTTTCTAAGTATTTCATTCTCGGTCGAACCAGCAAAATGGGAGATCCCCCAAGTCTTTAGGAGTATTGGATCGTTGTCTCAAGGGTTTTTTCAACAAATCAATAATGGAGATGGGGAACATTCGAGAGGGAAAAATTATCCTATGGTAGAATTTCCCTCTCCTATGGTTTATGCTCCTATAGTGGGAACATCAATGGATCTAACAAATGCTCCTTTGTCAAATTCATATCAAATCCCTAGTCGAAGCGGGTGGGGTGCCGATGTGAAAGAGGACTCTATAGACTAAAGGTAAGGCATGTCAATTTGTAGTCGATATGGATATCAAAATTTAGTAAGATATGCAAAGATGGTTGAAAAAACCATTGTTGGTAGAGCAAGAGGCCGCAATTTTAAAGCCAATACCCTAAGGGATTGGGTCGAGGCTAACTGGATCTAGGCCTTAGTGTATACTCCCACTGTCAAGGTGCTATCTAAAGGATTGTTTACATTCCTTTTTAAGTCTGCAGCAAATTATGCAGAGTGAGTATTATAGAAGAATTGATGTTTTGTCTCCACTCCTCTACTCTTGAAACCATGGTCCCCCCTTTTGATGTGGATCATGAGTGCATGGATACTGGGCTGATTTGGGTTTGTCTTGTTGATATTCCTTTTGATTGTTGGAGGAAAGACATTCTCAAAGGAATTGGTGATTTCCTGGGGACATTCCTAGAGTTAAACAAGTCATGGGAGGAAGTAGGGGAAATGGATATGTACTGAATACTAGTGTATATGGATTTTAAAGGGGGTTGGTATGATGAGATTGAGATCATATTTGGAGACCGGACCCTCATTTAGAAACATGAATATGAAGGCATTCCTTTTCGCTATAGGAGATGCCACCAACATGGGCATCTCGTGGTAGATTGTAATCTTCCTTTTGCTCCAAGAAGGATTAGACAATATTCAAAATCCCCTTCAAAGACCCTTGCCCAACTGGAAGTCCTAGATGGAGTAGAGCATGATAAGATGGAGTTATGTTCTACGGAAATGGGTCAAGGTCATGTTTATCTGAATCAGGATTTAGATGCAATGGCTCATGAAGTTATGGAGGTGGAAGGAAAAGGTTATGGGTCGTGTTGTGGGAAAAATTGTACAAATGTGCATTCCTCCAATTGGTAAGGGGCTAGGCCATATAGGCTGCAACAATTCCATAGTCCTTGGAGCACCTTTGTGTGGTGTGGTTGTCCTCCAAATGATCCCACAAGAGATTGTTAGTGGAATTCTCATGAAATAAAGGAAATTGAACAAAATGTAATAAAAAGGAAATGGGGGGGAGAATGCAAACTCCAACAACAATCAAAGGTATGAAAAATCACTTTGTATTTCCCAATGGTTAAGATGTGAAACACCTAGGAGGTGTGGGATTCAAGGGAAGCCAACAATTTCCCTTCGGGAGGCCCTTTTCATCAAAACTAAATGCTAAGTGGATGATAGAACAATGGAGAGGAACTATTGCACCTTGGAGGAAGGTGGCAAGAGAGCTTGGGAATTCTTACAAAGGTAGGAAGAGGTGGGATATGAGGAGGCTCCAATAAAATTCCAATAGCATAACCCTATTCTTCTTTCTATCTAAAAAATGCATGTCAATGGCCTCCTTTTGTAGGCTCAGAGGTGGCCAAGAAACAACTAGATCCAAATGTGAACTCATAGACTCCATGAACTAGTTCCAAGGTACACCAAGGGGGCCCTTTAATGCCACCAAGTGTGTGAGGAGACAAATTCAGATTGTTGGAGGTGATGGAGCCTTGAATATGCCACAGGAAGTTAGGTGGTCCCGTTGTTTTTATAGTAGTGCAGCTATCAAAGGAAAATCCACGCGAGTATCTCATGGGCATTGAACTAATAACATGTGCTATAGCACAGGTTAATAATGGTTCAGCTGCAAAACCTCTTGTTTTGAATGGTGTTGGGCACTTTTGGACTTATGATGTATTTTGGATTTGTTGAGGATGCCTTTGGTGAGCTTCATTCTTTATAGTGATGATTCCTTACTACGAGAATCACTAAAATGTTGCATGTGTGTGAGATTTAGGAATTAACAAATACCCCCCAATGTATGAGGTTTGGAAGGTATTATAGAGCCGATAATGCATCATTTTTTTCTTATGTTTCTCTCCTATTATGTAGGATCAAGCATATGTGGACAATAGGGGTCTCCCATGGTGGCAGACTGTTGATGACAACCATTGGAGTTGTAGTAAAGAATGGTGTTTTATACAAATGATGCGAGTATACCCATGCTCATGAAATGTTATCAAGGTGATTAGAATGAGAGAGGAAAATGGGTCAACTCAACTATATTGTTGGGTCATGGATAAAGGAGAATCCGATCCATGTGAGAGTAAATGAACCAGGATCTTCTGCAGAGTGTTGAAGAAGCGGTATTGCTATTGATCATGATAATCCCATGGCGTTGGGAGACCAATGTGGTTGTGAAGTTGTTGTAGAGAGAAATTCATTGTTCCATATGGAACACTACCATGGTTTCCAAATGTGAACACTGCTACCTTCAAAAGTACATTCCCCCGAGATGCGATGGAGGTTTTGACATTGAGCATAGGGGAAACAAATAAGTTAGGGATCACTAATGAATCTACCTACAAAGTTTGAGGCAATCACTTATAGTGATTGAAATGGATCCCAAGGGACAACTACAACTACTGCAACTCTCATAATATAAGTTTTTGACATCAACGAGAGATGAAGTACATGATAATACGAGGGTCTTGTATTGAGAACCAAGATCATTTGTAACCAACTATTGGATGGAAATACTTAACACAAGACTGGATGATAAGTGTGGGGCTAATAACTTGCTTTGTTCGATGTAAACATGGGGAGTGTGGAAAGCGGCCTTCCTTTTCGGAACAAAACAGGTTGAGACAGAGGGAGATAAACTAAAAATAAAAGGATTTTAATGGAGACACAATATGAAGAGTAATGTTCGCCAACAAAATAGGTACTGCTTAGGATAGTGTGACTCAAATACATCGATGAAAGGAGACCATGGGTTCCTGCGAAAACAATATGGTGTTCCCACAATGTGATGTGATGGGGGAATGGTTTGTACATAAAAAATAATGATGGGGTCGCCACCATTAGGAGTAACCGATTCTATTCAAGTTATCCCACATGAATAATCGGCATGGCCTTGATTCATGGGGAACCCATCTTTGTGTTTGCAAACCAATCCCCACCTCATCTTGGAAAGCGTCATTACAACTGTTGTGGAGAAAATTCCATAAGTGTACATTCCTCCACTTGGTAAGGGGCTAGGCCTTGTAGGCTACATAAAGGCCTCAGTCCTCAGAGCTCTTGTGTGTGGTGTGGTTATCCTCCAATTGATCATGCAAGAGTTTGTTAGTGGAATTCACATGAAGTAAAGGAAATTGAATTAAATGTAATAAAAAGGAAATGGAGGGGAGAATTCAAACTCCAACAACAATCAAAGGTATGAAAAACCGCCTTGTATTTCCCAATGGTCAAGTTGTCCACCACCTAGGAGGCGTGGGCTTCAAGGGAAGCCAAAAATCTCCCTTAGGTAGGCCCTTTTTGTCCAAACTAAATGCTAAGTCGATGGTATAACAGTGGAGAGAAACTATTGCACATTGGAGGAAGGTGGCAAAGGAGATTGGGAATGCTTATAAAGAGAGGAAGAAGCGGGATATAGGGAATATCCTACACAAATCCAGCAGCATAACCGTGCTCTTATTTATCTCTACAAAATGCATGTTAATAGATTCCTTTTATAGGGAAAGAGGTGGCCAAGAAACAACTAGATCCAAATGTGAACTCATACACTCCACAAATTGATTCCAAGGTACACCAAGGGGGCCATTTAATGCCACCAAGCATGTGAGGAGTCAATTTCATATTGTTGGAGGTGATAGAGCCTTTAATACGCCACGAGAAGTAGGTGGTCCCACTATTTTAATAGTAGCGTGACTATTGAAGAAAAGCTACACAATTATCACGTTGGTACTAAACTGATAACATGCACTATAGCGTGGGTTATCAATGGTTACCTTCACGACCTCTTCTTTTGACTGGTCTTGGGTACTTTTAGACTCATGATTTCTTTTGGATTTGTTATGGATTCCTTTGGTGAACTGCATTCTTTATGTTGATGATTCCTTACTGGAAGAATCATTGAAATGTCACATGTGTTGTATATTTAGGCATTAACAGCCTACCAGGCTTGGTGCCATTGTAGCAAGAATTGCAGGAGATTGGGGAAGTAGAAAATAAAGGCATCAACTGGGGCCTTTCTCAAGGTATGATGAGCCTAGGCACCCACCTTTCATCATTTTCAATATATGATAGCTCTTTAAGTTTGGAATCTCATCACATTGTAAGATCGGTTGGATCTCTCTCATTGAAATCCCCTCCCTGAATGTTATCTTGGTATCCTATACCTAAAGGGTCAGCCATTCCCTCGGCCTTAGTTTCCTCTGTCTTTGTCTATAGTAGGGATATTCTATACCATTCTGGGTAAAATCTATGCACCATAAGGGTACAATATATGGCCTAGGGACAAGCCTACCTTGGAAGGGGGATGGAAAGAGCTCGATCCTAGAGAGATTCAGATCACAAAAGGTAGGGGTTAAAAATATCACCTATCCAAACCAAAAGAAAAAGCTAGGAAATAAATAGTTTGTAGAAGAAAATCCTCAATAGATGGGGCTATTAGAGAAAATATGGCACTGGTCAAGGTTATCAAATGAGGATTATCTCCATCAATTGTAGAAGGTTAGCAAAGCCTTCCAAAAAATAATCTCTAAGGAGGACAGTTGATTAGGTCGATGGGGAGATTATTATTCCTCAGTGTCCAATATATTGTAAGAGATTTTTAAAGGATGGAAGTTCATTGGGCATATGCGAGAGGTCATTCGGGTGGGATGGTAATAAGATGGAATCCCATCTGGATCAATGCAAAAAAAATTTGGGGATTTCTCTCAGGCCTGACCATTAAATTTTTCTTTGAAGATATGGCTCATGATTTTCATCTTTTGAACATTTATGGGACATACCAAGACATGGAACATTTCTGGAATGAGTTATTGGAAAATATTTCATAAAATCAAGTTCCCTTATTATAGGAAGTGACTTAAACCTCTCTCTTAGAGAGTCAGAGGTTTTGGGTCCAAAAGTAGTAGTGGATGCCCTAAAGGACCTTTTCCATGAAAATTTCAAAGAGAAAAGGCTTATGGACATTGAACCAATTTAGAGGAATCCAAATTGGAGAAACAAGCAGGCCAAAGAGTATTGGATTGCAAAATGACTAGATCATTCTCTGATTGTTGTTTCTCTTTCAGAAGAGATAAAAAATCTCAGATAGTGGGCTAGTAGTGGTGGGGACTCTGATCACTTGTTGGTGGTTTTTCAAATTGAAGTAAGAAGGAAGAAACCACCTAGTCCCTTCAAATTTAACTCAAGATAGTTTAAGGAAGAGGAGTACAAAACTATTTTAAAGGACTCATGGATCCCTTTTGATTCAGAGGTACATCAGTTTGCAGTAAGGAATTTCACTAAAAATTTAAAAAAGATAAGGTAAGCCACAATCAGTTGGGATTCCTAGAAGAAAATCAAAGATGCCCAAGACTTGAAATAAGTTGAATCAGATCTACAAACTATCTATGAATATGAATTGGATGATGATCCACTACAAAACATTCTATTTGAGTGAGAGGATTCAAATTCAACCCGTGATCTCTTGGAAGTGTTTTGAGCAGCCTCTTCTTCCATCTTATATTTGTTTCTCTCTTTAGTTGGAACTTTGTCACAAGTTTTGAATCCCATAGCCGTACCTTTATCACATGCCATAATCCCACACAAATGCTTTCTCCACCGAGTATATGAAACAGTGTAAGTATTAGTGCAATGGGGGCATATAAACTTTGTGGTTCCATCCCCTCTCCCTCCCACAAGTCTTCTCACATACTTCCACAAATGTGTTGTGTCTTTTTGTTTTTTCCCCTCATCACTCGCAAGCTCATCATTATCATCACCCTCTTCCCCTACCTCCTCTTCTCCATAGTCTGTGTCACTCTCTACCTCTTCCCCCTCATCACTACCACCACCATATCTACTTCCCAACACCATTATAATGAGAATAAGTGGAACCAAAATCCAAAACCACATACCCATCATGTTTCTTGACTTGAGATGAGAATCACTAATTGCCTGCAATAGAATGATGGAGAAGTATAAATTGGAAAGAGTAGGAGAAGAGAACTACAAGGTTTAAAATTTTTAACATATTAAATATTTTTTCAAAAACAAACAAAGAGTGGGGTTTGGAGCTTACCTCTTTAGATCTCCAATGGTGGTTGAATGTCTCTATGGAAGCATTCAAGCTCCCTTCCAAGTTCTCACAAATAGTAGCCTTCAATCTCCCCTTCAATATCCCTTCCAAGATCCCACAAATTTTCTCTCAAACAACAAGCAAACCCACTCAATAATCCTAGCAAAGAGAAGTGAAATGCATGAAATGAGAAATAGAATGAGAGGAAATGAGTGAAAGAGTGTTTATATCCCGATGAATCAAGGGGTTCATTTCTGATCTGACGGCTCTCAAGCATCCGTGGCCATTATGAACACCTATACATTGGCCATATGCACATGTGGGAGATAACGAAACCCCGTTCTGCTCAGCAGTTTGGGTTCCGTGCCCCTGAAGCAAATCCTCAAAGTGTCCTTGAATGGCCATGGGGTGCCTAACAAAAATTCCCATAGCACAAAAACCGTGACTCTGTTCATGAAGCCATCAATTCCGATGGATTTTGAACTTCGGGTTTCTGCTAGGGGACACCCCACACTATGCCTCAAAAGCACGAAAACGATTCTATTATGCCATCTCCAAAATTAAGGTTTTTCTTAGTGAAGGCGATGGCAATTTTTTTCAAGGGGGTCATTTCTGATCCGATGGATCCTGGGTGTGTGTGGCCATCATGAACACCTACACACTGGCCATATGCATCTAGCATAGCTAACGGAACACAATCCCACTTGCTGGTTTTGGTTCCGTGCCCCCGAAGCAAATCCTCAAAGTGTCCCTGAATGGCCACGGGGTGCTTGAAAAAAATTCCCATAGAAAAAAAAAGCATGACTCTGGTCGTGAATCCATTGATTCTGATGGATTCAGGACACCGTGTTTCAGCTATGACACCCCCCACACCATGCTTCAAATGTCCAGAAACAATGTTATTGTGTCATCTCTAGAACTAGTGTTTTTCTCAATGAAGGCCATGCCAATTTTTCTCAAGGGGGTCATTTCTTATCCAAAGGATCCTAAGTGTGCATGGCCATCATTAAAACCTCCACACTAGATATATGCACATGTGGGAGCTAATGGAACCCAAATCCGATCGTCGGTTTGAATTTTGTGGCCCTTGAGCAATTCCTTAAAGTATCCCTTAATGGCCATGGGGAGCCTGACAAAAATGCCCGTTGCACCAAAACCATGACTCTGGTCATGAATCCATCGATTCCAATGGATTCAGGACACCAGTTTTCAGCTGGGGGACCCCCCACATCGTGCCTCAAATAACTGGAAACAGTGTTATTGTGCCATCTCCGGAACTAGGGTTTTGATCAGTGAAGGCCACGTCAATTTTGCTAAACGGGGTCATTTTTTATCCGAGGGCTCCCAGGAGTGTGTGGTCATCATGAAAACCTTCACACTAGAAATATGCATGTGTGAGAGATGATGAAACCCAATTCCGCTTTCCGGTTTGGGTTCCGTGCCCCTGGAGAAAATCTTTAAAGTGTCCCCGAATGGCCACGGGGTGCCTGACAAAACTTCCCATAGGACCCAAAATGTGACTCCGGTAATGAGACCATCAATTCCGATAGATTCTAAATGTTGGGTTTTAGTTGGGTTCCCTCCCACACCGTTCCTCAAATTCCCGAAAACGGTGTTGTTGTGCCATCTCCAGAACTAGGGTTTTGCTCAGTGAAGGCCATACCAATTTTGCTCACAGGGGTCATTTATGATACGATGGCTCCTAGGAGTGCATGTCCATCATGAACACCTTCGAGCTGGCCATATCCATGTGTGGGAGCTGATGGAACCCAAGTCCGCTCGCCGGTTTGGGTTCCAAGCCCCCAAAAAAAATCCTCAAAGTGTCCCTGAATGGCCACAGGGTGCCTGAAAAAAATACCTGTAGCATCAAAATCGTGACTCCAATCATGAATATGTCGATTTCAATAAATTCAGGATGTCGGGTTTTAGTGACCCCCCCCCCCCACACTGTGCCTCAAACTCCTAGAAACGGTGCTATTATGCCATCTCTGAAACTACATTTTTGCTCAGTGAAGGCCAATCTCAACAGGTTCATTTCTAATCCACGACTCCCAGGCATGTGTGGCCATCGTGAACACATCCAAACTAGCTATATGCATGTGTGGGATATTAAGGAATCCAAGTACGCTCGTTGGTTTGGGTTCCGTGCCTGGAACAAATCCTCAAAGTGTCCTTGAATGGCCACGGAGTGCCTGACAAAAATTCCCATATCACAAAAAATCGTGACTCTGATCGTGAAGCCGTCGATTCGGACTAATTCAGGATGTCTAGTTTCAGCTGGGGGACCCCTCACACCGTGCCTCAAACACCCGAAAATGGTGCTATTGTGCCATCTCTGGAACTAGGGTTTTGCTTAGTGAAGACCATTCCAATTTTGCAAAAGGGGTTCATTTATGATCTGAAGGATCCCAGGAGAGCATGTCCATCATGAATACATACCCAATGGCCATGTGTATGTGGGAGCTTAAACAATCCAAGTCCGCTCGCCGGTTTGGGTTCTGTGCCCTGGGAGAAAATCCTCAAAAGCATACCTGAATGGCCACGGGGTGCCTAGAAAAAATTCCCATAGCACCAAAACTGTGATTCCGATTGTGAATCCATCGATTCTGAGGGATTCGAGGCATCGGGTTCTAACTTCCCCCCCCCCCCCCGACCATGCCTCCAACGCCTAGAAACGGTGCTATTGTGCCACCTCCAAAACTAGGATTTTTCTCAGTGAAGGCCATTCTAATTTTGAAAAAGGGGGTCAGTTCTCATCGAACGGCTCCCAAGCATGCATGGCCATCATGAACACCTCCACACTAGCCATATGGATGTGTGGGAGCTGAAGAAACCCAAGTCCGCTTGTTGGTTTCGATTATGTGCCCTAGAGCAAATCCTCAAATTGTCCTTGAATGGCCATTTGGTAACTAACAGAAATTCTCACAGCACCATAACCATGACTTCGATCATGAATCCGTCAATTCCAATGGATCTGGGACGTCAGGTTTCAGCTGGGGGACCCCCCACAATGTACCTCAAATGCCCAGAAACAATGCTATTGTGCTATTGTGCCATCTCCAATTTTGCAAAAGGGGGGCATTTATGATCCGAAGGCTCCCAGGCGAGCATGGCCATCCTGAACACATAAAAAATGTCCATATGAATATGTGGGATATGAAATAATCCAAGTCCACTCACTGGTTTAGGTTCCATGCCCCTAGAGCAAATCCTCAAAACATCCCTAAATGGCCACAATGTTCCTGAAAAAAATGCCCATAGCAATAAAATCATGACTCCGATAACCAAGCCGTTGATTCCAGTGGATTCTAGACACCCGGTTCTAGCTATGCCCCCCCCAACCATGCCTCCAATGCCCAGAAACGGTGCTATTGTGCCATCTTTAGAACTAGGGTTTTTCTTAGAGAAGGTCATTCTAGTTTTGCAAAAGGGGTTCAAGTTTGATCTGAATGCTCCTAGGAATGCATGGCCATCTTGAACACCTAGGCATTGGCCATATCCACGTGTGGGAGATGACAGAACCATGTTCTACTCGCCGGTTCATGTTCTATGCCCCCAGAGCAAATCCTCAAAGCGTCCCTGAATGGACAAGGGTTGCCTAGGAAAAATTACCATAACACCAAAATCGTGACTCCAATCGCAAAGCCATTGATTCCAATGGATTTAGGATGCTAGGTTCAATTTGTCGGACCCCCCCCCCCCCCACCATGCCTCCAATGCTAAAAAATGGTGCTATTGTGCCATCTACGGAAGTGGGGTGTTGCTCAGAGAAGGCCATTCCAATTTTGTGAAAGGGGGTCAATTCTCATATGAACGCTGTTGGACGTGCATGGACATTGTGAACACCTCAACACTAGCCATATGCACATGTGGGAGCTGAAGGAACCCCGTTCTGCTCCTTGGTTCAGGTTCCATGCCCCTAGAGCAAATCCTCAAAGCGTCCTTGAATGGCCACGTGGTGCCAGGTGTCTCTAGATTTGTTTTTGTCTGGTTTCAAGGGATAAATCAAGGTCTATAAGCTAGTTTAGGTTCTATATGGATAGACTAGGTCTCTGGGGCTAGGTTACATCTCTAGGGATAGATAAGTATTCTAGATTGGATCTCCAGGGTTCTAGGTCCACATTAGGCTTTCCAAGGCTAGATTTGTTTTTGTCTAGTTTCTAGGGCTAGATTACGGTCTGTAAGATAGATTAGGTTCTATAGGGATATATTAGGTCTCTGGGGCTAGGCTACATCTCTAGGGATATATAGGTATTCTAGATTAGGTCTCTGGGTTCATAGGTCCACATTATGCTTTCCAGGGCTACATTTGGTTTTTTCTAGTTTCTAGGGCTAAATCAAGGTCTATAAGCTAGATTAGGTTCTATAGGGCTAGATTAGGTCTCTGGGGCTAGGTTACATCTCTAGGGATAGCTAAGTATTCTAGATTAGGTATCTAGGGTTGTAGGTCCACATTAGGATTTCCGAGGCTACATTTTTTTTTGTATGGTTTTTGGGGCTAGATCAAGGTCTTTAAGATATAGGTTATATTTCTTAGAAGGAACATGTAGATCTCTTCCAACCCATATAGTGTTATTATGAGATATCTTAGTTTGTTAGTATTTCCTTTTGTGATCAGGGTGAATGTCAACATTATTGATCTATTGGCTTAGGAGCACGTAGGGGTGATTGTACCGCCCAATATATTTATATCATTTGTTTCTTCCATCCATGAGACTTACAGTTATATGGCATAGGAGAAGTGTGATGATGAGATTGAATTCATCCATGCATGTTCTACTTATTCATTAGAGAGGTGTGATGCCTTAATAGAGGACGTTGTTGAGGGTGATTCAAGATTCATAGATAATGTGAGTATTACAAAGTATAGAGCCATGGATTATCCATTGAATGGTTTGAGATGGATTGTATCACAAGAGATGGTATGTGATTGATATGCACACTTGTAATAAATTTCTCAATGGATGTCAGATTTCATATTGTCATTTTCTTATTGTTATTCCCTTGAGCAATTAAGATCTCTAGCCTCAATGGCAGACACCTTGCATGGTGGCCACATGGAGTATTCAATTGGTGGGAGAACACCCTAGAAGACACATGTAGGAATGTGTATTACAAAGGAGGGACACAATCACTAGATAGCATATGGTGCCATGGTTTCCTTTTTCGAGGATTGGACATGGATTGATGGTCTTTCCTTACATATGTACACATGTACTGTACAGGTGGAGCACTTCTCTAGTGCATGGATCACTTATGTTTCTTCCCTAGAGTGTTATCATATGTTATATATATGCTATATAATATGAGTTTCAATCTTGTTTATGCATGTGAAGTTTTCCGAAAGGGATGGAAACTTGAATAGGAGTGATTGGTTTAAAACATCAATGTATTGTAATAGTAACTTAAACATAACTTAAGCATCAAATAAACGATATAAGATAACATGATCTATGAGAAATAAAATATCTAACATGAATAACATTAGATGTGCATGAATAAATAATCACATGACTATACTATGTACCTCAATCAATTAGGCCTTCTGGATCCTCTCTGTTCTTTATTGTCTCAAAAAACCTCGCACGCTCTGCATGAGGTAGTAAGTAGTGTACCTTGTTTGATGACTTCGTTGACATTGTTTGTATTTGGATGTTTGTACCAACAATCAAGTGCGTAAAGTGATACACCCATGAAACTGGTCTATAATCCATGTATGTGTATCCATTTCTCTTTGATCCCTTTCCATCTACTATAAGATATTATCCCTAAAAAACCATCGAGCCAGTCAGGAAGATAATGCCTTCACTTTCAGTTAATGATGCGAGGAGGGTTTGCCTCCCGTGGATGCATCGTTCCAGCCAATAATTTGTGCCAGTTGCAGTGTCTGTCAAGGAGACAATTACATATATGTGTCCTGCAAAAATTCATTTTGCGGTCATATTCCAACAAGTAGTTGTTTGATAACATGGTTAATTAGAAAAACAAGAAGGGAACCAGGATATGAACGTAGAAATGTTTACCTGGTTGTACAAGATCAGATATATGATCATATTCATTTGAATTAGAAGAATGGCCTTCCTCTCACTGGATTGTTTCAACAAATGCACGTGGGTTTACTGCAAGTGATACATGATCCCATTCATCAACCCAATATATTGATTCACACTCATCCCACTCACCGCTGCTACAAGGCCCACAAAAGAAAGCAAGTTTTCGTGTCCATATTTCAAATAAGGGGTTGTTGGAGCTTCGAACCGAATGAAATCCATGAGTTCCTTGTACAGTACAACAACTATAATAACGTGATTGATCTATATCAACCATGTGCCATAAATTTCTGACAACATGTCCTATACTTGTTGGCTTGTGATTCTCTGTGGTTCGATCTGACATTTTTGCAGAGAACCATTGAACTATGGATTCTGCATCCCGAATATGATAGTTTGTCATGCACCTCATCTCCTCCCTTCATAGGGAAGTTTTGAGACATGCTCCAGTCCCATCACGCTCTCCCTTTCCATACCCGTTCTCAAAATAGTTCCATATATACAACACATCATAAGTCTTGTGAAAAATACTCAACCACTGGAAATACGTGCATTTTTGAACTGGCCTGCACAACCATCTGACCATATCCAATGTTGATCCATCTGTATACCTCTCTCCTTCATCTGATCATAGAAAATTATGAGGCAATGTTGCACATAATGTAGGTCATGGCACCTATCATCACTGATGTAGAAGTTGGTCTCTTTTAATATTATCCTCATGTCATTGATCCTCTCTGGTGTGTGCCTATATGTGATATGGACCATTAACTTGGTCTGAATGGTAGTATTGACTTTGAATATCATTATGTGGTTGCGGGGTGTAGTTTTAAGCAAAGTCCACAACCAACAATATTGTTCCATTGGGAAAGGTGTCCCTACACTTTATGTACTCTTCATCCTTCCATCGTGCTACATGGACATGGTGTACATATTGCTCGGTCTTTTTGTATAATTCCTTCATGAAATCACAAATTTGTACTTGGTGCCACAAAACCAAGGGAATTAATACAATGTGACATTTACAATATGAATATATATATATATATATATACAAATTCAACATGTACAATATGAAAGTATGCAAACTTAGATTACCTGTGACTTTACCAATGCAATTTTTTTGCTTTCCTTCACGCTATCTACTTGATATGTTATGTACTTTAAGTTTTACATTTCTACTGACATCCTCCCAAATTCATGCTCCTCTCTTTCATGGATGCAGCGGCTCAATAATGAAAATCTATTGCACCTAGAACATGTCCCATATAAACATGATCTTTTATAATATTTTTGTCCTTCAAGTCTTGGACACATTATGCTATGTATAAATTATCTGCATGCATTCGGTGGTTGTAACGATGAGCAGTCTTGCACAGGGTATTTTTTAAGGATTCTAATATTAAACTTAAGTATAGTATCCTAGGCAATTATTTTGGATTGAAAAAAACATGTATATAGATAGGTATGCGAATATTAAATATATAACATACAATTTACTACTGAAATGTGTAAATTTTGGCGAATATTATGATAAAAAAACATATTTTATGTAAATATAGGTGATATTAGATACTAAAAATGACCAAATAGCAAATTTTTTTTTTTTTAAAATGCTCAAAAAATAGCCAATTGGCAAAATTTCACCCTTAAAAATTACCCTGGTCCTGCACAATGTTAGTATGAAAATCACACATCATATGTCTGTATGTATCATAATAGTAATCAAATTCTACATGGTATCTACAACAACATGTGTTGTGGTCAATACAAATTCTAACATACCAGGGTTTGCATCTTTCAAAGGACCTTTGGCCCAAGTTCAATTATGTGTGCTCATTATTGAACCTCTCATAGAGTTTTGTTTTTGTAGTGTCAAGGAATTGCTTGACATGGGGTTCACACTCCTTAACATCTTTTCTCAACTTTAACACATCTCTTTGACTCGATGATGGTCTAGTGTTATCATGCCAAAACGTTTATAATAGTTCTTTAATAGCATCAATAAGCTTCATGTATGAACAAGGTAACCTACCAACAAAGGCCCAACAATATTTTTGGCCTGGGGTCTCAAGTTTTTCTCTAATAGAATAATACTTTTGAAGATTATTTCTATCTACATTAAATATTTTACATGTGTGTGATAATAGGAAACGTTTCCTTATGGATTTATCTCCAATCGATTCTGACAGTACATGATGGGCAACATTAAGATCTTTTGTATGATAAGTTTTTCCAATCAAATTAAATTTAGACTGTAGATTTCTAACAACATGATTGTTTGCCTCTAAAATTCTAACTACCTCTATGCCTAAAATTCTCCTAACATGAGATAGACAATGTGATTTTAACAAATCCAAAAATAATTGACATTTTGTTGCATTGGTTTTGGATTGAAAAAATTCTTTGATGATCCTGCTGCAATGGAAATAAATAGTGCATTTGGGAAACTTACCTTCAAATCCTAACAAGGAAATTTCATCCACATGAATATGTATGGTATTTCTTTGTTGTCCGCTTGATAGTCGAGGCAAGGGAGTTGCAAAGGAAGTACGAGTCTCATCACTGGTTTGTTGTGGCCCTTCATTCACAATTTGGTCTTTTAAGGGAGTGTGTTCGACATGTGTGTTCTCTTCTTGGGCAGGTTTCTAATTAACAACTTGTTCAACATCCATACCTACATACTCAACATCAACCAAGATTTGATTGACTTCAGCCACTTCATCATTGCTTGTTGATGTATTATTCATTGGATGATCACTTGACGTTGGATTTTGAGAGGGCTTGATTACCCGCATCTGTTTCACTTCTCCTTATGAGCCCGAGTCATCGTGGCATGCATTGCACTAGGATCTAAGGCACTAAAATTTTGATTTCTACGATTTACTGTGTATAGCCTGGCCTTTTCTCTTATCTCATGGGATTTTTCAGGGAGCAACTCCTTCCTTCTAGACTTTCTTTTATTCTTACGCCTGTTTCCCATATTCAATACATTTTTTAACAAAACAAAAATATCACCCCTGCAAGAATAAATAACAAATACGATATTATTTTTCAATTATGAAATGATGAAAACAAATTTTTACCACGATTACGACTTGTATAATATGCATGATTATTAAAACTCAATGTAGCAATGATTCGGTTCTATGCAAACCTATGCGTGTTATCTTCGTAAGTGTACAATGTAAACTATTGTCACAGAAGTGTGTTTTGTTTTCTTGAAATTGGACATATAGAGAAAACTAATATGGTTGCAAGAAAGAAGGTGGCATGAGGACATTGAAACTATCACAAAAACTGATCGAAGTGGTGCAGCAAAGATATTTTTTTCTCTCAACATCCCATTAGTGTGTACATGCACGGAGCTTGTGCTACTGGTATCGATCATACACTTATTCAATCAAATATTGATGTGGGATTTAATAATGTCTCAGCAATGCAGAACCCAACCTAGGTTGGCATCAAGGTTCTCCTATCCATCTTAGTGGCAAAGGCTTGTAGTGTGGTGAATTCCCTCATTTTGAGTGCAACTCACTTTTGTCTGCATGTGTGGTTGTGGTTTCCCATTTTGTGTCTAATACCATGGTAGGGTCCTCATTTCACATTTTTCCTTAATTGGTCATCATCTTGAAAGTACAACAAAATCTAGTGAGAATGTTTTCTTATAATCTTAAAAGCTATTTTGAATGCCCTAGATATAACAACAACATCACCTCTAGGACCTTAATTTGAGATGTTTTCTTGTAATCTTGAAACAATGTACAATGAGCCTCTTTTTGGTAGCTTGGCACTTGGCACATGGTTTTTTTACAATATTTTATGTTAGTATATGGTATTTGATGGAGGTATGGGATGTTAGTAGGAGCACATTGCCTACAAATGGAGAAGCTCCCACTCACATTGGTTTCATGTTTTGGATGAGGGAAAATCGCCCCTAAAGATTAAGAATTTGATTCTTTTGGTGTTTGTGTGAGTTGTTGTAGTGAAATCATGAGGAATTCAACAAATGTTTGTGTATTGGATGGAATTATGTGATTATGAAAGGTTATTGGTGGTGATGCAAGTAAGTTTTTTTTATTATCTTTATGAAAGGTTGAAAGCATTGCTTGGTACATGTTGTATTTTTTTGTGGTGAGATGTTTTTATTGTTATGTTGAATATTAAGAAGACTAAAATACATTTATCATACAATTCATGAGGAAAAATTAAAATACATACAATTCAAACAAAGTGAATGAACACTAAAATACAATTCATAAGGAAAAATTGTCAGCATACCTCAAGGATTGCTCTTTGCTTGAAATGTAAAACGGTCTTTTGATGTCTCCACTATATGTAAGAAGAGTTCAAGTGTGTCCAAGCAGCATGAGAATTCAATACAAAGAGCCAAATAGAGTCCAACTGTTGTGTATTCAATCCAAAGAGCGAAATATATTCCAACTAGTCTGTATTCAATCCAAAGATCCAAATAGAGTCCAACTGATGTGTATTCTGTTGCATGAAATTGCAAGTATTCAGCGCTCCCCGGTGTATCATGACAAGGGACTAATCGCCTCTCGTGGATCCTTGAAATCTAGCAGTGGTGAGTTTACCAATCACCTGCAGGTTTTGGTGTAATGGCAACCGTACTTCCAACAATTGGTATCAGAGCTAGAGGTCACGAGATCGATACACACTCGGCTCACACTAAGGGGGAGATTGTTGTACGAAATTGCAAGTAGTTAGCGCTCCCTGGTGTATCATGACAAGGGACTAATCGCCTCTGGTGGATCCTTGAAATCTGGCAGTGGTGAGTTTACCAATCACCTACGATTTTTGGTGTAACGATAGCCGTACTTCCAACATATTCAATCCAAATTGTCAAAGAAATGCCAAAAGGTGTGTGAATTCAATCCAAAATTAAAGTGATTGTCGATTTGTGTGTGAGAAGAGCGAAAAAATGCAGGAGAAGAGCGCATATTATTTAAAAAAAAAATTGTTCAGCAGAGGCGTGCATGCGCCTCTATTGAACATTGCTTTGTTCGATGGGTAACGTTTAGTTCATTTATTTCCCAATGAATCTCTATTTTATGGTTTATTCCTAGAGCCCCTCCCCCATAAATTCCTTTAGGCCCTATTCTAAACCATAGCCCCCAAGTGCATAAGTGCTTCTAGGTGTTTAGGGGTTTTGAGGTTAGGGTTATAAGGATTGTAGGTTAAAACTTTTTAAAGTTATGGGGTTAAAGGTTATATATTTTAGTGTTCAAAATTGATAGTATTTAAGGGTTATAGGGGTAATGAGTTCTCTCTATAAACCCCTAACCCCCAATCTCTCTCTCACACCATTTAAACTCCTAACCTCGAATTTTTCTCCATCTCATATTAAACACCTAACCCTAATTTCTCTATCTTTTCAAACAACCTTGATCTATTTCTTTCCCTCTAAACCCATAATCCCCAATCTCTCTCTCTATATGTAAATCCCTAATCCCCAATATCTCTCTCTATTTGAACCCCTTACCACCAATCTTTCTCTCTCTGAACCCCTTACCACCAATCTCTTTCTCTCTAAACCCATATGCTCTAATCTCTCTCTCTCTCTCTCTCTCTCTCTCTCTCTCTCATCCCCTAACCTCCAATCTCTCTCTCTCTCAACCTTTAACACGTAATCTATTTATTTATATATGTCCCTCTAAACCCCTAAATTCCAATCCACCCCTCTATGTCTCTCTCAACTCCTAACCACCAATATATCTCTCTTTAAAAGTCTCTCTCTCTCTCTTTCCTGAAATGGAACCATCAATATCTCACTTTCTTGAACCCTAAACCCATAACCCCGTCTCTCTCTAACCCACTATCCCCCAATATCTATCTCTTCCTCCATAAGACCCTAACCACCATTTTCTCTCCCTTTATCTATCTCTCTAAACCATTAAACCACAATATCTCTCTCTCTTTCTATACCCCTCACCACCAACCTCTCTCTCTCTAAACCCTAAACCCCAATATTTCTTTCTCTCTAATCCCCTAGCTCCAAATATCTCTCACTCTAATCCCCTATCCCCCAATATCTCTCTCTCTAAACACTTATCCCAAAATCTCTCGCTCTATAAACCCATAACTCCCAATCTCTCTCTCTCTCTCTCTCTCTCTCTCTCTCTCTCTCTCTATTTGAAACACTAATATCAAATAATTTTTTCTCTCTAAACTCCTAACCACCAATCTCGTCCTCTCTCCCTCTACAATACCCTAACCTTCAATCCCTTTCTCTCTCTAAACCCCTAACAACTGATCTATCTCTTTCTATATCTCTCTCTAAACCCCTAACTTCAAATCTATCTCTCTATACACCTAACCCCCCCCCACCTCTCTCTCTCTCTATATATATATATATTTATATATTTACACCTAACCCCCAATATCTCTCTATACCTATTGTAAATTATTCTATAGGTTAGTTTTGGGAACTTTGTCAAATGTTTTTCTAATGTCCACAAAGAAACATAAAAGACTAGTTTTATTATTACAACACTCCCGGGGTGGTCATGTGTGTTTCTTTAAGGTATCATTCATGGGCTTGAATGCCTCAAAGATTCCTTTAGGGCGTAATGCTAGGATTCCTTCCTTGATCATGCATAGAGCCTCAAAACCCATAATTACTAGGCTAAAGAGACATCTCTTCTTATAGGCTAAAGAGCATCAACATCTCTAGTCATAGGTTAAAGAGCACCGTTGTCAAGCCATGTGTTTTTTATTCATCCTTCTTGGCCATGGATGATTACAAGCATTATTTAGGGAATAATATGATCTAATTTTCCTCTCTCGACCATGTCTAGGGACACAAGACCCATGCCTAGTGCTCAAAAAATTCTAATGTTCCCATATTGTCACTAGAATACCAAAGAAACCATCAAAAAGTCATCTTTGGTGGTTGGAAGCATCATTCATGGACCCTTATTCCTAGAATATGCCCTCATGTCCCAATTCCTCAGCTTCCTCCATTGACCACGTTTAATACCTCAACACTGAAACCTAATGCTAAAAAACTCCTAATGGTGCCCATATCTCCACTTGGAGGCTAGGGATACCCTCAAGAGATCCTATGTGATGGTTCAAGGTCAATTTTTTAGCCCTAGATACCCATATCATTACCCATAGGAAAATTATACTCTTCAGGGATCGACTGTGGTGGTTCAAGGTTTTTTTCTTAAAGTAGATTTCCTAAAATATTGCTTTGGATCATAAGGATTAGGCTCATCTCTTGAACATGTGAAGTTCCCCATGACCCATCCTTAGTGCTCAAAACCTTATAATACTGGGATATCACCACTCATAGGCCAAATGTACTACATAGAGGTCATGTTTGGTAGTTCAAGGGATTATTGGTTTCCCTTGAGCTTCAAAAGTTATATTTTAGGCCTAATTTCAATGTCTCATTCCTTTACATTAGTTTATGGCTCAATACCTATAGATACTTCTCAAGCAAATATGATCATTTGAAGGTGAAGTATATGCTTGCAATGTAATATGTGTTTATTGCACCGAGAGTAGCGAGGTGCTTACAACTTAGTATGGGGTATATGTGTAATGTAATGTAGCATAATGCCATCACATTATGTACCCAAAAGAAAAAGTAATTAAAAAAATTTATGTCGGCTTATAAAATAATAAGTGAAACCAATTAAAAATAATTTAAAAAATCTATATCCACTCATAAAACAAAATTTTTAAACCAAACAAAAACTCATTAAAAAATAACACCTCAAGAAATTGGATGCCTCTTAGTGCTTGATAGATACACGTTTAGGATGGATCTATGATGGTTCAAGGAAACAATCATATGCTAATGATACCATAATAGCACATTCATCCTCAATAGGCCAATGATACCCTGAAAATGGTATATGTTCTTGGTGGAGGAACCTTGTTATCCCTAAATGGATGTAACATTCCTTTCAGTCCCGAAGTTCAAGTCTCCTCCCATGCCCATGTCCAAACCATCAATTCCAAAGAATTGGATACATAGTGCCATGGAATCATGGATATCCCTGCAAAGTCATACATGGTGCTTTGAGACATTTTTCATGGTTTTCGATGCCTCAATGGTTTCTATAGGGCCAAATGCATGGTATTTTTCCCTCAAATGTCATTCCCAAGGCCTTGAGACACATATATATATTTCTCCAAAACACCTAAATGCACCAACATTCCTAATCATAAGCCATTGGCACACTCAAGAAGCCATGCATGGTTGGTTGAGGAAACCTTATTGGTATTTGATGGCTAGAAGACTTCTTCAAGGCCCAAGGTTTTGGTATCCTCCACTAAGCATGTCCAAGGCCCCAAGGCCCCAAGACATAAATATAGAGCATCATGAAAACCATTGAAAAAGTTATGTGTTGTGCTTTGAATCATTTTTCATGGATCGAGATGCCTCAATGCTTTCTTTAAGGATAAATTCAAAGTATTATTCCCTAGAGCATCATCCTAAAGGCCCCGAGACATGTACATACTACTTAAAAATACCAAATGGAACTAATATCCTAAATCATAGAGTAATGATACCCTCAAGATGTCACGCATGGTTGGGGGATGAAATATTCTTATCTTGGATGGTTAGAAGATTCATCTAGGTCCATAGGATAAAATCTCCTTCCTTGACTATGCCCAAGGTCCTAAGGCCCTAAGACATAGATACATATTTCCACATATATCCCTATGAGGTAATGCATGGTTCCTTGAGGAATTTCTCATGGCTTTGGATGCCTCAATGGTTTATTTAGGGCCAAATGCATGGTATTCTTCCCTGGAAAACCATTTCCAAGGCCCTAAGACATGTAGATACTAATTTCAAAACCATATAATGACACTTCCATCCTCAATAACAGAACAATGATACCTCAAGGGGCCATGTGTAGTTGGTGGAGGTAACCTTCTTAGCCCTAGATGGATATAAGATTCGTTTAAGGCACAAGTCTTAGGTCTCCGGGTGAATCCATGAAGATGGGTGTGTATTTTGGGGGGTTCCGTGAGAAAATAATTCTGAATTTTTCATGTTTTCCATCTTTGGACGAATAAAAGTGATATTTTTGTTTGGAATTTCACTTTTCACTAAAAAGAAAACTTTTAGAGAATTATGTTAGCTTGCTATCCATATTTTTTTCAATTTTTTATATTGAGATTTGATATGTCGATTCGACAAATGTTTGACAGTGTTTTCTTATAAAACGAAAGGACTACAAAATAGTCATGTTTTGTCGCACACGTAAAATCATTATTCAACTTGCTTTTTGCAAAAAACAAATATGCTACACCAATATACACACAATATACTACTGCATGACTATAAGTTTGTAGCAAATGGATCTATATACTAATTATTATATTTATTTGAATTCAACAAATGGAGAAACCTTGTCGTTTTTCAACATTTTTTTGTCGCAACACTTTTCTCTCAACTGAATATAAAACTAAAAATTCTATGAATACTTTTTTGAAGTAGACACGCCAATTAACTGCACCATAGTTTTCTTAAATATTTTCATGGTGTATTTTTAAAGTTATGGATTTTTCATTTCAACGCATTTTGAAAGAGATGAAACTAAACTCGACACCTGTTAAGAAAACAAACAATTACAAATATCATATCTTACCTATACATAAAGAAATCTATATATTTGGAAAGTAGATTCAATAAGGAAACTAATGGTATCAAGTCTGACAGTTGCCTTATAGTGTAAGAGACCATTTTTACCTTTCGAAAATGGAGAAACTTGAAAACTGTGAGTGGCAATCAGATTTTCAGGTTTCAGAGGTTATTCGGCCGAATAATTATTCGACCGAATAACGGTTTTCCGTAACGGCGACATCAATTTAATCAAAGGTTATTTGGACGAATAACTAAACGTAAAAAAAAACTCGTCGGCCGAAAAAAATAAATAAATTATTTTTTACATTTCTATAAATTGAACTAAATATTTTGATTAAGTTCGCACATTTCAAGTTCGCATCTTTTTCGGTCAGAATTGTCTTGAAGGGATTTTCTAAGGAGTTTTTTTTTGCAAAGAAAGTTTTTGTTATGAGGTATTTTTTGTCTTACTTCTTTCTAAAGAATACATTGAAAGAATTTTTTTGCAAAAGGAGTTTTTATTCCAAGCTTTTTGCACTTCTTATTTCTTTGCAATGGGTTTTTTTCAAAGGATTTTTGAAGAAGCTCTTTTTTGCAAAGAAAGTTTTTTTTATGAAATATTTTTTTTCAAGCTTTTTGCACTTTTCATTTCTTTGCAAGGATTTTTTTTTCTAAGGATTTTCTAATAAGTTTTTTTGTAAAGAGAGTTTTTTTTATGAAGTATTTTTTTTGTTACTTCTTTCTAAGGAATACATTGAAAGATTGTTTTTTTAAGGCATTTTTGCAAAATAAGTTTTTATTCCAAGATTTTATACTTCTTAGTTCTTTGCAATAGGTTTTTATTCCAAGTTATTTTTTCAAAAGAGTTGTCTTTTTCTTTCTTATTTATTTGAAAATGAATTTTTCAAATGAATTTTTACAAAGTTTTTTTTTTTTCTAAAGATTTTTGCAAAAAACGTTTCTTTCCTTCTTATTTCTTTGAAAATGAGTTTTTTCAGAGTCTCCCAAGCTATTTTTGCAAAAACGTTATTTCGTTGCAAAGATTTTTACAAAGAAATCTTTTTCCCGTGTATTTTTTCAAAGAATTTTTTTTTTTTTTTTTTTTCCAGTGGATTTACAAAGAAGATTTATTTAGAAAGTGTTCTTATTTTTTTCTAATGGGTTTTTCAGCAAATGTTTCTTTCCAAAGTGTGCATTTACAGAGTTTTTATTCCAAGGCATTTTTGCAAATAAAATTTTAGTTCAAGTTATTTTTATAAAGGAGATATATTTTTCCTTCTTATTTATTTGAAAAGGGATTTTTTCAATGTCTCCCAAGTTATTTTTGCAACAAAGTTATTTCATTGCAAAACTTTTTACAAAAAAATCTTTTTCACAAGTATTTTTTCAAATAAGTTTGTTTGTTTGTTTTTTTTTTTCCAGTGGGTTTACAAAGAAGATTTATTTTGAAAGTGTTCTTATTCTTTTCCAATGGGATTTTTTCATAGGTGATTTATTGTCAAAGAGTTCCTATTTCATTCGAAGAAGGTTCTTTTCAAAGGAAACGTGTTTCCAAATACTTTTTCTTCAAAAAACTCAAGTACAAGATTTTGATAAGGTGAAGTAAATTTCAGTTCATGTGTTCATGAATTTCGTAATTGTTTTTAAATCTTCATTTTGTTTATTTACAATAAAATGACGATTCTTTAATTTATCATTTATAGATTAAACAATCATGGGCAGTAAGAGAAACCGTCAAAGAAAATATGATCGTAAACGTGCTGATGATGATGATAATAGAGAAAAGAAAAAACTTAAATATCATGCCAACAAAGCAAGCCTTGCAGAAACGCAAGCAACGATTATCGAAGATACAAATACAGTTTTACATGATAATGTCGATGAAATGGAAATTGAAAATAAAATACAAGAGGAACAAATTGAAGTTGAAGAAACCATTGTTGAGGATGTAAATAGTGATTTACATACTAATGTCGATGAAGTCAATATTGAAGATCAAGTTCAAGAACCAAAAATTGGACCAGGTATGTATATATTGAATGTATTTTCCAAATTCATTTTTTATAATGAATTGTATTTTTGGATACATGTTTTAAATTAAATTTACCTTGATGTATAGGTACTTTCACCATTGACGATGAAACGTTAGAAAACGTTGATTGCAATAAATATGGAAAAAAATACCCATACGTGCTGCACGATATCGGGGTCAAAAAATTTATGATAATGTTCTGAAGAATTATTCAGCAACAGGACAAGCACAAATTTTGAGATGTTTATTAGTGACCAAGAAGTTAGAAGATGCTACATCATTATTGGGTATTCACAAGGCGACCAAAGAGTCGAAATTAAAACATAATGTGATATTAAATATAGGTGATGCAATAAAAAAGTTTGGAAAATCTAGGGAGAAAGACATTAGCGCTGCACGAAGAGCAATTCATACAGCAATTATTTCGACTAGTACTAAACAAAAACGTTTGACAACACAGCTAGCAAAAGCAGTTGGAACCTCAAGAAAGACATTATACAGACATAGCAAATTCAGAATGCAAATAGATGAAAATGATGAACTTGCTTGCTGGGCAATTATTTGTAGACAGCCTTACAAAGATAGAATGGGAGCAGGAGTTAAAGATATTGTACAGGAATATTAGTTGACACATGCTCGAGTTTCACCAAATTCAAGAGATGTAATATGACAAAGAGTATCACGAAGAGTATATGTAAGCAGTCGAAAACATATAATGGATATGACACAAGTACAATTGTTCAATAAATTCAAAGAAGATCATCATGGAATTAATGTGTCAATCACTACATTTGTGCAACTAAAACCATGGTATGTTAGACCTATTACTATCCGTGACACATGTTGTTGTCATTATCATGTGCAATTCTAATTATATTATGACACATTTCTTGAATTTGGTAAAATGTTTTGGACAAATTCACCACCTCCACCCATAATACGTGAATTCATATCTCAAACCCTATGTGAGAGAAATCAAGATGAAGTATTTTATAATAAGAAATGTTTCAATGGAAAACATTGTAATCGTTGTGGAAATTTGGTTTTATACCACAATAAATATCCTATCGATACTGATCACTCATTGTCAAATGTCACCGTTGATTGGAGAAGATATGAATACATTACAAGTACTAGTGATCTACATTCCAAAAGAATTGATTTGTGAGAAGATAAAATAGGTGTGACAGATTTTCTCAAGAAATTCGAAAGTGAAATTTATAAATACACCAAGCATTCACATAGAGCACGATGGCAAGACCTTCAGTTCAAACAGTCTCGTGAAATTTTCCCACCAGGAACAATTTTGTCAGTGGTCGACTTTGCAGAAAATTATACATTTGCTGCACAAAAAGAGATACAGAGTGAATATTATCATTCTAACCAAGTTTCAATATTCGTCCATGTTTTATATAGACATTCTCAATAGGATGTTGATGGCATTGAAAGCACGTGTGACAATCGAGATGTGATTAAAGAATATCACTTTTATATCAGCGACGATCATATACACGATACACATTTTGTTCAGCATTGTATTGAAAGTATTTTCTACAATTCACTAAAGGAACGTAACATTAAATTCAATGAGCATTGGATATGGTCAGATGGATGTGCCGAACAATTTAAATCTTCACAATCATTTTATTGGTTGTGTCGACTTCATAAAGCATTGAACATTAAACATCACTGAAATTTCTTTGAAACTGGTCATGGAAAAGGTGAACATGATGGTGCAGGAGCATGCGTAAAAAGAGCACTTCGAAGATGGCAAATGAACCATAGTTCTCCACGATTCCATTTAGCTGCAGAGGTTGTCCAATGGTGTAAATCACATCTAAACCATGATTATAATCAACAATAAAAAAATGTACGCAGGTATGTACGCACAAATGTTTTAATTTATATTAAATATTGTCAATTTAAAAGAAAGTATATGTACCTAACATCAAAATTTGTTATTTGTGTACTAGGTTTTTTTGGCATGTTGGGATCCAAGATATTAATAGATCAATACCATACGACGCTAGCACCATACACGGGACTAGAGATTTTCACTCTATTCAAACAAAAGCCTTCCAAAACATTTATGCATTTGACAGTAGAACGCAATCATGATTTTGTCATATTTGCACTGAAAATATTGAATCTACGGAAGTTTGTGAAAACATAACGAACAACTACGTGAAACATTGGAAACACACAGAAATTAATCCTAAAGGAAAAATGCCACTAGCAAGCATTGAAGAATTAGAATCTGAAGATATAGCAATATCATCTGATGGCGACAGAATTTCAGATCTCGTAAGAGAAGGTAATGATCAAATACCACTGTTTTGTCAATTGTTCATTCTTGTCATTCACCCTATACACATGTATATTAGTCAATTTAATTGAATTAAAAATCCTGACGTCAATTGTAATTTGCACAGGAGATGTTTTTGCTGTGATTGCACCTGCGACAACAGCGAAAATGTGAAGTATTATTTGATGCGATGCACTGAAGGAAAAATGAAGTTATTGGAAGATTACAATGACAACGGTTATACATACGAGAGAGGATCCATCATTTTAAAGGGCTATTTTTTTCAACAAACCCATATGACTCAAAATTATGTCTACTTTCAGGATTATGAACCTGATGTCATATGTTGTCAATATAGCCATTTAGTATGTGCATATTGAATAAAATTGGTTCAAGTTCCATAAAAAAAACAATTAAAAAATAAAAAATGGAAACTATCCAAATATGACCATGAACGGATCATTGAAGATGACATTCCATTGCGATGTTTTTAAAACTATATATTTAAAATTAATAGATCAATGGTTTTGTCGATGTCATTGTCGAATGTGTACAATATATTTTTTTATTTTTATGTTTATGATCTTGAAAAGAACTATAATATAAAAGTTTAAATAATCGTATTCTAGTATGCTGAAATTTGAATTAAAAAAATTTTTGATATTGAAAACTTCAATGTGTAAAATTTTTGACTTAATTCTGTTTGAAATACTTTATTAGGGTCCCCATATGTCTATTAGACCACTTAAGGGATGAGATAACGGATCTGTGGTTGTCGCCACTCTCCGCCCCGAATCTTTAATTTAAAATATCGCTTGTATAAAATTATTTGGTAACGAACACCTGAATATATAAAAATTTTGTCTTAATTCTGTCTGAAATACTTTATTCACGTGGACCCATATGTCTATTAGGCCAATTAAATGATGAGATCTAATGAATCTGTAATTGTCACCACTCTCCGCCCCAAATCTTTAATTTAAAATATCGCTTCTGTAAATTCATATAACTGAAATCATGGCAAATGGAGACAACGATTATTCGATTTTTAATCACAAGAAAAAATTCCAGGATTGTGAAGCTTATGCTAAATTAAAGAAATGATTATTTACAACAAATCGATGAAAATTCATCAAAATTGTTGTTAAAAATCATTGCTCTAATTTAACACAAACTTCACAATCCTATAATCTTCGCTTATGATTAAAAAACAAAAAACCATTATCCCCATTTGCCATGATTTCAGCTGCATCAAATGTACCTGAACATTGAAAATAAATTTATCATTAATTAAAAATCCATATATCAAAATTTGAATGTAAATAATATTTATTTTTCAAGCTTTCTAAAATTTGAACAAGTAACATGTGTTCCCTTTTAAACTTCCTAGTTCATATCCAATTTCTATCAAAACTTCTAACATTCATAAACTTCTTAACATTTAAAGATAAGATTTATGTGTTCTTAACATTCATTTTAAACTTCCTAATTCATCCATATTTTTATCAAAACTTATATAACATTCATAATCTTCATAACATTCCTAAGTTTCATAACATTCCTAAACTTTCTTATTTCATCCATATTTCTATCATTTAAACTTTCTATTATTCCTAAAACTTCATAACATTCAAAGTTAACATTTATGTTCTTAAATTTCATTTTTAAACTTTCTAATTCATCCATATTTCTATCAAAACTTCACACATTCCTAAACTTTCTAGTTCATATCCATTTTTCTATCAAAACTTCTAACATTCATAAACTTCTTAACATTTAAAGATAAGATTCATGTGTTCTTAACATTCATTTTAAACTTCCTAATTCATCCATATTTTTATCAAAACTTATATAACATTCATAATCTTCATAACAAATTCCTAAGTTTCATAACATTCCTAAATTTTCTTATTTCATCCATATTTATATCATTTGAACTTTCTATCATTCCTAAAACTTCATAACATTCAAAGTTAACATTCATATTCTTAAATTTCATTTTTAAACTTTCTAATTCATCCATATTTCCATCAAAACTTCACACATTCCTAAACTTTCTAGTTCATATCCATTTTTCTATCAAAACTTCTAACATTCATAAACTTCTTAACATTTAAAGATAAGATTCATGTGTTCTTAACATTCATTTTAAACTTCCTAATTCATCCATATTTTTATCAAAACTTATATAACATTCATAATCTTCATAACAAATTCCTAAGTTTCATAACACTCCTAAACTTTCTTATTTCATCCATATTTCTATCATTTGAACTTTCTATCATTCCTAAAACTTCATAACATTCAAAGTTAACATTCATGTTCTTAAATTTCATTTTTAAACTTTCTAGTTCATCCATATTTTCATCAAAACTTAACACATTCCTAAACTTCCTAACATCCATAAAATTTAAACTCAACATATACATTCACTTTTAAACTTCCTAATTCATCTGGATGTATCTCTTTCAAAGCTATAACATTCAAAAATTTGACAAATTCATGTTCTTAACATTCATTTTAAAATTCCTAGTTCATCCATATTTCCATCAAAACTTTTATAACATTTCTTAAACTTCCTAAATAACATTTCTTAAACTTCATAATATTAAAAAATGTTGAATGTTCTTAACATTCAATTTTACATGCAAATACATATATTCTAACCTTTAAATCACACCGAATATGTCAAATAAGCAAAAATAAACTAAATCATTTAAACCAAGATTCACAAAATATGTAAGTTCAAATAACATGTATATAATCTTCAAAAAAATACTCACATGTGAACATGCAAGTTCAATGTACCCATATATGTATATATCTAGTCCAAAAATAAATCTCCTCAACATGTCCAAAACAAATGTTTCCAATCTATATGCATATCAACAAAAAAAAATTGTCCACCATGCTATAAAAATAAAATGTCCACCATGCTATTCTGCACTCGGGCCTCCCCCTGGACTCAACTCACCCTGCAACATGTATAAAAAAAGATTATGAATATCATTTAAAAATTATTTAAACTATAATAAAAAACTTAAAATATTAACTTATATATCAAAAACAATTCAAATATTAACAATATTACATCAAATTCTCCAAATGCTTGTCCACCACCATCCTCCAAAGGAGTTTTTCCTTTGCCTCCAAAAGATTTGAGAGACCCAAGCTGCAACATATATAAAATCAAGTTATGAATTTCATAAATTACTTGAACAAATTTTATCTAAATCCATAAAAATTAAAATATTAAAACATTAACAAAATTAAAGCACTAAACAAAATTACCTCGCTACCAATATCTACTCCATGAAGCAAGAAACCTATATCTCCCCCCTAAAATTTAAATTGTATTAATAAATAAAACATAATGCAAACTAAAAAAATTACTATGCCGATTAACTTAAAACTAAAACAAAAAGATTAAAAAACATTAGCTCACAATAGATGGTAAATCATTTATAAAGTTCGTATCTAAAGAAACTTGCATGGATAAGTCAAATTAACAATAAGAAGTATAGTTAAATTAACATTCAAAAAATAATAATATATACATATATATCAAATTCAAACATAATTACAAATATGTAAATAATAAATATGTACCTCTCTCTCTAGATTTTCACTAGTTGAAATGTGGAAAGAATGTTCGTTCATCATTCTTGAACACTGCAACCAATTTAAACATTTACATAATGTACCTATTACTTTACATCAAAAAACATAATTTATCATTCATATCATGTAACAAAAAAATCAATTCAAAATAAATAAAATATTTAATTAAGATCAAGTCATATCATAGTCAACAAACCTCTCCCAAACTTGATGTGTCATTGGATATCACATTTGCCGCTAGGTCACGACAAACCTTCGCATATGCCCTGAGATCTTCAATGCTCATTCCATCTATCTCATCATCAGTTTTGTAAACAAACTTTTGACGAATAGCAGAATGAGCCCTTTCTCGAACCAAACCCACATCTACTCCAACTAATGCTAACGATAAACCATCGCCAACAAAATTCCTTGAAATTGTCCCAAGTTGAGATGTGGGCTCTATCTCTGATTTTAATGCCACCAACCTAGGTGGACGAAATATCTGGGGTGGAGGTCGAAGAGTTGCAGGATCTCTAAATGCACCTTCTCGATCATATATTCGACCATTTCCAACTCCATAAAATTTTGAATGAACATCGGTATAGTCTGGCTTCATATTTAAAAAAAGTTCAGCATAAAAAAATCTAGCAAAATATTGAGAAACCTCATCGTTCCACGAAAATCGACCATAGGCTGCAAGAAACCGATCATAAAGTAGATGTGCAAGATGAGGATGCTTGAAATATTGCACTTTCAACATTTCTTTCTTCAGACCTTCTTTGAAATTAAACATTGATTTGGCCTGTTCTTTTGTCACTCTCTCCTTCACAACATCCCATTTGTCTGGACCCATCACTTGTTCCCTTCGTCTTCGCATCAAATCTACAAAACCATCAGTAGTTGGTTCGAGATTCTCATATGCCTGAATGAAGTTTTGGAATGATCCCAAAACAATCTCCAAACTTTGTTTACTCTCTGGAGGGAGATCCATAGTAGACAAATCATTTTTCAACTTGTCATAGTGGGATCTACATCTTTCAAGAGTCATTTGATGTTCACCACCTTCCCATGGAAGATCCCGAGGTAGATCAGATGGATATGTTGTAATGAGTGTACAACCCTCAGTTAATTCAACATATTGCGTCCTAGCTCGACCATCACCACCTCGTGTAGAATGGTGAGCCTCTTGAGAGCCTTGCTCTGCACCCTCATCTATCTCCCTTGCTTGCTATGTCTCCCTCCCTAGAGAGTTACAAGCATCTTCCGAACCATGCTCTGCTTCAAATGAAAATAAAGTCTTATTTAAACACAAATACAAATTTTGCACACACAAAAAAACAATTTGCATATAAATGTTAAAAGATCGATATTCATATACCAATAGAGGGTCGAGATCGACGTTCTCCCACAGAAGATATAGGGGAATCATTTGTACCCCTTTCACTTCGTCGATGTGAACTATACAATAAATTAGAATCCCGAGGGGAGGTTGACAACCTCCGATTATCACTCGTACCACCTACCCCAGAAGATTGTGAGGACCTCCTACGCTTTTGCCTCAAAGAATCCTCTCTTTCCATTTGATATATAATGCCTACACTTATACACAAATATCAACTAATTACATATTCAAATCCTACATGTTAATTCTATGAATTCTAAAACCTAACTACTAAAGAGACTAAGTTATTTAACAAGGACCTAGATTTACCTAATTTTTCATCTAATAGTTTTCAAAAAGAGTATAGCTAATATTGTTAGATGTGTGATGAATTAATGTACCAATTTTCTAAGTGTTTTTGATGTTTAAAATGAATGGAACCAATATAGTTAAGTACTAAATAATGGGTTCATTTCTTTATGTCAAAGAATGAGTTCATGAACCTGTTTTAACTTCTTAATACCTAAATAATTACCTAAAACATAAATTACATATTGAAAATATTTTCATTATTGCACAAAATAAAATAAAAATTGACAATTCATGTATTATGTTTTGAGTTGAAATGTTTTCCAAATTTGCCATTTTTGATAATGGTTTTCAGTTTCTTAAACTAATAATTTAATCAAGATATTTTAATACTCTAAACATAAATTATATCTACAAATATTCTCATTATTCCATAGATTAAAAAAAATTTACCGTTCATAGTATTATGATTGGAGTTAAATGACAGGTTTGCCAAATTGGGCATGTTCGACAATGGTCTTTAATTTCAATCTGATAATGGTAACGATTCTTGGTATTATGTTCTCCAAGTCTGCCATGTTGCAAACAAAGGAAAACATAATACCAAGAATCGCCACCTTTACAAGAATAAGACTCAAGACCATTGTGGCATAATATCACCTAATAGTTTTTAAAATGACTACAACTATTATTGTTCAATTGCATAAAACTTACTATAGTACATCTAAATTAAAGCCTATTCATGTCTATAGTTCCATTGTACCTAAAGTCCATTTAAAGTTTTGTTATATCAAAAATAAAGTTTAATTGTCTAAAATTTGGTTGTATCTATAGCTATCTATCCACACAGTTTGTAATAGAACTAATATATTGATCTCTGCACTCTGTAAACATAGACAGAGTTAATGACCTCAGTCCATGTCCATGTTGATAGAGTTCATGAACTCTGTTCTCGTCCATTTCAACAGAGTTTATGAACTCTGTCAACATAGACATGTTGACAGAGTTCATGAACTCTGTCCATATCCATGTTGACAAAGTTCTCAAATAAAACAACCCTATATATAAATAGGATATGTCTTTTCCAAATAAAATTACTGTCCTACTTTTATTTTCATTTCTAAACACAGCCAAATCCAACAATTTAAAAAAACAACTGAACACTAACCATATTCCTCTTTATATTTAAATTTAAATCATTTTCGACATTCAATTCGACCAAAGTCCAAGAACTCTGCGGAAGTGGACAGAGTCAATGGACTCTGCCCAACTGGACAGAGTTCATGGACTCAGCCCAACTGGACAGAGTCCATGGACTCTGCCCAATGGACTCTGTCCAACTGGGCAGAGTCCATGGACTCTGTCCAACTGGACAGAGTCCATGGACTCTGTCCAAATAGGCAGAGTCCATGGACTCTGCCCAGTTGGACAGAGTCCATGGACACAGCCAAGACGAAAATAAAACGAAACGATTGCAGGCAATAAAAATGCAAGAGAATTACAAAAATAAATTCTCCTTACCTCTACAACGCAGCCAAAACAGAAGCAGGTGAATTGAAATCTGACCGGTGAAAGCGCAAATCCAAATTTGAAACACCCGAAACAAAACGAACGTGGCAGATGGAAAGAAAAACTTGCAATAACAACAACAACTTAAATAAGACAACCTGCAATAACAATAACAACTTCAATGAGAAACTTGAAGACAGAAAAACATATTTTCAAAAGCAAGATATGAAACCTTTTACCTCTGCACACACCGTGTCGATCTATCACCAGCTACAGCATCTCAACGATGTTCGACCGTCTGCAGGATAACTCTACAACCATAAAACTCTTCTAGATGTTATGGCAATCAACGGCCGAAACGAAAATACAAACGCACAGCAAAGACAGAACCTCACTTACGTGCAGGTGGCGAGAACGTAAGCTGGCTGACAAACGAATGGCAGAGGCAGGGTTTGACTGCAACACTCCAACTACGACGAACCGCGGGCTCAGGTGCAGGGTGGCGGGTCAGCGACACACGGCATCGACCAATCGGGTGGCAGACAGGCAACAGGGCAGACAGATGACGCAGAGGACGGGCCACCACTAGCACCACAGGGGTCCACGGGATCCACAGAAAATGACAGGTGAATGGTCGGGAGCGAGCTTTTATGCCGAACAATTATTCGGCCGAATAATTATTCGACCGAATAATTGTTCGGCCGAACAATTGTTCGGCCGAACAATTGTTCGGCCGAATAATTGTTCAGCCAAACACTTGAGCACACCGCCGTGAGTTTCATCCGTCCGGCTAAAACTTGGCACATACATCGAGGCCACCGTTGGGTCTAACGGTGGCCCGTTAATGGTTGTTCGATCGAATAAATACTAAGTTATTCAGCCGAATAAGTTTAATTATTCGACCGAATAAATAGATTATTCGGCCGAATGATTAAACTTATTCGGCCAAATAACCTCCATTATAGTTCTTCCCCCTCCGATTCTCACCAAAGTGTTACCCACCTTCGCATTTCCACGCCTCCTCCCTTGACCATGTCCAATGCCCTAAGTCCCCAAGACTTGGATACATAGCACAATGGATGCCCCTGTAAAGTCTTGTTTGGTGCTTTTAGACATTTTTCATGGCCTTGGATGTCTAAATGGTTTCTTTATGGACAAAGGCATGATATTCTTCCATAAAACATCATTCTAAAAGCCTTGATCAAGCACATACATATTTCTCAAGACCAATTCATGGTATCGACATCCTTAATCATAGGCCAATGATAACATTAAGAGGTCATGTGTGGTTAGTGGAGGAAATCAACATAGCTCTTTCTAGGTAGAATATTCCTTTAGGGCCCAAGGTTCAGGTTTCTCTCTCTCTAACTATCTCTCTAAACTCGCTATGGATTATAGGTTTTAAGGGTTGGGTGTTTGATGATAGAGTTTAGGGTTGATGAGAATTAGAGGTTATAAGGGCTAGGGGTTAATTTGTATTTGACTAGACACTTTAGAGGTTAGGATTATAGGGGTTAAGTGATATATATCATTATGTGTTAGTATTTAGGAGTTTTAGAGGCTATACTAGTTTAGGATTATAGTGGTCCAAGAGTTATAATGGTCGGTTGTACTAGGGACTAGGGATTGCAATGACTAGGGACTAATGGTCAAGGGTTTGGGGATTGAGATGTAGGGGTCATGGATTTATGGTTATAAGGATAAAGATTTATATGTACATGAGGATAATGCGAGTTAGTGATTTTGTATAATAATGTATCTCCTAACCCTTGTGGTGAAGGAGAGAAGAGATGGGTGAGGGAGGGAGGAGGGATTGGGTAGGGCTGGAGAGAGAGGGGGGGATTGGGTGGATAGGAAGAGAGGGGTAGGGATTGGGTGGATAGGAAGAGAGGGGGGATGGGGTTATAGAGAGGGATGAAGTGTTTAGGGAGAGATGGAAAAAATGAAGGTGTAAAAATGAATGCGTGCGCACAGAAAAGCGTGTGCGCATCTACAAGTGTGTGCACAACAATGCGTGTGCACCTCTACATGTGTGCACATTTGCACGCACGCGTGTTTGGATTCATTTTTTTGGTGCCCTTGCATTTTTGGTATTAGCTTCAGATTACCAAACATTGAGGCTCAGTCTGAGTTATGGCAAAACACACCAATTTCTGTAACTTCAGTTTTTTCACACTTAGTTCTGCAAATGTTCCACTTGTGCACTAATCAAATTGCACACACTTGTCAAGCTCTGTGTGCAGATTCTAACTATATATTTTTTAATAAATCTGTTATTGCTTTCTATTTTTAATTCATTTTTAACCGCACTCGTGTCAAATTTGTAAAAGCACAGGTTGTTTATTTGGCCTATAACTTTTGATAGGCTTACATATTTCGAAAACAGAAAAGAACTCGCACAAGAGTACAAGAATATCTACAAGCTAAAAAAAAGTTGATTGATTATGTTCAGACCATGATATGGTGGATCAACACTCGACCATGTCATTTTAAGGCTTCATTGACTTTCGTAATTTGAAAAATATATAAAATTAACTTTTAAAATTTTGGAAAAATAGCCCTGCACAAGATCCATTTGTTCCCTACGCCTCTACATATTTTTTTCCTCATAATTTGACAATTTACATAACAAACTGGTGGACCAACGCGAACATATGCATTATGTAATAGAGAAAAAATAACATACCAATCATAATGACATTTTGGGGTGGTTATACCACTTTTCCATAAATAAAAGTTATATATTGGAGAAGGTGATCCCATTTTCTACATTTCATCTTTTTACACCTAATTCTAAAAAGTTTTGTAGGTACCTCTAATAATTCATTTTAATGATAAGATTTCTGTTTTTCCAGCATGTCATTGCAACTAACTTGTCATGAGTGGGTATCATTACCTTGCACCAACCCTGCTTTGATATTCACTCAATTCTATTTCGACTTCAAAAACTTTAAAAAATAAAAGCTAAATTAATTTATTTTATATAATATATCAAAACATATTTTAATTTTAATCCAAAATTATAAAGAAATAAAAATAGATTTTAATTTATTTTTAATCTGAAAATCATTTTATTTTAATTGTTCTCCATCAACATGCTATTTTAACAATTTCTTTTTAAATATTTTTTATAATTCTTTCACATACTTAAATTTAAATTCATCTTTTAAACCTTATAAAAAATGATATATTCAATCTAATTGTCTTTTCTATATTGAACATTTTAAATTTAATTCAATTTTTTTTTAAAGCTCAAAAGATTTGTATTAAAAATATTTTAATTAATCTAAGCTTCCTAATAAATTTAATAACTAAATTTTAAAATAATTATGTACAAAACCTGATAAACAAATAATTAAAATTAAATTAAATTAAAATTAAATTTCTTAATAATTAAATTCATCAAACATTTATATTTCGATTTCTTTCTAATTCGGTTTAATGTTTAGATTTAGATTCATAATTTTAAAATCAAAAGATTTGTAACTTAATTTGAATTGATTTGAATTCGTTTTTACTACTTTTTAAAAAAATAGGTGTCGTTTTATGTGATCAATTACATAAGTTTTTCTACTTTAACAAAATAAAGGCGGAACAAGTATTATCTGGACACGCCAATATTTAAATAAATTGACATCATATAAAAGCAATCAATTTTAATAAGAAGATACCACTCACTTCCTCAACATGAAGGAAACAAATAGTTATCATTTCTATGTGATCAATTACTTAAGTTTCTCTTCCTTTAACAAATCTCATCTTAACATGGCAATATTAAAATAAATTGGCATCATATAAAAATAATTTTTTTTATTTTTATATAACCAATTAACTTACATCCAAATTTAATATAACATATCTATAAATTTTCATATTACAAAATCCAGTAATGAAAACATCCTAAGCAAATTCAAAATGGAGATCTAAGGTCCATATGGTATGGATAGCCCTATAAATCCTTCTAAACAGAAACAGATATGTTAAAAAACTGCATTTCACTAAAAGCAAATCAACAAAACTAAACCAATTTTCACAAATTATAAAATTCAAACTTAAACTCAATCAATTTAACCTAATTTATTTCCATAATTTATGAACATGTTTGTACAACTTAATAATTTAAATATCTAAATAAAATTATTACAATTTACAATTTCTAACTTTCCTGAAACAATTAATCACCAAGCTTTAAATATGCAAATAAATACACTACCAGATCACAAGATTTTACATGGCATAACTTATTAATTCACAAGGATAGTAATGAAATAAATCATAATAACATCATACCATTATAAAATTAGGAATTTAAGAAGAATATAGATATTTTACAAGAATAATATTATACCATTATAAAATTAGAAATTTAAGAAGAATATGGATGTTTTACAAGGAAGAATTGGTGAAACATCTTAAATTCGAGTGACCTTCAATTTTCAACTGCAAGAAAAGTTTATCCATAACCATTTACTTTTAACATTCACATTTTGTTTTCTTCAAGTTCCCTAGCTTAAAGAGCAAGATATTTGTTTAGTTTCAAACTTTTATATTTTTGTTCTTGAGCTTTGTAGGTGTTTAATATTATTATGATTGCTTAGTTATTATTTTTTTTTGTAGATTAGTAACCCATCATGGAATATGTTTCACAAAATGTGACAAAAGTTTGTATGGGTGTAATTGCTTTCTCATATATAGTTGTAGATCTATTAAATTCTAACCAATTCTAGTGAAATTGGATCTGTTTTTGGAGAAAACATAGTTTTGAAGTTTCTCTTGCCCAAAACCCTAATTTGACATATGTGAGATTTTCAAAAAGAATTTGAAATCCCTAATCTTAGGGGAGTATTCTCTAAAGGTATAGAAGACTGCTTCAGCCATATGCATTACAGCTATAGAAGGCTGCTTCAGCCATATGAGTTCTGGGTTACTATGTGTACATTGTTTGAATTGAGGAATGTATGCATTATGTTTGTTAAAATCATGGAAACAAATTGAAAATTAAGGTTATATATTACTTCTGAAAATCAGTATAAAAATATATATTTTTGATCATTTTTTTAATGTACTTGAAGTTTTTTTGAATTCTTTCAATTGTTTAGATTTTGATAAAATAAAATTAAGATTAATTGGTTTCTTTAATATTTTTTAAATTAATTTGAATTTTTTAATAATTTTTTTTATTAAAAACTTGTAATAAATTTAATAATTTATAACAATTTTTTGTTGTTGTTATTGTTGGTAAGTAGTAGTACCCCTGACTGGCAAGCCCTCAAAATCACCTAGATAATTTACAACAAATATTAAAAACAGAATAAACAAATAATTAAATTTAATAATTTTAAATTATTAAAATAAATATTTAAAAAACATAGTTAATTAAAAACAGATATTTTAACTAGCGCTGTATTAATCACAATAAGATTTATGTGAAAACATTTTGATGTCGACCAAGCACAACAATGGAACAAAACAATGTAATAATCAATTGTGATATAACATCTAGTTCAAAAGAAATTCTGCTAAGCTATCTCTCTTCCACAACCAAACAGTTCATAAGCAGGCATATGGCAAAATTGCATATATTATTCAAAAGTTTAACTATTCTAAACACTTTCAAATAGGCACTGAATAATCAGTTTACTCGAGAGGCTCAGAACTGCATCTTATTTATACTTAAATAAATCTACGACTATCCTAATAACCATCATAAGAATAGTGACGTCGATCTCATATTTAAGGGCACTTGTGTCTGTTGCCATGTGTTGTCATATTGGCATAGCAGGGGCACATATTCTCGTTTCCAGATGTACCAGGAGGAACACAATTGCATCTTTGGCAGCATGTACCGCAAGCTCTCAAACACAGGTTTTGACGGGAAGCTTTTTTGCATCTTTCTCCACATGCTGCATTGCAATCTGCATTAAACAACACAACTAAAAAATATCATAACCATCAGAAATAAAGATTTAACGGTGCCAAGGATCACAGTTATATACTAAGTGAGCAAGAAGCACATGCTGCATCAAACAACACAAAGACAAAAAAAAATCATAACCATTAACAATAAAGATTCAGCAGTAGCAGTGTTAAGGATAAGCGCAGTCTACTATATTTTTTCATTACTTTTTTAGTATCTAATCGTATTCATATCCGGATTAGTACTAGAATTATACTATTATGATATTAAGTTAACCAGAAGCAAGAAGCACAGATAATAAGATAAAACTACAAAAATATGAGAAGCAATAATGCTGCAGCCACAAGCAAATGATTCCAAAAGATGGGTGTTGAATTGAAGAGAAAAGGTACACAAATGGGACAGATAGACGTTGAAATCACATGAAAAACTTAAAAATCAGTGACAACCAACCCTGTAATCACAATAGAAATTAAAAATGGCAGAAAGTAATTACCAAAAATAATCTTGAATTCACAAGTTTAAACGGCAGCAGCATATCAAACAATGATAATTGATAATAAATAGAAAGATGACAAAATAATCTATTGCTTAAAAAAAATACCTATGGTCTGGAGAAACCCCTTCTTCATCCCATTTCTTCGCAGCTGGAATCTCGTTTCTGAAGCTCCAATCTCAATAGCTTCTGCATGCATCTGTTTTATCAACCAGCGAAAAGTTATATATGAAAAATAGAACTTATGGGTAACAAGAGGAAAGTTAACACTATGGTAGAATATAAGAGTAAACATGTAAACACATATTTCTTGGAAAAAAAAACATGTAAACACATATGGCAATACAAAAAAGCTTACACTGCTTACCTGAATCACAAGTCCTATTATCGCAAGATATAGGATCAACAGACTGTTTGCAAAAGCCATGGCAGCTGCTGAAGTGTATTCTCGATGAAGAGTAAGTATGAAGCGATACTCAATGAAGGGTAAGTATGCAAACGATATATATAGATTCAAAATGGGGAGATTAACCTTTTACTTTGTCATATTTTTTATTTAATATTAAAATCTAATTACTTATTTAGTATTTTTTAATATTTTTTATTAAAATCATTATGGCATTTTGATTTTTTTTATTAAATTCAAAACTAATATTTTAAAATAAAGAGGGCTAACTTTTGACTTTGTCATGTTTTTTATTTAATATTAAAATCTAACTACTCATTTAATATTTTTCAAATTTTATATTGATACCTATTCATATTTTAGAATTTGGATTGGATTAGCCTTCGTTTTTCCTAAAATGCATCCTAAAATGCAGGAGGATGAGACAAGTGTGTTGTTTTATGCCAGTTGTTCCAAATTCTAAACAAATAATTATAAAAAATATGTTATAGCTATAAATGAATAACTGATTTAGTATTTTTCTTTATTGAGATTATTTGATTCTTTCTATTAAATACAAAACTAATTTCTTATAAAGATATGGAGTAGTCTATTTATTCTACGATTTCTACTTTACGGTAGGTTTTAGTCGGAATCGGTAATTTGTTTTTGGTAAAATCCAAATTTCTACATGTTTAAATTGTATTTTTGAATCCATAAATAGATTTAGCACCCTCAAATACCCCCATGGCACCCAAATTATGCAATTTCCATAGCTAATCTAGATAATTCTACGATTTTTTAAAGATTTCCAACCCTAAAGGAAAAATATTAGAAGGAAAATATGCTCGAAAAAAATTGAAAACTTAGAATAGTTAGATTACACCTAAAGTTATAACTTTCTTTCAAATGAAGTTGTCATCATTTTTATTAAATATTAAAATCTAACTAATTTATTATTTTCCATTTCCTTACCATTTCTCTCTCTTAAGATATTTCGTGATGGTTTAATTGAATAATTTCCCAATAGTGATCAAATCTAAGATGGACATTAGAAAATGTGACCATGCTATTATAAATGATTTCATCCATGGGACAAAACCACCAATAATCATAATATATGGTGAGTGTGGGTCTATTGTTAAGAGTTCTAAAGTAAGTGGCCAATTATGACATAAATGATGAGTTGGATACATCCCATGTTTTTTGTTTTTCACTTTTAAATTATATTTGAATTGTAAAATACTTCTGATATTAAAAAAATGATTTACAATAAAGAAAAGCAAAAGCATATTTTCATTTACATTTCAAAGATAAATCAATGTTCAAATATTCAAGTAGTGCTAGACACCACTAACAAAGTAAAGATATTGAATTGCCTAATAACATTGCTCCCCAAAGTAACCTTCCATGCAAAATAGTTGCATGTTTAGATATAACAAAGTCCAAATCATGTCATGGCAAAAAGAAAAATATGAAAGGAAGTGTTTCACTTGAAAAATCAAAATCATTCCATTTCATGGAGAAATGTCACAAATGGCTTAGCCTTTCTATGGAACTTATTGAAAAAACTACTTATGTTTGAGGATCATCATCTCTCTCACATTCCTTGAAAGACGATAATTCTTTATTCAACGATGAAAAGGTTGACTAAAATATTTAATTCATTACTTAATTCTACATTACCCAAGGAAGATGCACCCTTGCATGGGAACAATCCATAGCTTCCTTGAATGAATTTTCCCAAGGATGAGGACTCACTTCTATACAAGGATTTCCCAAAGGATTTGGAAATAAATCTCACTTCCTCTTGTTTGAATTAATTTGATGGCCTTCATCAACATGCTTACCTTGATTTTCATCATTGGGACTTGTCACAAAAGTTGGCATGGTTCTCTCGAATGGTCATCCATCAAGAGTTTTAGATTCAGAACCCCACACTAATTGTGAGACAATAACTATAGTACTCATGAAAGGCTCCCAAGAAAACCCCCAACTAGAAAATCCTCTTGAACATTCTGATGGATGAGACTTAGGATCACTAGCCTTGGTTTGAGTTCCTACCTTCTTCGAAACGTATCTATGACCAACTCACAACCCACCCCTATATGTTTGGTAGTTTATTTAGGAACTTTATTCTATAGCTCATACCTTAAGAGTCTTTCTCAAGTGCATCACTAAAGCATTAGGAGGTCTATGTTGTATATCTAATACCCTAGTTTTTTATATCAGAAATCATGAATGATGAGGTCATGATTTTGATAAGTAAAAGTACCAGAATTCAAAGCATATTTGTTGAAAAACTTCATCTACCATCATAACTGGAATGAAGTGAGGTGGCTTCTTCTTTTGATGAACTTATAGACATGCTCTAGGGATGCAATGAAATGAATTGCATCGACAGATCTAGGTTCTACACTTTGACACTAGAAAATAAGTCCATAAAAGGACCTAGGTTAGTGGAGATGGAAGGAAACTCCTACCACGAAGAATAATGGGCATGCCAATAATCCATTTGATTAAAGGGTACCCTCGATGATTGAACATAACCCACATAATTAGCAATGTTCCACAAACCATATTATGACACCTATCTTATTGATACCTTGAAATTGAACCACAAAATTACATATTTCAACTCTAATCCCTAATAAGAGTTTTACATATCGAATCATTTTCTATATTCATACTTGTGGTCCAAGTATATTGTGGCTTGAGGTCTCCCTATGATCCCTTAGGATGTTTCCATGCATAAATATGAGGCCTAGGATTGACCAATGTTACCACATAGAGTAACTTCGTAGCTTCGAAATGGGTGGTCAGATGTCTACATAGTTTATCTCTTTGGTAGGTATTGCTAAGATATCATCTTATCACAACACAACATTTTGGTTGGAAGCGGGAATCACTTGGATTATATGGTATAATTTCATCTCCTCATAGAGTCCAAGTGATAGACACCTTTATTGTAAGAAGTTTCTAAGCATTGTGGAGGAAGGTAGATGGATTCATTCCGTGAAAGATGTTTGGTAACTTGGTGTCATGGTATTTTGTGAGAATACCCATTTGGAGTTAGAAGGTGCAAGGAAAGTATTGATATGTGTCTCCTACGGAGTTGACAGGAGGACAAGAGAGTCGACTGAAGAGTCAAGCTTTGTTACGGTGGAAGAGAACAATACTAAAGTGAATAAGAAAATCGATATAGATAACAACCAAATAGAAATGACTCAAAGCAATTGACAATACCAATCACGTGAAAATGCAAGTCAAGAATTTATAACAAATAAACCCCAAGGGTGAAATCTCGAGTTTTATTGAGCAGTGGTATGTGGGACTGATTTGGATTTATATGAGAAACAAAATGAATGATCATATATAGAACCACATACACATATATATTTCAGGAAACACAATGATATAGTAAAATCAAATTCTATTAAGTGAATGAAAGAAAACATATTGTAAAATAAAAGAAACTATAATGGTGGTAGCTTTATCTCTGAGAAGAGATGTAGAAGGTATGCTCATTCATCACAAGTTGATTAAAAAGGAAGCCGAAGGGCCTTTTTATCATAATAATGAGGGGAAAAAACCCTAAACATATGAAAACCTAAGCCTAGAAGATGAACCGTAAAAAGGTTTCCAGGCCTTGAGGTGGTTAGTTGAGGTGTCAACTTCTTGGAGGCATAACTTTTGCATATGGTCTCCGTTTAGGACACTCGATAGCCCATTGAAAAGGTCTAGATTATAAGTACACATTTAGCCCATCCCAATTACCTTGAGCTATTGTTGTGTTGTGGTGACACCAAAAAATACCATTTAAGAAGTCAAAAGGGCCATAGAAGTTTTTGACAAAAAAAATTGTAAAGAAAATTGCCAAACTAGAAAACTGTTTTGAGCCAGTGGAATAGGTGGGTGGCTACAAATATCCATTAGGATAAGAGACGTCGTTCACTTAAGTGTGTAAGTAATTCCTATATTGAGGTGTAGTGAGTCGAAATACTCATTTACATGATTGGATATATATATATATATATATATAAGGCACTTAGGTGCACTTCCATGTTTCAGTTACAAAGAAGTAATTACAATTTGATTGAAGAGACCAAATGTATTCTTCCCATCTATTAGCTAGAAGAAGGTGGAGAGACACTATTTCGAGGTCTGATGGAATATTCCCAGTTTCTTGTGACTATTTAGAATTTCGTCCAACATGTGTCAAATACATCAAATTCCATAGGGCATGCATGATGAATGAATCTTGCAGAAGATTGCATGGGTCAACTGATTCGATGGATTGACTGATCAGTAGAGTTAAGTGATTTGAAGGATTGAGTGATCCACAACATTAAATGAGTCGATAGATCTAATGATTTGTAGGGTTGACTAAGATCCAAACAAGGATTTGACTGGGACTGGCACTAGTTGATGGCACCCATCAAGCCTTGGGATAGATCATACCTTCCCCCTTAAGTGGAAATGTTCCCCATTTCCTACTCATGAAAATGAGGAATATTGTTCTCCATTTGGGTGAGAGAATACCACTTTCCTTGAGCTAGGAATTGTCCTGCTTTGGCCACCTGAAACAAAGCTATATTTTTTGTCCTTGTGTGGCATGCTTGCTTTTTTATAATGTTATTGACGACAAGGGGAAATTAAGCATATGGATAGATGTATTCTATACATGTCACAGGTAAGTTTATCTATTCCAATAGTGTTTGAAAATATGTTCAAAACAAGTCCACATTGAATACTAGATGCAAACCCAAGTATGGTGGAATGCTGAGCTTAAAAGCATTTTCCCCAATTTTTTAAAGATGGTGTAAGGACCATATCATAAAGGGTTTAGATTCCTGTGTGGACCACTGAATATTTATTTATTGAGATGCAACTAGACCCTATCAACATATTATACACCTATCAACATGTTATACACCTTGATGAGAACACTTGAGAATTCTCATTTTTATAAGTTTCATTTAGTTGATATTTTTACATCGAATTGAAAAGTGCTGCTACGGGTAGCACCGTCGTTTTTGGGGGGCTAAAATTACAACTTTCTAGAAATTTCGACTGATGTCGATGCAATCAAAATGCTAAATAAACCTTCAAATCGAAAAGTGGTGCTATTGGTAGCACCCTATTTTGGGGGGATAAAATTACAATTTTTTGGAAATCTCGGTAAGTATCGGTGCAAATAAAACCCTAAATCAACCTCTAAATTGAAAAGAGGTGCTACCAACGGCACCCCTATCTCGTGTCAGGTTACAATTGCATTCATTTTGAAAAAATGCATGGGATAAATTTTTTTAATTTTAAATAACCTAAAAAGGAATACGTATCCAATTATTATTATTATTTTTTAAATCTCTAGAAAAAATTAAATAAATTTGAAAAAAAAAATTAAAAACAAAAGCAAAAGACATTTAAAAATATAAAATGTCCAATTTTTTAAATACATTTTAAATAATAAAAAAAAAAACATGATATTAAAAAAATCAAAAGAGAAAGAAAAAAAAAGTTAAAAAAAAATAGACATAGAAAACCTATTAAAAAATAAGTAATTTTTTAAATTAAAGAAGAAAATTTAGAATCTATTTAAAAAACAACAATTAAAAATATTTAAAAAAAATTATAATATTTAAAAATAAAACTAAAAAATATTTAAAATTTTAAAAACATGAACAAAATTAAAAATATATAAATGAAAAAACATTAAAAAAATTAAAATAAAAAAAATAAAAACTAAATTACCCGCTCCTTACCCCTCCCTCCCCACAACCCCACAACCCCACTCCTTCACTCCTATCCCATCCCTCGTGATCCTCTCCCTTACCCCTTTCCCCCATACCTACTCCCTCCTCCACATCCCCCCCACCTCTGCCTTCCCCCCTCCTGTATCTCCTCCACCCCTTGAACCACCCCCAATCCCCCATCCCCTCCACCGCCTCTCCCCTCTCCTTCATTTTCTCCTCCCTCCTTCCATGCTCCCTCTGCTCTTCTCGAATACGACTCGATTCAAGAATTGAGTTAATTCAGTAAGCCTCTTAGATGGGGAAGTTGATTCAGTAAGCCTCTTAAAGGCATAGTATACTGTATATAGTCATTTTGATTTTCTATGAACTGTATGTTAAAGTTACATCATAATTAGTAGTTCTCCAGGTCAATCTTGTGTGTCACGATTGAGCCTCGTGTGTCAAGGTAGTTCCTTATAGGATCCTGAGTTGGACTCAAGAAACTTGGATAAGGATTTTTTGTTGGACTCAAGAAACTTGGATAAGGATTTTTTGTTGGACTCAAGAATGGTTAAGCTTCATGTGTTGAGGCAAGTTCTTTGTATGTCAAAGTGATGATGTTATATAGTCTTTCTAAGTCAAGGATAAGGTTTTGTGCGTCAAGAAATATCCTCATGTGTTGAGGTCATGCTTTGCATGCCGAAGAATGTATGGTGTGTGATGTACTACTAACCATAGCTGAGCTATTAACTCTCCCCTAGGGACTGGACACCCCTAGAGTGAGTTAATTTAGCATATAACCACTTGGAACGATAGTAGGACAATATGATCACATCATTGGGAAAATATCCTTAGTATATTTGATATCATAAATAAGCTAGCACATGTGTACCACGCGGATAGGACAAGAGATAAAGATAATATGTGATAAGATATGATAGAATTCGAATTGCACATAAAAAATTAATTAAGAGAGAATTCAAAATGTTAAACTTTAGTAATAACTTCAATAAATCAAAGGAGAACTCGAATTCATCACTACTGTGATCTTAACAAGAAAGAATTAGTTAACGAGAGTTAACTAAGTGATAACAAAGAAGATCTAGTTAACTAAGAATTATTGCATGACGACACTTATGTTAAACTAAAAGATGACACTTAAGTTAGCCACTTAACTAATTGGGAAATCTTTCAATTAAGGGGCGAGTTCATCCTAAGTCTTAGTTCAATGAGTTAATGCATTGCATGAGAAGTGGGGCACTCTTCTTCATGCAAGATTGATACATCCAGATGGAGGGTGAGTTCATCTTGAAGTCAGAAGATAAGAATAGAAGTTGATGCATATGAAGAATGTATAAATATGTTATATGCAGGATTGATGAATTCAATGTGAAGCAAATTCCCTTCTCCCTTGAAGGCAAGGCACTTCTCTTTGTGCATGATATTATTTTGAGTCTCTCTTGTTTATCTTTCTCTTGATCTATAATTGCATCGGGGGTGCTTGATGTAAAATACATTCTCTGTTATCTATCAATATACTAAGGAAGGTTTTGTTGGGTTTTACTCCCTCGAGTCATAGAGGGTTTCCCCAGGGAAAATTCATGTGTCAAATGTGATTACTTATGTGTATCATTGTTATTTGATTTCAAGTGCTATTGCATTTACGAATTAAAGATAAAAAATTAACATTGTCAAGACTTAACTTCTTCCTGTGGATTGACCCTTTTAATACATCAAGGATATACCCAATTTAAGTGTTAAAGTGTATGGATATCTGAGAGAGAGTAACTAAGAAACATTTCTTGAGCATTATTTTAGTCCATAGGACTTGTATTTTAATCTTACTATTAGCTTTAAATTCTTGATAACTCTCTCTTTTGGTTCAGACACATTTCCATATGTTAGAAAATGGGGTCAAATGCTTTAAATGATAGTGCTTGAAAATGAATCATTATCTCCTGGGATGGTGCAACCTAATGCTGGCCACTCATGACGCGTTAGTCGCAATGGACTTCTGGAAAAATAGAAATCTGAACATCAAAAAGCAATATTAGAGCTACCTACACAACTTTTTGGAATATGGCGCAAGAAGATCAAACGTAGAAAATCGGATTACCTTCCAGAATATATAAATATTATTTATGGAAATTAAGTATAACTCCCAAAAAATGGGGTTCTCCTAAGGTTGGTATGTTATTTTTTTAAGCAAATATAATGAATATGTTTGCGTTAGCCCTCTGGTTCGGTATTCAAATGGTGGATTTTTGTTAAAAATATATATATAAAGTCGTAGATAATAGGCCGTTCTAGTGCGGCGTTATTTTTCCATATTTATTTATGTTAATTTTAATTTTTTTTAATTAAGGAAGTCAGCCCATCCCTAAAATGATTAGGCCGAGCGTTAGCCCTCGATATCATGGTCTTAACCTAATCAATCAACATTTTTTTATTTTTTAGGATGTATGTTTTTGTGTGTACTCGAGTGGGTTCTTTTCCGTTTTCAAAATAGGTGAGCCAATAAAAAGTTATAAACGGAAGAAATAACCTACTCTTTGTGTAAGATTGACGTTAGTGCAATTGAAATTAACTAAAAAATAGGAACAAATAATAGTTTTAATAAAAAATTGCATATTAGGAATCTGTACACATAGTTCTACAAGTGTGCAATTTCATTAGCAGTGGACAAGTGTAGCATACACAGAATCATGCTTGAAACAAAAGAAGTTATAGAATAGGATGTATTTTGTTATAAGATGTATTTTTTTATATTATTATATGTATTTTGGCAACCCGAACCTAAAACCATAGCAGCCAAGTCGTCCACCACGTTGGTGGGAAATGAATTACCTGCCAAAATTTAAAAGCTAAACTTGTGCATACGTGTGTATTTAAAAAGTGCGTACGCACAAAATGGCGTGCACGTGTCCAAACATGCATACGCGTCCAAATGCGTGTGCGCGTTGTTTTTACTAAAGTTTAAACTTTTCCATGGTGATTAAATAATTTTATAAAATATATATATTTTTAATAATTAATAATGTTTTAAACTGAATTAAATTAAATTTATATGATGAGGAGGAGGAGGAGGATGGGGATGATGACGATGATGTTGATGATGATGATGGGGATGATGATGATGAGGATGATGGGGATGATGATGATGATGTTGATGATGATGATAGGGATGATTATGATGAGGATGATGGGGATGATGACGATGATGTTGATGATGATGATGGGGATGATGATGAGGAGGATGAACGGGGATGATGACGATGATGTTCATGATGATGATGAGGATGATGGGGATGATGACGATGACGTTGATGACGAGAATGAGGATGATGATGCTGATGATGACGAAGATGATTATGATGATGACGATGGAGATGATGATGATGATGATGTGGATGATGACAATGATGAGGATGATGAGGAGGAGGATGATGATGATGATCATATTCGTCATCATCAGCATCATCATCTTTATCTTCGTACTCATCTTCATCATCATCCTCATCCTCATCATCATCATTATCTTCGTCATCATCATCATTATCAATGATGATGATGAAGAAGATGATGATGATGAAGAAGATGATGATGATGTTGACGATGATGATGATGATTGAAGACGATGATGTTGACGATGATGATGACGATTGATAATGATGATGATGACGAAGAAGATGATGATGATGATGATGATAATGATGACAATGATGATGATGACAATGATGATGGTGTTGATGATGACGATGAACAGGGTGATGACGACGCTGATGATGATGGAGATGATGATGATGATGATGATGACGATGATGATGATGTTGATGATGAAGATGATGATGATGTTAACGATGAAGATGATGGCCAAGATGATGATGATGATGATGACGAGGATGAGGATGAGGATGATGATGAGCAAGTGGGTGATGATGATGATGATGTTGATGATGAAGACAATGACCAAGATGGCAATGATGATGATCATCATATTTGTCATCATCAACATCATCATCTTGATCTTCGTACTCATCTGCATCACCATCCATCATCTTCATCATCATCATCATTGATAATGATGATGATGAGGAAGATGATGATGATGATGTCATCATTGATAATGATGATGATGACGAAGATGATCATGATCATGATGACGAAGATGATGGATGATGATGAAGATGATAATGACGATGTTGATGATGATGATGATGATGATGATGGCCAAGATGATGATGGTGATGATGATAAGGATGGGGATGATGACAAGGAAGTGGGGGATAATGATGATGATGACTATGGAAATGATGATGCTAATGTGGATGATGACGATGCCGAGGATGATGATGATGAGGTTGATGATGATGAAGATGATTAGGATGATGATGAGGAGGAGGAGGAGGATGAGGATGATGATGGTGATCATATTCGTCATCATCAACATCATCATCTTCATCTTCGTACTCATCTGCATCATCATCCATCATCATCATTGATAATGATGATGATGACGAAGATGATGATGATGATGTCATCATTGATAATGATGATGGTGGCGAAGATGATGGATGATGATGAAGATGATGATGATGATGTTGATGATGATGATGATGATGAAGATGATGGCCAAGATGATGATGAGGATGGGGATGATGACGAGGAAGTGGGGGATAACGATGATGATGACTATGGAAATGATGATGATGACGTGGATGATGACGATGACGAGGATGATGATGATGAGGATTATGATGACGAAGATGATTATGATGATGAGGAGGAGGAGGAGGAGGATGAGGATGATGATGGTGATCATATTCATCATCATCGACATCATCATATTCATCTTTGTACTCATCTGCATCATCATCCATCATCATCATCATCATCATCATTGTTAATGATGATGATGACGAAGATGATGATGATGATGTCATCATTGATAATGATGATGATGACAAAGATGATGGATGATGACGAAGATGATGATGATGACGTTGATGATGATGATGATGATGATGGCAAAGATGCTGATGGTGATGATGATGAGGATGGGGATGATGATGAGGAAGTGGGGGATAACAATGATGATGATTATGGAAACGATGATGATGACATGGATGATGACGATGACGAGGATGATGATGATGAGGATGATGATGACGAAGATAATTATGATGATGATGAGGAGGAGGAGGATGATGATGGTGATCATATTCGTCATCATCAACATCATCATCTTCATCTTCGTACTCATCTGCATCATCATCCATCATTAATGATGATGATGACGAAGATGATGATGATGATGATGTCATCATTGATAATGATCATGATGATGAAGATGATGATGATCATGATGATGAAGATGATGGATGATGATGAAGATGATGATGATGACATTGATGATGGCCAATATGATGATGGTGATGATGATGAGGATGGGGATGATGAAGAGGAAGTGGGGGATAATGATGATGATGACGATGACAAGGATGATGATGATGAGGATGATGATGATGAAGATTATTATGATGAGGAGGAGGAGGAGGAGGAGGATGAGGATGATGATGGTGATCATATTCGTCATCATCAGCATCATCATCTTCATCTTTGTACTCATCTGCATCATCATCGATCATCTTCATCATCATCATCATTGATAATGATGATGATGATGACATTTGATAATGATGATGATGACGAAGATGATGGATGACAATGAAGATGATGATGATGATGTTGATGATGATGATGATGATGAAGATGATGGCCAAGATGATGATGGTGTTGATGATGAGGATGGGGATGATGACGAGGAAGTGGGGGATAACGATGATGATGACTATGGAAATGATGATGATGATGTGGATGATGACGATGACAAGGATGATGATGATGAGGATGATGATGATGAAGATGACTATGATGATGATGAGGATGAGGAGGATGATGAGGATGATGATGGTGATCATATTCGTCATCATCAACATCATCATCTTCATCTTCGTAGTCATCTGCATCATCATCCATCATCTTCATCATCATCATCATTGATAATGATGATGATGACGAAAATGATGATGATGATGTCATCATTGATAATGATGATGATGACGAAGATGATGGATGATCATGATCATGATGCCGAAGATTATGGATGATGCCGAAGATGATGAAGATGATGATGATGATGTTGATGATGATGATGATGATGAAGATGATGGCCAAGATGATGATGGTGATGATGATGAGGATGGGGATGATGACGAGGAAGTGGGGGATAACGATGATGATGACTATGGAAACGATGATGAGGATGATGATGACAAAGATGATTATGATAATGAGGAGGAGGAGGAGGATGATGATGGTGATCATATTTTTCATCATCAACATCATTATCTTCATCTTCGTACTCATCTGGATCATCATCCATCATTAATGATGATGATGACAAAGATGATGATGATGATGTCATCATTGATAATGATGATGATGACAAAGATGATGATGATGATGTCATCATTGATAATGATGATGATGACAAAGATGATGGATGATCATGATCATGATGACGAAGATGTTGGATGATGATGAAGATGATGATGATGACGTTGATGCTGATGATGATGATGAATATCATGGCCAAGATGATGATGTTGATGATGATGAGGATGGGGTTGATGACGAGGAAGTGGGGGATAATGATGATGATGACTATGGAAACGATGATGATGACATGGATGATGATGATGACGAGGATGATGATGATGAGAATGATGATGACAAAGATTATTATGATGATAATGATGAGGAGGAGGATGATGAGGATGATGATGGTGATCATATTTGTCATCATCAACATCATCATCTACATCTTCGTACTCATTTGCATCATCATCTGCATCATCATCTTAATCATCATCATCATTGATAATGATGATGATGACGAACATGATGATGATGATGAAGATGATGAAGAAGATGATGACCAAGATGATGTCGAGGATGAGGAGGAGGATGAGGATGATGATAAGGAAGTGGGTGATAATGATGATGATGATGATCATCATGAGGATGATGATGATGGCGAGGATGATGATGATGAGGATGATGATGATGATGCTGACGATGACGAAGATGATTATGATGATGAGGAGGAGGAGGAGGAGGCTCCTTGTAGAGGGATAGTGTCATGGATTCTATGTGTTATTGATGATGCGTGAGGTCTAGAATTTTCGATTAAGGCCCAGGTGGAATTCAATTGAGCTTAATATGTTTCAATAAGATCTTGAGGCACTGGTTTTCATTCGTCGATGATGTTCAATTCTTTTCAACATATCCACAGTCTTGCATGGTAGGATGAGGATGCATTCATGGCATTTGATCTTTACAAATGATGTGTTTTGAAAAAATGAAATTCAATTTGCCTCTTTGATGAATCCTCCTCTATAAGACTTCATTTATTGCATGAATGTCACAGACTCACGGAAACTCGAAACAACACTGAATGGCATGCAACTAAAACCACAAACCAAGCAGAGGTTGATTTTATGCATTGATATAGAGAGGTGCCAGTAGGAAGACAATATGGAGGTACAAAGAGCTAGAAAAAACATTTGGACCAAAGTACCACAATTCTTATTAATAAAATTTAAAAAAACAATTTTTGGCTTTGGAATTTTGGTTTATCACCACGTTTCTCTTCGACACTCGCCATCAAAATACGTATAAAAATAACACGTCTTTACATCCTCTTCCTTTTAAATCCTCATCTCATAGTAATAAATAAGGATTATTATGCATGCACATCCTCACCTTACAATGTCAATTGGGTCCAGGCGCATAGACAACCATAAATTATCAAATGTGTTAAAGAGTAAGCCTTTCCAATAAAAATTAAGACCCACCCTTCAAATTTTATCACTGAGTCCAGTTTATGCAAATATTTTCGATGTGGGGGGAAGGTTTGGCATGAAATGGTGTAAACATTGGGGAATAAATGGTTTATATGTTGTACAGGGTTGCGTGCACGGGTTTGGGCACGTGCATGCTCCTTATGTGTACTCACGAAAAACACACGTGCGCGTGTTTTAACAGGTGTGCACGGCCCTGTAACTAGTTAAAAAAAATAGAGCTCTCTATTTCCCATGAATTCTACCAAAATCACGGGTTTCACTTCTTCCATGGCTTTCAAGCTCTCACAGGTTGCTCAAAGGCTCACACTCATTGATATTTTGGACACTCTTTGATCTATTGGACACAAAATCACCTTTGGAATCTATCAAACATCTTCAGTGTTCTTGGAATCTATCAAACATCTTCAGTGTTCTTGGAATCTAGTGGATTCATTCAAGCAAGTGGAGATCATTTCTATAGAGGTATGGTGAATTGTAAATGAGTCTTTTCATTCACAAGATTTGAGATGACCCCATGCCTTTTTGTTTTTGTCATATTCCCACAACAATATCCATGCATAGACAACAATGAATTTGACAAGAAGATTTCCCAAGTTCACATCTAAAAAAAATCATATATGAACACTAGACAAGATGAAGTATGCAACCTCCTCATTGTGTAATTAGTTCCCAAGTTAATTTTGTTCTTTCACATCATATTATGCTAGCAAAAAAAACCACACACTCACTAAACATAACTAAAAATATCACTTCAACTCATCCACAAAACCTCAACTCTCTCATGTCTCTTATTCAATACCATTGTATGGAATGAGGATATCTATAAGTATATGCACCTTTCCTTTCTCTATGAATCCAAATATGATAATTTTCATCCATATTTACCATCCTTACAATATCCCCTCACCTCTAACAATGATTTTTTTTCCAAAACCCAAGACTTCGCCACTTCATGCTCTATTCAACATGATGATTGTTGGTATAGTCCCTAGTTCCCCACTCTCCAACACCTCCCTAGCCTAGATATTGCACATTGAAAGGTCAAATTATATTCCTCCTAATCACCCTTCCCAAGACCATGATCTTTGTTAGAAACCTTTGCATCCTCCTAAAGCTTTTGTACAAAACAAGGTATACATTCATTCTATTGTGATGCATTGTTGAATTCAACCATGCGTATTTTAAACTCAAAACCACATTCTATCATCTCAAGGTTTATAGATCTAAGGAAATAGTTTGTTGTTGTTTCTTCAACTCCTTAATGTGTTATATAACCTGGTAATTTACGATGGTAAAGGACATTGCCGCAAATGGAAGGATATACCATTCCACTAGGAAGAAAAAGCATTCAAACTAGGTGCAAAGTCCTAGAATTGATAACATTAAGGGAGAAAGAAAAAAATGCAATTAATTAAGGTTACCTTATTTGATGTAGAAAAACTATCAAACTATTCCCAAGGCATCTCTAGCCATCTCTCTTGTAGGGTGTTACTACCATAATTTTTATGAATTCATTGCTAGGCAAGACACTAGTTTCTCCTCTCTACACTTGACCAAACATCATCTATATTGATTGGAATTGTAAGGGATAATGATGTTTATTCGAACATAAATAAACCAACATAGTCTGTAGTTGTATATGTTAATTTGTAAAGTGGTAAGCTATGTTGGAATATGTCAAGTTCATTGTATAATGGCACTAATATCTTATTTGTTGTTTCTTTTGTAGGGGTAGGCCTGATAGTTGTGTTAAATAGACTTTTTGAGATGGGAAACTCATGAAATGAAAAAAAAAAAAATTAGAAGGAATCTGCCCATTGAAAAGGTCAATGAGTTAAGAGAAAAGGCTAGGTTGGGAATGGAAAGATTGAGACATGGTCCTGTCAATGCCCCAGATTCTGCCACCGATCCTAACATAGTTGTTGACATGAAAACCTCTTGTTCAGAACCATGGGTAAAGCGGTCGCGTCCAATGGACCCAACTCAAATTCCAACATCAACACAATATCCAACCAACAATCCATCAACGAGTCATTTTGAAGTTTCTCATGACACAAGAATTTTGGGAGATGCTACATGTGTAGAGATGGACATACAAGCATTGCTTAATTTTCAATCTCCCCAAGAAGACCACAACCCTGTCCACCACACTCCCATTATGGCCCAATCTATGAACGAAGCACCACAACAAACAAGCTTCGGTATTCATGTCTCATGTCCACCCTTCCTACCTTGACTGTCTAGTGCAAGAAGAAGAACTCCTAGACGTATTCATGTGGATGAGAGTGCTATGTTAGGGCTTGAAGGCAAGTTGCCAAAATGCACTATCGAATGGCAATGCAACAAAATTGTCAAAGAATATTTTTAATCCAAAGGTGATGCAAGTAAATGTCAATTATTGCTATGTTTGTTAAAGTCACCTTCTTTAGCTATTGTTAGGAGAATTTTGGGCATGAAGATGGTTAAAAGTTCAGAGGCCAACAGTCATATTGTTAGAAATCTCCAATTTGCATTTAATGCGATTGGGAAGAGGTCTCGTACAAAAGATCTTTGTGCGGCTCATCGTGTTTTAGAAGAATCAATTGTAAGCAAGTTCACAAGGAAACATCGCCTGCTATCACACATTTCTCACATACTCAAATTAAATAGAAAAACTATTAAAAAGTACTCTACTATAAGAGAAAATCTTGACACTCCGGGTGGAAATGATTGTTGCGATTTTGTTGGTAGGTTGCCTCATGTAGATAGGAAGCTAATTGATGCTGTTAAGGAGTTAGTACAAAAGTTTTGGCATGATCATACTACACCTTCATCAATCCAAATAGACGTGCTAAAACTGAGAAAAGGTTCTACTGAACGTGAGCCCCATGTTAAACACTTCCTTGACACCACACAGATTGAACTCTATGAGAGATTTAGGAACGAGCACACACAATTGAACCTTGGCCAAAGGTCCTTTGAGAAATGCAAACCATGGTATGTTCATATATGCATTGATCGGAAAACTTGTTGTTGTAGATACCATGTAGAATATGAATATTATTATGACACATATAAACATATATTTTGTGATTTTCATACTAGAATTGTCCAAGGCTACAATGAATCCATACTACCACCAAATGCATCAAGAGACATTGTCCACAACATCATGTGTCCAAGGCCCAAAGGAAAAAAGTATTATAAAAAATCGTGTCTATATGGGACAAGTTCTATGTGCAGTGGGTTTTCTCTTTTGAATCGTTGCATTCATGAAAGCAAGGACACAAAATTTGGCATGATGGGTGTGGAGATGCAGAGCTTCAAGTACGTGACCTATCAATTAGACAGTGTCAGAGAATGTAAAAAGATTGCATTGGTAAAGTCACAGGTACAAATGAATATTGCAGATTTTCCATATTACATGTTCAATTTATGGCATATACATTTTTCCAAAGGCCACATTGTAATATTTCCCTTGTTTCCATGGTAACAGGTACCGGTATGTGACTTCTTGACGGAATTCTATGAGAAAACCGAGCAGTATGTTCAACATGTGCATGTAGTGCGATGGCAAGATGAGCAATACAGAAAATGCAGGGACACATTTCCCTTTGGAACCATAGTGTCAATTGTGGATTTTGCAGAAAATTACACCCTTCAGCCACAAAATGAAATCCAGAGTCAATACTACCATTCAGACCAAGTCAGCATTATGGTACATATTATGTATAGGCATGGGCCAGAGAGCAGCAATGACAAGAGGATAATATTGAAGGAGACAAACTTTTACGTAAGTGATGATAGAACCCATGATCTGCATTATGTGCAACATTGTTTTCGAATTTTCTATGATCAGTTGAAGGAGAGAGATATACAGATCGATGGTTGTGTGGGCCAGTTCAAAAATGCCTGAGTATTCCGATGGATGAGTACTTTGCATAAGACTTGGAATGCCCTGCATATCTGGAACTATTTTGAGACTGGGCATGGCAAAGGTGAGCATGATGGGGCCAGTGCATGCATCAAGACCACACTACGAAGGGAAGAGATGAGGTTTGACAGGGAACCTCATATCTGAGATGCAGAATCCATAGTTCAATGGTGCTCCGCAACAATGTCAGAATGAGAAAGAGATCTACAAACATCATCAGTGGCAGGACGTGTGGTGAGAAATTTTTGGCTAGTGGTTGACATAGATCGATCGCATTCCTATAGTTGCGGCACAATACAAGGAACACGTAGATTTCATTCAGTTCAAAGCTCAAACAACCACATATTTGAAATATGGACGCGAAAGCTTGCATGCTTTTGCAACCCTTGAAGCAGTGGCGAATGGGATGAACGCGAATGCATGGACTGGGTTGATGAATGGGATCGTGTGTCACTTACAGTAAACCAACATGTAGTTGTTGAAACAACCCAGTTAGAGGAGGTCCAGTCAGCGATTTCTACAGACTACAAGCATATCTCAGATCTTGTACAACTAGGACACATATACGCAGTTGTTGCACCGAAAGACAATGAATGGGGCATGGATTATTGGTTGGCATGGTGCATCCAAGGTAAGTAAACCCTAGTTGGCATGGTGCATGGTTGGCATGATGAAGGAATTGAATTTCCTACTAGCTCGATGATGGTTAAGGGGGAATATCTTACAGTAGATGGGAAGTCAAGAAAGACTAGCAGGCATGTATTCATGGATTACAGACCAGGTTCAGTGGTGTATCAATTCAAAAACTTGATCATTGGCATAAACATCCATCTTCAGACAATGTCAAGCAAGAGCTCAACCAAGGTACGTTACTACCCGCCTCATTCAGAGCACGAGAGATTGATGGAGACAAATAGCAACAGAGAGGATCCAGATAGATTTATTGAATGAGGCCAGTCAACTTTACATAAGAGAAAGAATTGCATCAAAGAATTTTATGTTCTGCATCGAGGTATGTGTAGTTTTATGTTATTTCATTGGTACATGCATTTTTTGTTGATACATACATACATACATGTCTTTGTCTATGTTTTTTATTTTTCCTATATGTATTAAACTGTTCCATGCTTCTCTTTTATGTTGAATAAAATGGTGATGTGATTTGGATCAAATTTGAGTAAATTGAGTTAGTATTTTCTTAAATATATCTATTTATGTTTGTAGCATTTGAAGATAGCGGTTTTGATAGGTTCTCAAGATTAGAATTACCTAGGTTTTAGGAAAAAATTTCGAGTACATAGTCTATTACAATGGTCTTGAAAATTTAACTTGGTAGATGAAACCTTCTAGGAATCCATGTATGGATAGAAGGGTCTTCCACTTGGGGTAGGGAGTTATCATAACGTTTCAAGGGTGGTATTTTTGAGATCTATACTTGAGAAAAGCATTGGGGAACTATGAAATTCCTTATCGATCAAATATCTCTTTAGTTTCTCTCTCTTTAGTTTTGTGTCCACCCAAACCTTTTTCATGCTTTGGGTGCCTTGAGGTATATCCCCAACCCAAAAAACTCTTATATCCCCAACATTTTTCATAGATTTGGTTCCCCATGCTCAATGCTCACCCAAATCTAGCTAGATTTGGGGTTTTTTCCCTTATCCAAGCATCGTGTCATCAACCTAGGGTTTCCACTAATATATTTTAAAACATGCTCATTTATGGTTGGAGATTGATGCTTTATTCCTATAGATAACCACTTAGAGGGACTTGTCATCATAATCACCAACATCATCTCTAGTTTCCTCATCAACATCTCCATCATCATCATCTTCTTCATCATCACCATCACCATCACCACCATTGTCAACGTCTTCATCATCACCACCATCTTCATCATCATCATTAACTCTAACTCTAGCCCTAATTCAATTTCCTTCTATAACTCTATCCCCAACCCTTACCCAAACCCTAGCACTAATCCACCTTCTTCATCATTTCTGTCACCATCACCATCACCATCACCATCACCATCACCGTCACCATAACCATTGCAGAGTTGACCCTTGTGTGCAAAAATTGCAAACTCCCTCACTGAGAAAAACCCTAGTTTCCCAGATGGACGTTCAAGATGGCACCGAGGAAACAGGACCGGAGGAGAGGGGCACCCCTGGAACTATCCCAACGTCCGGAATCCAACGGAGTTCACGGTTCATCGATCGGAGCCATGATCATCATTCTATGGCTCGTTCCATCTCGCATCCAAAAGGCCTTCAGGGACACCTGCTGGATACCTGTTAGGGGCATAGAAGTCCATCCGTGCAGCAAAACTGTACTCCGGGGAGTCCTGCAGGTGTGTCTTGGTAGGTTTCGGCTGGGAACGCTGGCCGTAAGTGCCCGACAAATGATTTTGCAGAGTTGACCCTCGTGTGCAAAAATTGCACACTCCCTCACTGAGGAAAACCCTAGTTTCCAAGATGGACATTCAAGATGGCACTGGGAGCACAGGACCGGAGGAGAGGGGCTCCCCTGGAACTATCCTATCATCCTGAATCCAACAAGGTTGATAGTTCATCGATCGGAGCCATAGTCATCATTCTATGGCTCGTTCCTTCTCGCATCCAAAAGGCCTTCAGGGACACCTGCTGGATAACTGCAGGGGGCATAGAAGTCCAACCGTGCAGCAAAAATGGGCTCTGGGGAGTCTTGTGGGTGTGTCTACGCAGGTTCTGGCTGGGAACGCTGGCCGTAAGTGCCCGACAAATGATTTTGCAGAGTTAGCCCCCGTGTGCAAAAGTTGCACACTCCCTCACTAAGAAAAGCCCTAGTTTCAAAGATGGATGTTCAAGATGGCACCGGGGCCACAGGACCGAAGGAGAGGGGAGCCCTTGGCACTATCTCGGCATCCTGAATCCAATGAATTTGACGGTTCATCGATCGGAGCTGCAGTCATCATTCTATGGCTCGTTCCGTCTCGCATCCAAAAGGCCTTCAGGGACACCTGCTGGATACCTACAGGGGGCATAGAAGTCCAACCGTGTAGCAAAATCGGGCTTCGGGGAGTCCTATAGGTCTATCTAGGCTGGTTCCGGATAGGAACGCTAGCTGTAAGTGCCCAACAGACGATTTTGCAGAGTTGACCCCTGTGTGCAAAAATTGCACACTCCCTCACTGAGCAAAACCCTAGTTTCCAAGATGGACGTTCAAGATGGCATCGAGGCCATGGGACCAGAGGAGAGGGGTGCCCCTGTTCGGATATCCACATCATCTTTTCTAGGATCTTGCATAATATTAGGGTTTGCATGCAAATTATAGGGTTTGCATGCACTTTGCATGCATCCTAGTCACTAGGTTGATGCCTCCAGCAACTTAGCCACCTTATTCTAGCACCTGGGAGCCACTTACTTCAGAGTTTTAGCCCTCCTAGTCAAGAAGGCACCCACTTCTCACCTACTTCCAGAGGAGGGTGCACTTATTCACCTACCACTGCAGTTCCACTTTAGTTACACCTAGTTAGCTCCGATTCTCCCTGATTTGAGGCTAGTTTCACTCCCGACTGACTGTTTCACTTCAGTTGGACCTCCAGATTGACTAGATGACTTGTTTTGACTTCAGTTAGCCTCCCATGCACCCTCCACTGAGCCCACTTCCCTATATCAGTGCTACACACTTCAGTTACACATGTTACACTTAGTTAGACTTAGATTGACACCTGGATGACTGGTTCTTGTGCATTGATGACCACCACCGATTGATGATGAGGACTCCTAGTTGGAGTCAAGCTACTCCATTCAGTAATTTGAATGACCTCCTTAGGCAATTCGAATTTCTTAGTCATTGTTACTGTATTCTATTGTAATCATTCACCCTTATTGGGATATTGAGCACTGCTGCATGTTTTGCACAATTTTACACCATATTTTCTATATTCATCTGTTGTGATTGATTTTCTTGTTCATTAGATTTGCTGTGACTAATTTTACATGGTATCAGAGCCATTGCAGGGACAAGATCTCTTTTCTATAGGTGTTTCTACAAGAGGATTTGAGTGAATTTGCTCAAAAATTACAAAAAGTTTTGGCATGAAAGATCTCAAGGGCATTCGCTCATGTGCATGCAAAGCTTGAAAATACTTCCAATACCACTCCAGAAGCTTGAGTTTCCACATAATTCCTGGATCTGATACATTGGACCCATTCAACATTGTTTTATCTCCAATCCCAGGTGTGATGCAACTCTAAAAGGGTGGATTGTTCGACCTCATTGTTCTTGGTTCTATTGTGATTTGCAGGTTATTGTCTCCATCAATTGCATTCGCTACTATGCCCTTGCAAGATTCTCTACATCAGTGTGCACTCGCTCCTAGCAATGGAATACTCTTCTTCAAAGCCTATCCTTACCCCATTCAATTATTTTGATTGGAAAGATGATATGGAGATCATATTACGTTCAAAAGGTTACTACCGAGTCACTCTTGGTCTTGAATTGGAGCCAAACAACTTGTTAGATAGAACCAAACACTACAACAAGCTTGATGAAGCTTATGGTCTTCTTTATCTCTCCATCTCCAAAGATCTTCACTTCCATCTCAGTGGATTGAAGACTCCAAAAGCTATATGGGAGCAACTTGAAACACTATTTGGCAAGCAGGACGAGATTAGGGCCTTTCAATTAGAGAATGAACTGATTTCTCTTAGTCCTGAGAATTTTGAGACCATTAATGAATTCTTCACAAAATCAAGAATTTGAACTTGTAGTTGAAGAACAGTGGAGTTATCAAAGAGCATAAACAATTGATCCTCTCCATTCTCAGCAAGCTTGGTAAATATTATTCGGTATTTTTCTCTACTTTCAATTCCGGTCGGCTAACTACCCCGAATTGGAAGATGCCTACCTTGAATGCCTTCATTGAGTCCGTCACAAAAGAGCATGACAAGTTGATTCAAATGGGGTCCATAAGATCCAAAGATTCAGCCCTATATGTTCAAGGACCCAAGATCTCGAATGGTAAAGGAAAGCAAAAGAAGGAGAAGCCTAAATTCGAGCCTTACAAGCAAAGAGAGAAAGGCAAACAGACGGATGCACCATCCAGTTCAAAGTTCAAGCAAAAGGGCAAAGAAGGTAACCAAAAATCTAAATGTACTTATTGCAACCGTGGCTTTCATCCTGAAAGTTCATGTATGAAGAAGACTATAGATCAAATGGCCCTCCTTTTGGAGAAGAACAACATAACTCTTCCTGATGGTGCAAGGAAGAAGGATAGGAATGATGATCATGAAAGAGGACAAGTACTCATGGAAACTGTTTTGAATCCCACTACACTCTTGATAGATTCGGGTGCATCAAATCATATGGCTGCAAATATTGATTCTTTTTCTTCATTCAATCCAAACAGCTCCATCCCCATCCATTTGGGAGATGACTCAAAACTTTCTTCAAAGGGCAAAGGTACGATTCATGTAGATCATGGAAGCTTTCATAATGTTCTCTATGTGCCTTCCTTGGCTTCAAATCTTCTTTCTGTGTATCAAATGACACACACTGGTGAACCAAAGCAAGTTACATTCATCCCTAATATAGTTGAAATTTCTGATATCAAAAGTGGAAGACTTGTTGCAGTCGGAAAGGCAAACCACACTGCAAAATGCTATGAGTTTACACACTTTATTCCGCTTGCAAAGCCCACTGCTCTTCGCACACATGGTAATGAGGTTAGTAGGCTATGGCATGAAAGATTTGGACATCTTAATTATAAGTATTTTCTGCTGCTATCAAACAAATCCATGGTAGATGGTCTTCCAGAACTCCGTTCCTCGAAGGGAATATGCATTGGTTGCATCATTGGGAAGCACCCCGAGCACAGATTCTACCGCGGCAAAGCTAGCAGAGCTTCTACAATTTTGGGGTTGATACATTCTGATATTAGTGGTCCGCTGCCCATACGTCATTAAATGGTTCAAGGTATGTTTTGACATTTATTGATGATTTTTCCCGCTTTACATGGGTATTCTTTCTCAAAAACAAGTTAGAAGTGCTTGGAAAATTCAAGGATTTTAAGGCTTCTGTTGAGACTGCCACTGAGAGAAAGATCAAAGATCTTAGATCTGATAATGGTGGAGAATATATCAAGGATGAGTTGCTGCAACTTTGTGCCCAAAGTAGAATTCAGATCCAACATACAGTTCCCTACACACCCCAGCAGAACGGTGTAGCAGAAAGGAAAAATGGGTCACTGAAAGAGATGGCTACATGCATGATTGAATCAAAAGGTTTGGCTGCAAATATTTGGGCTAAAGCGATCAATGTTGCTGCATACATACAGAACTATGTTCCACATTCATCCATGAAAGGTATGACTCCTTTCGAAGCATTCTTTGGTCACAAACCGGATGTGTCAAATTTGAGAGTTCTTGGCTCTACTGCATGGGCTAGAATTCCTTCCAAGAAGAGACGAGCTTTGGATCCACAAAGTATTGAGTGAATACTAATAGGATATGGGGAAGAATCAAAAGCATATAAACTCATGGATATCAGATCTAAAAATATATTCATAGAGCACAGTGTGCAATTTGAATAACCGCTTTAAGAATTGCAACTAGTCGAGGAAGAGACTGCCGATTCACCGCCTTCACCAGAAGAAGATCCGTGCAGCGATAATGAAGGTATGAGTTCTGATATTTCTGATATTTTAGAAGCATATGATGATCATGACATATCAGGTTCGGAATCCGACCATTATGATCCTCCTCAGTTACCAAAGTGGGCCCAAAACACTCTTCAATCTGTTGGTTCAAACCTTGGAAATCCTGCTGATCTGAGACGAACAAGAGCAAACTTTCAAAGAGCAGGTATGGCTCTTTCTATTGCTGATCCATTACTTCTTGAGATTTTTTATTCGATGGCTGGTTCATATCCCACATCATACTATTCTACCCACCGAGATCCGAGATGGCAAAGTGCCATGGATGAAGAGTATAGTTCTCTTCAAAAGAACAATACATGGGAGCTAGTTTCTCTTCCACCTGGAAGAAAATTAGTGAAGTGTAAATGGGTCTACCGCACAAAATTTTCTGCTGATGGCTCTATCAGCAAATACAAAGGAAGGTTGGTGGCAAAAGGTTTCTCCCAAGTCCAAGAAGTGGACTACACTGAGACCTTTGCACCGGTTGCAAAGATGGATTCCATCCGCCTTGTTTTGGCTATTTCCGCATTCAAGCACTGGGAAGTGCACCACATGGATGTGAAGAGTGCATTTCTACATGGAGACCTTGCTGAAGAGGTATATATGCAGCATCCAGAGGGCTACACATCAGATCCATCATTAGTTTGCAGATCGAAGAAATCTTTGTATGGGTTAAAACAGGCCCTAAGAGCTTGGTATGCAAAGATGGACTCCTTCCTTCTTTCTCAGAATTTCCAAAGATGCAAATATGATCCAAATGTGTATATTTAGTGAGTTAAAGGTAATTTGTTGGTTATTGTACTTTATGATGATGATATTCTCATTACTGGTAGCACTCTTACTTCAATAAACAAGCTAAAAACTGCCTTAAATCTAGCTTTTGACATGAGCGATTTGGGCTTGCTAATTCACTTTTTGGGCTTGGAGATAGCTCAAAATTTTGATGGGATCACTATATCTCAGCAAAAATATGCTTCCGACCTGTTATTGAAGTTTAATATGGCTGAATGTAAGGCAGCCCCATTCCCATTCCTCTCAGGAATCAGTCTTGAGGAGGGAGAATCTACACCGCTTGCAAATTGCAGTATGTATCGACAGTTGATTGGTTCACTACTTTATTTGACACACTCAAGGCCTGATATTTCATATGCCGTGAGTGCTGTGTCAAGGTATATGCAGCATCCACATGAGCTTCATTGGAGAGCAACAAAGCGGATCTTGCAGTATGTGCAAGGTACGAGACAGTTTGGAATACATTATGCTGCAGATTCTGAGCTTGATTTCATTGGTTTTACTGATTCAGATTGGGCAGGTGATAGCATTGATCGGAAGTCCACTTCCGATTATGTTTTCATGATTGGTCATGGTGCTATTTGCTGGTCCAGCAAAAAGTAAGCAACCATTGCACTTTCTTCAGCAGAGGCAAAGTATTGAGGGGTAGTCAATGCCTACATTCAGGCAGTTTGGTTGCAGGGTATTCTTTCCGAGTTTGGTTTTGGTGGCACTACTTCGACTGTCCTATTTTGTGACAATAAAAGTTCTATCAAGATCTCCACAGATCCAGTTCAGCGGTATAGGACCAAACACATTGAGATTCATATGCATTACATTCGATAGTTGGTGCATGATCGCACCATCATTTTGCAATATTGCCCTACTGATGAGAAAATTGCAGACATCTTCACCAAGAGCTTCACTGAGAAGAAGTTCTCTTACCTCCGTTCACTGTTTGGGGTGAGTTCCATCATGGTGGAGACAAATTGATCCATTATTATGCTTTAGCTTGAGGGGGGGGCTTTCTTCCCACTGGGTTTTCCCTCTTTCCTCACTTAGTTTATTTTCAGCATTTTTTGGATTATTGTATTGGGGTGACCTTTGGTCTTAATTACTAGGGCCCCACATTATTTTCTTTTGCACATCATAGTCTAGCTTCAGGGGGGGTGTTCGGATATCCACATCATCTTTTTCAGGATCTTACATGCAATTAGGGTTTGCATGCAAATTCTAGGGTTTGCATGCACTTTGCATGCATCCTAGACACCAGGTTGATGCCTCCAGCACCTTAGCCACCTTATTCTAGCACCCGGGAGCCACTTACTTCAGATTTTTAGCCCTCCTAGTTAGGAAGGAGACCACTTCTCGCCTACTGCCAGAGAAGGGTGCACTTCTTCACCTACCACTGTAGTTCCACTTCAGTTACACTCAGTTAGCTCCGATTCTCCCTGATTTGAGGCTAGTTTCACTCTTGACTGATTGTTTCACTTCCGTTGGACCTCCAGATTGACTAGATGACTTTTTCTGAATTCAATTAGCCTCCCATGCGCCCTCCATTGAGACCACTTCCCTATATCAGTGCTACACACTTCAGTTACACATGTTACACTTAGTTAGACTCAGATTGACACCTGGATGACTGGTTCTTGTGCATTGATGACCACCACCGATTGATGATGAGGACTCCTAGTTGGAGTCAAGCTACTCCATTCAGTGATTTGAATGACCTCCTTAGGAAATTCGAATTTCTCAGTCATTGTTATTGTATTCTATTGTAATCATTCACCCTTATTGGGATATTGAGCACTGCTGCATATTTTGCACAGTTTTACACCATATTTTCTATATTCATCTGTTGTGATTTATTTACTTGTTCATTAGATATGCTGTGACTAATTTTACATGAGTCCTGCAGGTCTATCTAGGCTGGTTCCGGATGGGAACGCTGGTTGTAAGTGCCCGACGGACGATTTTGCAGAGTTGACCCCCGTGTGCAAAAATTGCACACTCCCTCACTGAGAAAAACCCTAGTTTCCAAGATGGACGTTCAAGATGGCACTAGGGCCATGGGACGAGAGGAGAGGGGTTCCCTAGGCACTATCCCGGTGTCTTGAATCCAACGGAGTCAATGGTTCATCGATCGGAGCCACGGTCGTCATTCTATGGCTCGTTCCATCTTGCATCCAAAAGGCCTTCAGGGACACCTGCTGGATACCTGTCGGGGGCATAGAGGTCAAACCGTGTAGAAAAACCAGGCTCCGGGGAGTCGTGTAGGTGTGTCTAGGCAAGTTTCGGATGGGAACTCTAGCCATAAGTGCCAACTGAATGATTTTCCAAAGTTTACCCCAATGTGAGGGCCATCCAAATTTGCTCCCAGGGGCCATTTCTCGTTTGGATGCCCCCGGTCATGCATGGCCACCGTGGACAAGTCTACAGTGTCCATGTGGACCTGTGGGAGGCAACGAAATCCAAGTCCTCTCACCAGGATGGGTTCCATGGCCTCGGGGAAAATCCTCCAGGTGTCCCTGAACGGCCCCGGGTTTCCCGACTAGAATGCCTGTGGCACCCGAACCGTGGCTTGGTTTGTGAATTCGTTGATTCCGGTGGGTTTCAGCTAGGGGACCCCCCATAGTGTTCCCCAAAGACTCGAAAGCGGTGCCAATGAGCCATCTCTGTAGCTAGGGTTTTGCTCAGTGATGGCCAATCCAAATTTGCTCTGAGGGGCCATTTCTCGTCCGGATGCCCCCGGGTGTGCGTGGCCACCATGGATAGGTCCACAATGGCCACGTAGACCTATGGGAGGTGACAGAATCCAAGTCCTCTCACCAGGGTGGGTTCCGTGGCCCTGGCGTAAATCATCCAGGTGTCCCTGAACGGCCCCGGGGTGCCCGACTAGATTTCCCGTGGCACTCGAACCATGGCTCGGTTCGCGAATTTATCGATTCCGACGGGTTCGGGTTGGTAGGTTTAAGCTAGGGTACCCCCCACAATGTCCCCCGAAGACCCGAAAGTGGTGCCAATGAGCCATCTCCGGAGCTAGGGTTTTGCTCAGTGATGGCCAATCCAAATTTGCTCTCATGGGCCATTTCTCATCCGAATGCCCCCAAGCATGCATGGCCACCATGGACAGGTCCACAATGGCCATGTGGAACTATGGGAGGTGACGTAATCCAATTCCTCTCGTCGAGCTGGGTTTCGTGGCCTGGGGGCAAATCCTCAGGTGTCCCTAAATGATCTCGGGGTGCTCGACTAGAATGCTCGTGGCACCCAAACCATGGCTCAGTTCATGAATTCGTCGATTCTGGGGGTTCCGGGACGGCATGTTTTAGCTAGGAGACCCCCCACAGCATTCCCCGAAGACCTGGAAGTGGCGCCAACAAGCAATCTCTAGAGCCATGGTTTTGCTCAGTGATGGCCAATCCAAATCACTGAGCAAAACCCTAGCTCCAGAGATGGCTCGTTGGCACCGCTTCCGGGTCTTCGGGGGATGATGTAGGGGTTCCCCTAGCTGAAACCCACCAGAATCGACGTATTCGCGAACCGAGCCACGGTTCAGGTGCCACGGGCATTCTAGTCGGGCACCCCGGGACCGTTCAGGGACACTTGGATGATTTACCCCAGGGCCACGGAACCCACCCTGGCGAGAGGACTTGTATTCCATCACCTCCCACAGGTCCACGTGTCCATTGTTGACCTATCCACAGTGGCCACGCTCGCTCAGGGGCATCTAGACGAGAAATTTCCCTTCTAAAATAATGAATATGCTCTTTTTGGGGCTAAGAGAAATTATGTGTTTCCTACATCTTTCACAAATATGTTTTAGATGGTGACAATGATCATATTTGTTTCTAGAAAAAAAATATGACGTTGTCTAGATACACTACACCATTATGGTCGACTAGTCCTTGAAATGTAGTGTCCATGGACCATTGAAATGTGGCCCCTGTGTTCACTACGCTAAAAGGAATCCTTCAAAAAGTGAAAGTACCACACTTCGTTCGGAAAGTGGTCTTTAAGCGATCATATTTGGCCATGACTACTTGGTTGTAACATGAGAAACCATCTATTAAAGAAAACATCTAAGAACTAGAGAGAAGTTGTAAATGGTGTTCCACGAGAGGAACATGGTAGTTGTACTTATGTTATGCTCTATTCAAGTTCCTGAAATCCACAAACAATCTTATCTATCCTAACTTCTTATGTATAGGGACTAGAATGGCTACCCACTCAAAATTTCTAGCTTTAAAGATAATCGTAGTGTTCAAAAGTTTCTTCAATTTTTTTTTAATCAAAGGTTCTAAAGTTGGTTGAACCTTCCTAAGATTCTATTGAAATGGTTTTGGCGAGCTCCCAATATGGATGCCTAATGAGGGCAGCTGTACTAAGAGCCTACTTTAATTATCAACCCGGGGGACGTACAAACTTTAGAGGTGCAGGCACTATCTGTGCTCTTATAGGATAATCTTTGTTGTGGTTGGGTGTCGGTATCAATGTTTTAAGGGTTGCCTACTCAATATGTAAAACTGTTTATACTAGGGAATTAAATACTGGAAAACAGTAAATCTATTTTAAAGAATTAAAATACTAAAAGCAGTAAATCTATTCTAAAGAATTAAAAATGCTGAAAGTGAAAGAGATATTCCTATGAATTTACCTAACGCAGAATGTTGAATCTAGACTATGAAAGTTAAATGCCATAACATATCTATTCTAAATTAAAGAAAGCAAGGTCTGTAATTATTTATGCATAAAACTAGAATTATAATCTAAATCATTTGAATATCAAAACTGAGTTTGAAATGCAATCATCTCATTCTATACATCCATTATTAAGAAATCAAAGCAATCAACCTCGAGAAGCAATTAATCATGATGGGAAACATTCAAAAACCTTAGATCTAAACCATGATTTTTGAAGGCAATGCTAATACATATGGAATCGTTGTTTAAAATGTGCATTGGAAGAAAGAAACTACAATACTACTGAAACCGTGTTGCTGAATTACAGAACGTGTTATAAATTACTACAGAATCAAGACATCTTTCAAATGCTTCCATATGCAAAATAAATTTTCATCACTGTAAAACACATAATCGAAAATACCTGAAAAATGGAAATCCCCTGACTTACATGTTGGAGGGGCCCTCTCCAACCCGTACTCAGGAGAGAAAGAAACTTATAGACACTGACTGGGATTTAACATCAATATTCTATTAAAATATAAACTCCATGTCTTCACAAAGGTTTGTAACTCAGAAGTATCTCAATAGTGCAAAAACATAAAACAATGTTTATCCAAAAATGTCAATAGGGGCCTCTCTCTACCCAAGAGATCCATATTTATATAATTATTAATGCTAAACCTAACTAAATGTCTAAATGCCGATTCTCCTTGAATAGGAGTGCATTCTCTATAGATCAGGAAAAAGGTGCCGAGCTGCATGATCCCTTAGTCTTCTATGTGTTTGTCCTTTAATGCCCCTGAACGTACTCAATCATGCTCGATTTCCATAGAATTAGTTTATTGAATACGCATTTTAAACATACAAGAATAATCGTAAAAAACAACTTCATTAAATAATTAAGGTACAACATTTTTCCCACAAATGAGTGTGTTTCTTCGCCATTACTTGAGCTTTACTGCGGGAAAAAGGTTATCAAATACCTGAAAATTGGACCCATCATTCTCTCACATAGTTGAAGGATTCACCCATCCTTGGGTGACTTATTCAATTTGGCGACGACCTCCCTAATGTCCCATGCTACCACCTTAGGGATCCCTTCCTACCTTTGATATCCAAAATTTTGATCCTCCTTAGCCCATGCCCTCCTCTCTTCCTCTTCATTAATTTGTCCCTTGATGACCAGGGAAAGAAAGAATGGGGGATTCAACCTCATCCCAATCCATCTGAGTTGATTTCTTGCTAGAGATTCCTTCTAGAGTGTGGCTTTGAAAAGAGCATCATCAAGCCTGAGGGGGGAGTGGAGTTCTTTTCTTTTCAGATCGTTTTCCACTCTGCTCCACCTTTCCTTAATGGACTCATGAACTTCCTTTTGTGTGCTTCGGAGTGTAATGTCAAAATGAATCATAGCCTCCTACTGTTTTGCAAGGAGAATGGGGATCAGTTCCTCGTCCTGGGTGAGGATCCTATGGTTATAGATTATCCCTTCAGGGTGAGTTGGCTCTGCTTTGACCATCAATGGGGTTTTCCATTTTGATATGACATAGATATGGTAGTCTTGGGCTCGCTCAATTTCGTGGTTCTTCCACAAACATAATACCCTCAATTGGAAATCGCCCACATATGGGTTTGGCGACCAGTTGGGCGAGCCAGAAACTACAAAATTATGCAAGAAAAATTCACTCAATTGGTCCTTCTCCAACTCTGTGGAGTTCAAAGATGCATCCATAAATTCATTGGGAGTGTTTATCTCTATAGGGAGTCCTTGCTTCAACCTTTGGAGCTGGAATTTGCCCCATTTCTCCTATACATAACTGCATATATTGCCGACGATGGTCTAAGGTCCCACAGTTTATCATATATGTCAGCAGTAGTGGCCAAAACGTCCTTCAATTTGGTAATCTCCTGGTCCTTTTTGGCTAATTTGTTTTGTGCCTCAACCAATTTTTCTTGAAGCTCTAAATTTTTCTGCTCAGCCAGCCGTAGCTCCCCTGCATGATGCATCTTTAGGATTTGTGTCTTCTCAGGTGATAACGGGGTAGGTCTGGGCTGGCTTCCTGGCCCAATTCTTAACGTTGCTAGCTCATTTCTGAGCTTTTCCAATTCTTTCTGTGCCTCAGGGAGTTGGGTAACGTCCCGGGGTTTTTCATTGTGCTCTGGAGGGTTCCCCTGGAACCCTCCAGAGCACAATTGGAGCTGGAATTTGCCCCATTTCTCCTATACATAACTGCATATATTGCCGACGATGGTCTAAGGTCCCGCAGTTTATCATATATGTCAGTAGTAGTGGCCAAAACGTCCTTCAATTTGGTAATCTCCTGGTCCTTTTTGGCTAATTTGTTTTGTGCCTCAGCCAATTTTTCTTGAAGCTCTAAATTTTTCTGCTCAGCCAGCCGTAGCTCCCCTGCATGATGCATCTTTAGGATTTGTGTCTTCTCAGGTGATAACGGGGTAGGTCTGGGCTGGCTTCCTGGCCCAATTCTTAACGTTGCTAGCTCATTTCTGAGCTTTTCCAATTCTTTCTGTGCCTCAGGGAGTTGGGTAACGTCCCGGGGGTTTTCATTGTGCTCTGGAGGGTTTCCAATTCTTCTTCATCCTCTTCTTCTTTATTCATTTCTTCTTCATCATCCTCTTCTTCTTTATTCATTTCTTCTTTATTCATTTCTTCTTCTTCATCCTCTTCTTCTTCTTCTTCTTCTTCATCCTCTTCTTCTTCTATAGTGGGATCCTTCTGATCTATTAAAGGATCGATGTCATCATCAGACACATTGTTAACTAGGGGGCTGGGTTCCCTTTGTTTCTCCCTGGAGACTCAGATTTCCGATACCTGTGTGAATCTTTTACTGCGTCTCTTCGACCCCTGATTATTGGCAAGAATCCTTGGGTCTAATTTGGGGGAGTCCTCTCTTGAGTGTTTTATCTTTTCTAGGGTGTCGACCACACTGTCCAAGTCAATTTTTCTCTTTGCCCCTGATATAGAGGTGGTCTTACTTTTTTATTTTGGTGGCAAGGGCATAGTCTTCATTCTCTGAACGTCCTCAGCAGATACCACTATGAACTCCTCCCAAGAGAGCTTTGGAATCTGTGCTTTTAATTCTTCACCAACTATTAGCTTGATTAGCCCATGATGGGCCAAAGCATCCTCTCTTCCTTTAACAACTTTCCTACTCATTTCCACCAACGATTGCAGCAAATAGAATGGAATGCTAATGTTGTTGTTTGATGAAATGTTACTCCTGTGCCTGAGAAGTTCCAAAATATGAAAGTGGAAAATGGGAACATAACTTAACCTTCCAGTGCATGTAATGTACCTTTGGACGATTGCAGCCATTTCATCCCATGGCGCCGGCATGGAGAGTCTTTTGACTCCATTTTTGTCCTCATCGTAACCTTCTCCTCGTTCGAAAACTGATGCTTTTGCTGTGTGGTTTTCCTCCCGGTCATTGCTACTCCAATGAATGCCCATTGGTAGACCAATGAATTTGGCAATCATGTCCTCATCAAATTTTATACGTAACCCCTTTACTCGGGTGACGTACTATTCATCCTTGATATGTTTGAAGTTTCTTGCAAACTCCTGAGCTACCCCTGTATCATATCCTCTCAGTCCAAGGATGAAAGGCATCCAGCCTGCATTGCGAATGATTTGCAAGACTCTCAGGCTCTGATAAATGGCGTTGTGATCCTCTGGTTCACTTTTCTTGAAACCCTTTGTCATTTTAGAATATTCTTTATAATCAGACAAAACCAGAACTTTGGAATGTGGTTTATACCCTCAACTGGTCGAACTCTACCTACAGGATCGAGGATTGCAATGCTGGCTGAGTGAGTGCACTAGCTTTTTTTTTGTTGCTTCTCGGGAATTTCAAGAGGTTCCTTATATGCAAAATCATGGAAGACTATGCAGCTTTACTTACTGTCTTTCCGCACCTATCCTTTCCATCATTCTTGTACTTGCCATTTTTAATCCCCTTTTTCCATGATCGATCTCTGTACTTCATATGATGAGGGTTGTGATCATGATTTGTTGAGGGTGACAGGACTTAGGTAGCGATCATGACTTATTAAGGTGACAGGACTTAGGTAGCAATCATGACTTATTAAGGTCATTCTACCATGCCATCGATTTAAAATAGAAGTTGTCCTCAGCTGACTAGAAACTAATGTAGTGTGGGATAATGTTTTACCTTAAGAATAAAATAAAATTGTTCTAGAGATTACCTTGCTATGTATGCATACCTGCATTGATGATCTGGTGCGTTTTTCATGCATGGCGGATTCTGTAGTAGATTTGGCGGTGTCTGTAGTTGATTTATGCATGTCAGTAGTTACGTGTGTGGGCTGTTTTTTTCTTTTTGCTCATTTGAATTTGTTGAACTGTCTTCTTTTGAAAGTTGTGCCAGTTGTTGATACGACTCATGTGATGATGCTTCATATTGGATGATTGCATGGCAGTATGTGACTGGCTCTCTTGAATAAATTACAGGCTCGCGTGAGTATGTTGAAAAGAATGGAATGGCATGTTTGAAGAATTCCATAGTAGTTGATGATTGATTGCTGAATGTAGACGTGGCTGGCTCGCTTGAGTGCTGATATGTAATGTATCTGGCTCACTTGAATTGAATTGCAGGCTCGCTTGAGTGTTGATATGTAATGTATCTAGCTCGCTTGAATTGAATTGTAGGCTCGCTTGATGCATGGCTCTTTGTAGGGTGGATGCTTCATATTGGATGTTTTTTCTCTTTTTTCTTTTTGTCTTTTTTCTTTTTTTTTTCTCTTTTTTTCTTGTTGTCTTTTGTCTTTTTTTCTCTCTTTTTTTTTCATTTTTTTTTTAAATGAGTTGAATTTCACTGATTTGTCGCATCCTCTATTAGCATCAATTGTTGCTGGTAGAGTACCTGTGTAAATTCTTCTTTTGATTGCGGTTTCTTGTAAAGTTTTAGGAGATGCCCATTCACTATCATGGGGAAATCCTCTTCATCAATTGTAATAATTCTCAAAGCTCCATTTCCATAAATCTTCTGTATAATGTAAGGTCCAAGCTATCTAGTGGTTAGCTTCCCTTTGAGTGTGTGAAATATGGAGTCGTAAAGTAGTGCCCAATCACCTTCGTTGAACTTTTTATCCTTCAGATGTTGGTCATGCCATTTTTTCTTTGTTGTTGGATGATTTCGGTATGTGTAAGTGCTTGTTGACGGTGCTCATCCAGTTGATTCAGCTGTAGCATGCGTTCTTTTTGAATTTCTGATAGGTCCATATGTAAATCTGTTGCAATTCTTAATGTCATTATTTCAATTAAATTTGATGTAAATTGTGGGCCCTGATCATAAACTACTTCTCTTAGCACCCCAAACCTGTGAAAGATCTACTCAGTAAAGAATTTGGACACATTGGTTTCATTTGCAGCAGCCAGTGTTGCTACCTTTGTCCATTTTGTAAGGTAATTAGTGCATACGAGGATGTAGCTTTTCTGATTAGACTGTGGGTTGAATGGGCCAACAAAATCAAATATCCACTTTTCAAATGCCTCCAAGGAGATTTGTGGATGGAGTGGCATATCTTGTTTTTTTGTTGGTTTTCCCATTCTCTGGCAATGATCACAGTGTGAAACATATTCGTAAGTATCCTTGTGGAGTGTTGTCCAATAATATCATGTTTGCAAGATTTTATGGGCTATCCTTTTTGCAGCATAGTGTCCTCCACATGGTTCATTGTGTGTGGCATGCATTATGTCATGCATCTCATCTTATCTTATGCACCTTCTGAGTATCTTATCTGGTCCTTGTTTGAAAAGCATGCCTTCTATCCATGTGTATGTGGCACTTTGCCTTATTACTTTTGTTTTCTCTTTGTGACTGTAATGTTTTGGAAACTTTCTAGACACTAAATAGTTTGCTATATTAGCAAACCATGGGCTTTTTGTGGATATGGAAAAAAGGTGCTCATCTGGAAAACTGTCATCGATTACCTCACTGTCTTGTCCATGTGTCAGTCTAGATAAAAAGTTAGCCACTACATTGTCCTTTCCTAGCTTGTCTAAAATTGCAATGTCAAATTCTTGGAGGAGCAGCAACCATCTGATGATTCTGGCACTTGTGTTTTGGCTTGTTCATGAGATATCTTATGGCCGAGTGGTCTGTATGAACAAAAACTTTGTAACCAGTGATATAGTGTTTGAACTTATTAATGGCATGTATGACAACCAAAAATTCCTTTTATGTGACAGTGTAATTCAATTCTTCCCCTGCCAATTTTTTGCTGATATAATATATTGCATAAGGCTTTTTCTCTTTTTCTTGTCCAAGGACAGACCCAATTGCTTTATCTGATGCATCTGAGTGGATGTGGAATGGAAATACCCAATCTGGTCCTTGGAGTACTGGAGCTGTAATTGTTTTTTCCTTAAGGTTATCAAATGCTATCATGCAATTGTTTGTCCATATGAACTTAGCATATTTTGTGAGAAGTGCAAACATTGGGGTAGCAATTCTGCTATATTTTTCAATCAATCTTCTATAGTACCCTGTTTGTCCAAGGAAACTTCTCACGTCCCTTTCTTTAATACGTGGTGGTAGCGTTTTAATTACTGAAACTTTTTCTTGATCAACCTCTATCCCTCTCTGTGATATATGATGGTCGAGAACAATACCTTCTTCCATCATCATCTTGCATTTGTCATTGCTCAGACATAAGCTCATCTCAATACATTTTTTTAATACCAATTCCAGATGGGTCAATGCCTGGTCAAAGTTTTTTCCATAGGGTGTGAAATCGTCCATGAAGACTTCCATTTGATCATTTATAAATTCTGAAAATATGTTGAGAATTTCCCTCTGAAAGGTTGCAGGATCATTGCAAAGTCCAAATGGAAGCACTCTGTAGGCATAAGTACCCCATGGGAATGTGAAGGTTGTTTTGTCCTGGTCAACTGGGTGAATGAGGATTTGATTGTAACCCCTAAACCCATCCAAGAAGGAGAAAAACTTGTTTCCTGCTAAAGTATCCAGTACTTGATCGATAAATGGGAGAGGAAAGTAATCCTTCTTGGTTTCTTTATTAAGCTCTTGGTAGTCCACACAAATTCTCCATTTACCTCCCTTTTTAGGGACTATGACCAGTGGTGATACCCACTCACTATCAGAGATGGGATAGATGAACCCTGCATCTAATAACTCTTGTAGTTCGATTTTGACTATGTCCTTCAATGCTGGGTTTAGTCTCCTTTGTGGTTGTCTTATAGGAATAGAACCTTCCTTGATGTAAATATAATGCTTGTAGATATCGGGATGAATAACTTTCATGTCTGCATATGTCCATGCAAAAGCTCTATTCTGCTTTGTTAATACCTTCATCAGTTGTTCTTCCTGTTGGGGCTGTAGATTAGAATTGATGTTAATTATTTTCCTTGGTAGAATTTCCACGATCTGTGTTTTGTCTATTTGCTCTTCCAGAGATGTCAGTTCTGCCCACATCTTGTTCAAGTTCTTGCTTGAAGATTCACCTTCATTTTGCTGATCTGTGTCAAAAAAACTTTGAAGACCATCATTGTTAGAAATATAATTTTGTATAAACCTATCTATATGACCATCTTCATCTATGGATTTTAGTGTTAATGCAGCATCAGTTGTCAGGACAGGTCTCATGTTTTGATTCATTGTGTCATTGTAATCGTCAGTCCAGTTTTGATATTCTATGTCTAAGGATTTTCTGGCTAGTGGGTAAATGGTGATTTTTTTCCTAGACTGGCCACTGGAGATGGTCATGTTGCCTGACCTGCATCCTATGTAAGCATCTGCAGTTTCTAGCCAGGGTCTTTCGAGTATAATAGGATATCCACTAAGTTTTCTTTTTACCTCGATGACTATGAAATCAGCTGGGTATTCCCAGGATTCTATATTGATTATAATTTCCTCGAGCATTCCTTCAGGCTTCACAGTGGATGTATCTACTAGCTGGAGTATTGTAGTTGTTGGTCTGACCTCTGATTGGAGACCTAGGTGGATCATAGTTTCTTTGGTCATTACGTTTATAGCTGCTTCTAAATAAATTAGGCTCTTGTCGATTTGTCTGTTATTGATGTTGACTTGGACCACGGGGCTACCTGGGTCTTGATATTTGGGGTTAACCATGATACCCAGCATTAGATCAGCTAATTGGCCCACTACATTAATAGTTGGTGGGTCACGCTTCCTCCTTCCAGGTTTCTTCAAACAATTCTCTTTTATATATTTGTTGCAGATGGGTACATCTCTGATGGCTTGTAAGATGGGGATTTGGATATTCAAGTGTTTTGATTCATTCAGAATTGCGTTTTCCTCTTCATCTTTGGTACTTCGTACAAGCTTTTCAAGAAATGGAGGGTTTCTAGTTCATGTGAGTGGTATAATTTCTTCCTCCGGAAGGTTTGGTTCATCAGGATGCTGAATATGAGGTTGAATCATTTGCTCCTAGTGCTCTAGTTGTTGTATGTTTTGCATAGGTGTATTTTGGAGCGTTTTTCCAGACCTTAGGTTAATCTCATTTATTTCCACAGTATATACTATGTAAGTGGGAAATTGCATCGTTTCAGTATTGTAGGCTTGTTGCTTCCCTGACCTGTTGTTGTTAGGGTTAGGGATTGGCTAGGCAGGAATTGGTGGAGGTCTGGGGGGTGGTTGATTAGGTGGTGGTGGCATGATAAGTGGATGTTGTTGCTGTAGCGGAGCTCTCCAATTTGATGAGGAATAAGGATATGGATTGCCATAATTTGTGGATGGTTGAGAAAAAGGTGCGGGGTATGAGGGGTAAGATTGTGGGTATTGTGATTGATGATAAGGCTGGTTTTGCTGCCACTGATTTGGATTTTGCTGAGATGGCCATAGGGCTGGTATAGAGTTCCAATTCTGCTAGTTATTTCCCCGGTTATAGTAATGTTGGTTGTTGGGTTGGTACAGTCTGGGAAAATTATTCCTCTTCTGATTTACAAAGTAGAGTTGTTCCATTGCACCCTCGGTTGTGGGCTCTTAGATATCGGCTTTGCAGGAAGGAAACAAGGGACACTTGTCAGTAGAGTGATCCTCAGTGCAGAGGCCACATATTTCGATGGTGTTTAGTGTGCACTGCCCCTTCTCATGCTTCTTTCTACAATGAGGACAGAATACTGCCAAGGCTTGGTTAATTTCATCCTGTTTCTTTTTTATTTGAAGAGCATCAAGTTGCATGGCCATAGATTGCAGGATGTCAGTCTTCATGTCGTCTAGCAGGTTTCCTAAGTCAGATTTTGTAAGTGTTGGTCCTGAATATGTTGATCCACCAGTAGATGTGTGTGTATCCCTTGTCCCATTCTTAGTTTTCCTAGATCTAGAGTAGTTTTTGAAGATTTGGAGGATTTGGTCAAAAGATTTCTGGAATATATCTCCATCTCCTAGAAGATTTAAGACTTCAAAATTATCTTCTTTTACACCTCTAAGAAGGACACATTTTAGTGATTCAGGATCTAAGGTGCAATGACTGGCTCGTTTGTAGCTGAGTTGAAATATTTGGGCATAATCTTCTAATGACTCTCTTTCTCCTTGTTGCATCCTAAATATTTCATCCCTTGTATCTTTGGCCTTGCAGTAGTCCCTATATTTTTCTAAGAATGCCTGTTTCATTTGATCCCAGCTAAAGATACTATTCCCTTCAAGGCTCATAAACCACCGAAGTGATAGGTCTTTCAGTGTGGAAGGAAAAAGCCTTAGCTTTTGTGCATCAGTAGTGTAATCAAATGATATGTAAACTACCTCAAATTCAAACAAGACTGTGTTAGGATCTTCTGAATTAAAACCATGGAAGTTTGGTAGATTGTTAGGATTGATGTTCTTCATCCTAGCATCTCCAAGAGGTATGCTAATGGGAAAGGTGAAAAGCTCCCTAGGTTCCTCCTCTTCGTTTGCCATCGTGGTGTTTGAGCTGGAACTGGTAGTGAAGTTGTCTCTGTTTGGATCGTTTGTGGAGTCGGTTTCATTTTTAGAGTGTAGAAATTCAAACTGAGAATGGTCAGAACTATTATTACCGTTGTTGCTCATGGGATGCTCGGGCAGAAAGCGGCCAAACCTATCCCTTTGCTGATGAGGCATTCATTGGTAAAAAAGTATTTATGTTTTTGTTTTATGTGATTTTTGTTTTCTTTTTTTGTTGTTTTTAGGTGAAGTCTCCTCAAAGATTTAGCACCTCCCCGGCAATGGCACCAAAAAGTGGTGAGCTCCCAATATGGATGCCTAATGAGGGCAGCTGTACTAAGAGCCTACTTTAATTATGAACCCGGGGTACGTACAAACTTTAGAGGTGCAGGCACTATTTGTGCTCTTATAGGATAATCTTTGTCGCGGTTGGGTGTCGGTATCAATGTTTTAAGGGTTGCCTACTCAATATGTAAAATTGTTTATACTAGGGAATTAAATACTGGAAAACAATAAATCTATTTTAAAGAATTAAAATACTAAAAGCACTAAATCTATTTTAAAGAATTAAAAATGTTGAAAGTGAAAGAGATATTCCTATGAATTTACCTAATGCAGAATGGTGAATCTAGACTATGAAAGTGAAATGCCATAACAGATCTATTCTAAATTAAAGAAAGCAAAGTTTGTAATTATTTATGCATAAAACTAGAATTCTAATCTAAATCATTTGAATATCAAAACTAAGTTTGAAATGCAATGCTAATACATATGGAATCGTTGTTTAAAATGTGAGTTGGAAGAAAGCAGCTATAGGACTACTAAAACTGTGTTGCTGAACTACAGAACGTGTTATAAATTAATACAGAATCAAAACATCATTCAAATGCTTCCATATGCGATATAAATTTTCATCACTATAAAACACATAATCGGAAATGCCTGAAAAATGGAAATCCCGTGACTTACGTGTTGGAGGGGCCCTCTCCAACCCGTACTCAGGAGAGAAAGAAACTTATAGACGCTGACTGGGATTTCACATCAATCTTCTATTAAAATATAAACTCCATGACTTCACAAAGGTCTGTAACTCAGAAGTATCTCAATAGTGCAAAAACGTAAAACAATGTTTCTCCAAAAATGTCAATAGGGGCCTCTCGCTACCCGAGATGTCCATATTTATATAATTCTTAACGTTGAACCTTACTAAATGTCTAAATGCCGATTCTCCTTGAACAGGAGTGTGTTCTCTATAGATCAGGAAAAAGGCGTTGAGCTGCATGATCCCTCAGTCTTCTACATGTTTGTCCTTTAATGCCCCTGAACCTACTCAATCACGCTCGATTTCAACAGAATTAGGTTAATGAATATGCATTTTAAACATACAAGAATAATCGTCAAAAACAACTTCATTAAATAATTAAGGTAAAACATTTTTCCCACAAATGAGTGTGTTTCTTCGCCATTGCTTGAGCTTTACTACGGGAAAAAGGTTATCAAATACCTGAAAATTGGACTCATCAGGTTTGACTCCCGATTTCATAAGAATGACATGTTGGATGATTCGAGTGTCAGACATCTCAGCTCATTATAGGCCTAGGCGAAGACATCTTTATACTGTTTAAAGAGCTAAATAGTATTTAGCCTTTAAATAGTATAAAGAGCTGAATACTATGTATACTATTTAAAGAGATAAATACTATTTAGCCTTTCTCTTGGAGAAAAATAGGCACCCAAATTCATGTTCTTTGGAACTAAATGGCTTCTCAAATTCACTAATTCATAATGCATGGAAGAGCTATTTGTTTTAACATTTACTGGTTTTCTAAATTTTTGTAGCAAATGAGAAAAAATTCTAGCATAAGCACTCCTTTAGGCATAAATTTTCCTTTGAAAGAGTTTCCATCTCCCTCATAATTTCTCAAGGTAGCTTCATGTTCATCATCATCAATGAAAAAAACCTTAAAGGTATATTCATCCATGACAAAGTTGACAATCTGTTGATCATCATTGAATACCCTTCAACTAGTCACATTATTAGGGACAAAGGGCCTGGAAAGAAGTTCAATGGAAAAATTGTCATTCAAAGGGAAAAAATGAGAAGTAGTGTTATCTAGAAGATCAACAGCAACATTCATGGAATGAGATATCAAATAAATATTAAAAGATTTGAATTTTGAAATCAAGTTCCATATCTTTTCCTAGTAACCCTTCAAATGTGGAGACAAGCAATGCATGATGTTTCCAAGTTGCTTGACAACAATTTTAGAGTCGCAAAAGAAATTCAAATTCTTTACCTTAAGATCAATAGCCTTTTTGAGACCTTGGACCAAGGATTCATACTAAATTGTGTTATTGTTGCACTAAAATTATAATCTACAAGAAACATAAGTTGTATGTTGTTGGGGACAAACGAGGAGACAACTGGCCCCTGCACTTTCTTGTGTTTTGGAGCCATCAAAATGCAATTTCCAAAAAATATAATATAATCTATTGTTATAATATACATTAGTACCTAATTCAAATATGTTACATTCATTTTCATTATTCCATGAAAATTGAAGGAGATCGGACTGGCTAATTGATTTAGCATTGGTGATACCATCTTGGTAACAACACAGATCAATTTCAAATTAGTAATTTCCTAGGACAAATTGGAAAAAATGTTAGACATTTTGGTTGGCATTGATGTCAAAGAATTAGTCTTCTATGATGCTCTTGGTTATAAATCCCATTGCACTTAAAGAAATGATTGTTGAAGCCCTCACTCATGCTTGAAACCCCTCAAATTAAGAAGAATGTAAATGACCCATATTGTGGTCATTTACCATGTTGAAGTCATAAATTGAACAAGCATACTTGAAGACAAACCTTGCAAACATTTGGTGGCTCATTACTGGAATTTATGATGAATATAGTTATGATGTGTTTAAGCCAAAAGAAATCCCTAAGTGACTCAAGCAAGTCGGCAAGGCTGTAGAAGTTAATATTTTTTATTATTCAAAAAAAATAAAAGGGAAGATCTTGTCGACCCCATAAAGTTCTTTTAGGAACTCGTTGTGTATAAATGAAGAACACATTTTGAGAAGGAATAGGAGGAAATTGTGAGTGTGTCACCTGCTAATGCGAAGGTGGAGGGAGCACCGACGTTAAAGGTGGACAAAGCTACGAGGTTGAAGGTGGAGGCAGCAGCGAGTTCGAGGTTGAAGGTTGAGGGAGCTGCAAGGTTGAAGGTTGAAGAGAAGCCATGAGTTTCAATGAAGTTGCAGCAACGAGTTTGAAGGTAGAGGAACAACGAAAGTGAATCCCATTGAGGAGCAACGAACTGGTAATTGTTTGAGGCACAACGAATTTGGAGAAGTCCACCAGAAGTTTCTAACTTGGAATTTTTTGAGGAAGCAGATTTCTATTTTGTTAAATTTGGTCAAAACACATACTTGTTAAGCTTACACTTGGTAAGACTGATCTAGAACATTACCATTTCTCAGTGTAAACTCAATTTGCAGCTTGACCCATTTTTTCTCAGTTGAAGCTGAGATTCCTTTGTTGAGGTTGAAGCCTCTTGCACACCAGTTGCAGCTGGTGATTGCAGTCTGTAATATTAAAAACAATCAGTATTCTAATAGAGTTAAAGTGTTTACAATTTGTTGAAATGATACTTGTACCCTTTTGAATGATGTGTGAAATGATTGGACACTGACTCAATTATTAAAATCAAAATCTAAAGGTGTAAACTGTTGAATTAATAAAATTGATTCACCCCCCCCCCTCTCAATGTTACAAGTGTGCTTTTCAATTGGTATCAGAGCCACTTCTTCGCTCAGGTTTAACTAACTTGAAGGAGTTTTGGGTTAGCACACTTTACTATGGGTGGAGTCAAGTTTAGATATGTTCCAAAGTTCGATGGAACAAATTACATCGTCTGAAGCAAACGAATGTCGGCTTATTTATTATCTATTGGATTCGAGGTCTGGACCAACGTGCTTGATGGTTACACTACTCCTAAAGATGATCAACAACCATCCACTTCAGATGAAATTGAAGCCTGTCAAAATAATGCCACAACAATGAACGCAATTCTTGCTAGTCTGAATGATTCAAAATTTTACAAAGTAATGAATTACACAACTGCCATAGAGATATGGGATAAATTGGCAACTATGCACCATGGAGATTCAAAGATTCAAAAGGAAAAGTTGCAAAGTTACAGGAGTCAATTTGAAGGACTTGGGATGTTGGAAGAAGAAGCTATTGATCCTTACATTCATAGGGTGGAAGAGGTTGTTAACACCATGCGAGGTCTTGGAGAATCCATTGATGAGACTATAGTTGTGCAAAAGATCTTAAGGTCTCTACCAACCTGATTTAACCCAAAGGTGTCTGCCATTGAAGAAAGGGATAGTCTAGATGACCTTAAGCTAAGCCAATTGCATGGAATTTTGATTGCTTATGAGATGAGAATTGATAAACCCAAGCAAAAGGAAGTAGCCTTCAAGGCAACCAAAGAAAAACAACAAAAAAATGAAGAACATGCTTCCTGTTCATCAAATTTGGATGCTTCAGACGAAGAGTTGGAAAACTTTGTCAAGAAGTTTCCAACAGGGACAGGAAAGTATAAAGGAAAGCTACCATTAAAGTGTTTTAACAGTGGAAAAATAGGACACTTTGCAGCAAAGTGTCCATTTAGGAAAAACAAGTCAAATTCGACAAGGAATTACTCAGATAGGAAGGTATTTAACACACAAGCCTTTTTATCTCAAGTAGATGATGGAGTTCTAGATTATGAAGAAGATGATGACTTTGTAGTTGAAGGAAGAAATGAAATTTTGTTTCTTGCCAAGGAAGATACCCACACTGATTCCAAAGAGAATGAAGATGGAATTGTTGATCTCAAAGTAGAACTGTTGGCTGCTATAGAAGAAATAGAGGACTTGAGGAATATCAATGAAAAATAAGAGAAGGATCATCTAGAAACTAGAAATCAATTAAAAGCACTTTTTCTCAAAAAGAATGTTGATATTAAGTCTCTCCAAGAAGAGCTAAAGAGGACAAGCCCTCTAAATAAAAAATTTACAAAAAGATCCTTAGATCTAAACCACTTGATTCTTGAACAAAGAGATGTGAATGATAAAACTGGAATTGGATTCACACTCAAGACAGAGAACCAACAGGATGAATGTTCTTTGAATCAGGAAATCTATCTATAGGACATTCTTACCAGACATAAATCCAATCTCAGCAAGATACAAGAGCCTTTTATTGAAGCCCAAAGGCTGTTAGCCTTAAGAGAAAAGGACTGTGAGAAGTTGGAAAAGGAAATTTCAAATCTAAGAAAGAAAGAAGGACCTCGTAGAAAAATTGAATCTGTGACAAGACTGGGAGATTCACCACGACCTTCAAATCCATGGAATGCTTAGAAGGAAAAATCTGACAAGTGATCCCTTTAACAACACTCCTACTCCAAAAAGTTCACCATTTGTAAGGTACAAAAATGTATTCTTTGGAAACTGTTACAACTGTTATAATTTTGGTCATAAATCTATTGATTGCAGGGCTCCCATGAGAAGAAGTTTGAGAGAAATAAAAGAAAAGGAAAATTTTCTAGCAGATCTATAAATCAAACTAAGAACTCCTTCTCATTGTTAAGTAATGAGGAAGAGTGCCCAAAGTGCAACAATTTTTGATACACAGCAGAAAATTGCAGATTAAGACAAGTCATACACAAAGAAGAAAAGAATGAAGATATACACAAAGAAGAAAAGAACGAACATATCTGTGCGATAGATTTTTATGGTCAAAAGGAAGAAAACAAATGGTACATAGATAGTGGATGTACCAATCATATGAACGGTGACAAGGAGAAATTCATCTCTGAAAAAGGAAAGAGGAGGTGATGTGGCCTTTGGTGGTAATGGTACAGCAAGAATCCTTGGTAGAGGAACAGTGGCTCTCAAAGGAAATGCCAGAGCCCAAGAGATATTATATGTTGATGGCCTAAGGCGTGATCTACTTAGTGTAGGACAAATTTGTGATTCCAATCACAATATTACTTTCTATTCTCATCATTGTGAAATTAGAAGAAATGGCTCTAAGAGAATAATTGGAAAAGGATCTCGATCTCCTGGACATGTGTATATCTTGGATGAGATCGAAGGTGAAAAATGCTACCTTGGTCAAAATGAAAACTGTTGGTTGTGGCAGAAGAGACTAGCACATCTGAATTTTGATAACTTAGTAAAAATCAGTCAAATTAAAGCTGTGAGAGGAATGCCTAAAATATCCAAGCTTGCAAACAGACTGTGTGGATCATGTCTTCACGGGAAGCAAGCTCGGACTAGCTATAAACCAAAGATTTGATAGTCCACTTCACAACCTCTAGAACTGGTGCACACTCACCTACGTGGACCAGCAAGAGTTCAAACTCTTCAAGGTGAAAGGTATTTCATGCTGTTTATAGATGATTATACAAGGATGATCTGGGTAACTTTTCTCAAAACCAAGTGTGAAGCCTTTGAAAATTTCAAATTGTTTAAAGCTAAAGTGAAAAATGAGTGTGGTTGCAAAATTAAGTGCCTCGGATCAAATAACGGTGGGGAATTCACGCTAACTGAATTCAAAATTTTTTGTGAAGAAAATGGTATCAAAAGGAAATATACTGCTGCTAATACTCCTCAGCAAATGGTATTATGGAAAGAAAAAACAAGACAGTCCAAGAGGCTGCCAGAACAATGTTGTTGGAAGCAAAATTGGCCGAAACCTTCTAGAGAGAAGCAGTAGCAGCTGCTGTGTATACCTTGAATAGAGCCCAAATAAGAGTCAATAGTTATAAGACTCCATATGAGTTATGGACAGACAGATCACCCTCAGTGGGACATTTCAAAATTTTTGGAAGTAAATGCTTCATTAAAATAAATGATGATCACTTGGGAAAATTTCAAACCAAAACTGATGAAGGAATATTCTTGGGATATTCAATAGAAAGAAGGGCTTACAAATGTTATAACAATCGACTGAAGAGAATTGTTGAAAGCATGGATGTTAGAGTGGATGAGGAATTGTTGCCAAATCCTGAAGAAGAAGAAGCTGACAATGATTCATCTGATGAAGAAAAAGATGACTATGAAACTATAGAAACTGAAGAAAAACAGCAGGAAGAAAATCAAAATCTCTCTTCAACTTGTAAGAAATCACGAGCTCATAAGCCCTCCATCAAATTTGTAAGAAGAGATCATCCGGAACATTTGATCATTGGAAATCTAGATGAAGGAATTCAGCTAAGACAAACAACAAGAAGGGACGTGGCGCTACTATCCACAATTGAACCAAAAAACTTCAGTGAGGCATATGAAGATTTACAATGGAATAAAGCCATGTAGGAAGAGCTTGAACACATTAAAAAAAGTGGTACTTGGGAATCAGTCTCACGCCCAAAGGACAAGAATGCCATAGGAACTAAATGGATTTTCATAAATAAAATGAATGAAGAAGGAGAAATAGTGAGGAATAAGGCTAGACTTGTCTACAAAGGCTATGCACAGGTTGAAGGAATTGACTTCGATGAAACCTTTGCTCCTGTTGCTCGAATGGAGGAAATCAGAATGTTCCTTGCTTACTCATGCTTAAAAAATTTCAAGGTATACCAAATGGATGTAAAATTTGCCTTCTTGAACGGAGATTTACATGAAGAAGTCTACACTGAACAACCTAAGGGTTTCAAGCTGCCTGGAAAGGAGGACTATGTTTGGAGACTGAAAAAGGCTTTTTATGGGTTAAAAAAAGCCCCAATGGCTTGGTATGAATGATTAGACAAGTATCTCTATCAACAAGGCTTCAAAAGATGTACTGCAAATAGCAATACATCTTGGGGGGTTAAAACAAGCCCCAATGGCTTGGTATGAATGATTAGACTAGTATCTCTATCAACAAGGATTCAAAATATGTACTGCAAATAGCAATATCTATTTCAAAACTGAAAAGAATGGGATTCTATTTATGGTAGTCTATGTTGATGATATCATTTTTGGTTGTAATGATGATAAATTAAGCCATGAGTCCGCTAATTTAATGGCACTAGAATTCGAGATGTCTATGATTGGGGAACTGTCTTTTTTCCTTGGCTTATAGATCTCTTAAACATCTAAAGGTATTTTTATATCTCAGTCTAAGTATCTAAAGGAGATGCTTAAAAGGTTTGGGATGGTTGATTGTGCTCCTGTAGGTACACCCATGACAACCAATTGCAAACTAAGAAAAGATGATCAATTTCCATTAGTTGATGCCACTTTTTACATATCGATGATTGGAAGCCTGTTGTATTTAACTGCCTCTAGGCCAGACATCATGCATGCTGTTGGAATGGTGGCCAGTTTTCAATCATGTCCAAAAGAATCTCATGTAGCAGTTGTCAAAAGAATTTTCAGGTATCTCAAGGGTACCTCTGAATTTGGGCTCTGGTATCCTAAGAACGAAAAATTTGATCTTACATCCTACACGGATGTAGACTGGGAAGGCAGTCTAGATGATCGAAAAAGCACCAATGGAAACACATTCTTTTTAGGAAATTGCTTGGTGGCATGGTCAAGCAGAAAGCAATCATCTATATCAATATCTACTACTGAGGCTGAATATATTGCTACAGCTAAGTGTTGCACTCAGATTCTATGGGTAAGACAATCTTTGGAAGATATTCAAGTTAACAGCAGTCAGGCTACACCAATTTACTATGACAATACCAGTGCTATAAGTATCTCTAAAAATCCAGTTATGCACTCAAAGACTAAGCATATCCCAATCAAGTACCATTTTCTTCGAGAACAAGTCGACAAACAAAAAGTAAAATTGGAATATGTAGGCACAAAGGAACAGGTTGTTGATATTTTTACGAAGCCCTTGCCTAAAGGCACTTTTGAGCAACTACGGCAGAAATTGGGAGTTATCTCCCTCTTAAATTAATTGTTGCATTTGTGTTGATTGGGTGTGATATGAGATTGGAACCTATTTGTTTGTGATGAGGAATCCAGATGCAGACTATTGGTTTCCTCCTATTGGTTGCCTCTTACTCCACTTCCTTTGCCATTGATGTCAAAGGGGGAGGAATTTAGGGGGAGAGCCCTCAGGGAGAGCTACATATATACATCAATGCCAAAGGGGGAGTTTGTTAGACATTTTGGTTGGCATTTATGTCAAACAATTTGTCTTCTATGATGGTCTTGGTTATAAATCCCATTACACATAAAGAAACGACTGTTGAAGCCCTCACTCATGCTTGAAACCCCTCAAATTAAGAAGAATGTAAATGACCCATATTGTGGTCATTTACCATGTTGAAGTCATAAATTGAACAAGCATACTTGAAGACAAACCTTGCAAACATTTCGTGGCTCATTACTGGAATTTATAGTGAATATAGTCATGATGTGTTTAAGCCAAAAGAAAGCCCTAAGTGACTCAAGCAAGTCGGCCAGGATGTAGAAGTTAATATTTTTTATTATTCAAAAAAAATAAAAGGGAAGATCTGGTCAACTCCATAAAGTTCTTTTAGGAACTCGTTGTGTATAAATGAAGAACAAATTTTGAGAAGGAATAGGAGGAAATTGTGAGTGTGTCACCTACTGATGCGAAGGTGAAGGGAGCACCAAGGTTAAAGGTGGAGGGAGCTGCGAGGTTGAAGGTGGAGGCAGCAGTGAGTTCGAGGTTGAAGGTGGAGGGAGCTGCGAGGTTGAAGGTGGAGGCAGCAGCGAGTTTGAAAGAGGAGGGAGCCGCAAGTTTTAATGATGATAGAGCAGCGAGTTTGAAGGAAGATCAACCGCGAGTTTCAATGAGGTTGCAGTAGCAAGTTTGAAGGTAGAGGAACAACAAAAGTGAATCCCATTGAGGAGAAGTGAACGGGTAATTGTTTGAGGCACAATGAATTTGGAGAAGTCCACTAGGAGCTGCTAACTTGGAATTTTCTGAGGAAGCAGATTTCTGTTTTGTTAAATTTGATCAAAACACAGAATTGTTAATCTTACTGATCTAGAACATTACCATTTCCCAGTGTAAACTCAAGTTGTAGCTTGACCCATTTTTAATCAGTTGAAGCTTAGATTCCTTTGTTGAGGTTGAAACCTCTTGCACACCAGTTGCAGCTGTTGATTGCATTATGCAATATTAAAAAAAAACAGTATTCTAATAGATTTAAAGTGTTTACAATTCGTTGAAATGATACTTATACCCTTTTGAATGATGTGTGAGATGATTGGAGACTAACTCAGTTATTAAAATCAAAATCTAAAGGTGTAAACTGTTGAATTAATAACACTGATTCAACCCCCCCTCTCAGTGTTACAAGTGTGCTTTTCAAAAAATTCATGGGTTCATTATGTCCTTCTAACTTTGTGATAGTGTTTTTCCTATGTTCCTTCCTATCAATACGAATCAGATTCAGTTGTTTTTTATAAGAGAGCCACAAATGAGACCAATTGGTGGAAATGTAGCCCTGCAACTGACTAGACCAATCTCTATTGAGTTATAAGCCATATGCTTAATGGATATTTGCCACCACATCACCAATATATTGACAAAACTCTAGAATCTAATGCTAATTTGATTACAACATTTTTTAACTCACAGATCACTTTAACATTGGACCTATTGAGTTGTATAATCCGATAAGGGCATGGGATTTTCCACTAATATTCTTACAAACTAAATAAGAAATCACATTAAAAAATGCTCCAGATTAAACCAGAGAGTTATCGACATTGTAATCATAGATTTTGAATGTTAATGGAAAAGATTTTGTTTGGGATTTTGATTTACCTCTAATGATTGCTTCATTGGTCTCTTTATATTTCCTTATACTAGATTATTTCCACAACATTGTACTATGTGCTATGGCCACCATATTTAGTCCTTGGCATTGTGGAAGCTCCTTGTGAACTAGTCAAAATCTCCGTGTTCATAGGAGGGACTATATTTTATGGTTGAGTGAGACTGCTAGTTTTATGGTTTGCAAAAATCCTAGGAGCTTTTTGAGGTTGTTTGTTATTGGTATCACTCTTCGTGGGGATTGCTTTGTTTTTCAGTTTCTTACTGTGATTGTTTTTCTTATTATTGTCAACCATTTAGGAGAAATGTTGCCATGACCATTACTTCTCAAGGCATAATTTGTTGGAGTTTTCTACACATTTTGAATTTCAGTTGTCTCAACCATTTCTCCATAGTTATATTCCAAATTAGGAACCCAGTACCATAACAACAATGTTGTTTCTTTATAGTCTTATTTAGATTCAATGGACTTTTGTTGCTCTACTTCTTGTTCTTCATTGTCTAAAGCTCGTTTACCAAGTAGCTAATTGATGACTAAAGTCATGGAATTTATTCATTATGCAAATGTTTTCTAAAGTTATTCTCTTGGTTATATGTACAAAAATGGTCCATACCAACATCGCTTAAATTGAAAGTAGTTTTCTCATAATATGGAGTTTTCAGGATCTTTTCTTTCTTATTAAAGAAAGGTTTGAACATTTTCTTACAAGAAGAACCTTCCCCAACATAGTTTTTCGGTCGTTATATCTCATTAGACAACTTTGGAACTATTTTGACAAGGCTTCCTAAATCATAATAATTTTCCTCAATGAGCTTGGTTAACAATAGAGGCTTCTTAGATGATGTGGCCTTAGGCTCAGTTTCTAAAAAGTGTTTAAGAATACTAGACATTTCCAATTCAAATTTATTAGCATCTTCAATATTTTCTACTAACGTGGGATTACCATATGTTTTAACAAACACTTCCATCGAAGGATGTAAAGCAGTGGTGTAGTATTCAACACTAACCTCCTATACATGTTGTGTGTTGGGAGGAAAATTGTTTAGAACTGTTGTAAATTGTTCGTTGAAATATTTGATATTTTCTTTCATGTCCATTTTTAAAGATAGTATATCTCTCATTAAAGAGGTAGGAATTCATTCTTCTCCAAATTTACTCATAAATATTTTCTCAAAATCATTCCAATTCATGATTGATTACGGTGTAAGCCTAAAATACTAGGATGATGATTTTTTCTCAAGCATGTAAGGGAAAAACCTGTAGACCACATATTCATGGTCTACATCCAAAATTCTGATATCCAAAAAAAAACTTTTGAGGTGTTCCTCAAGGATGTTCCCTTTTTCCAGATCAAACTTAGGAAAAATATTCTCAAGGTGCTTAGGAAAATCATGGAGCTAGCTGGATAAATTTAAACCACCCTATGACCAGTAGGAAGGTAGTTGGTTTTTATTATGACCCATATTGTTGATCAAGAAGGTGACTATGGAGGAGAAGGAGTATGTTCAGAATGAGGAGAATCAAGAGACAAGGGTCAAATTTTATCTATAGGATTATGAATCTCTTGCAATGTCAAATCCACCAATCCTTCAAGAGAATAAAATAACATTGATTATTTATATTATACAAATTTCTTTTGAGAAGTATGACATCTAGGAAATAAGGGAGCTATAAGTAACTTCCCAATCTACTTACGTATGACCTAGTAAATTGGTGGAGACAGTTAACTTAGGGATATATTCACAATATTCTTAGGGATTGTGAATATCTTCTTGGGGGGAGATTTATGTTTTTATAACTTAGGGTTATTGTATTGATTTCATGTTTCTTTGACAATAAAAAGGTCGAAATACCCTTCCTATCCCAAATCGAATGTCTACTAGATTGTATATTCATTTGGCTTAGTATCTGATAATTGATGTTTAATTGCTTTCAATATTCATCATATTTATATAGTCAAGATACGCTGAGGAAGGTATCTTTTATGTTGCAGGTTCGCCATAGCAAAGGATCAAGCGGAAGATCGAGCGAAAGCTAGGACCAACCGTCGATTAAAGGTACATCTCCTTATATATTGATCTCTTTCATTTTTAGGAACTAAATGCAACTTAATGAATCTATTTACCTGTCAACCCCGCTAATTTGGTAGTATCTCTCCACACTATAGGGTAATAATCCCGAACAACAACAATCTTCTTAGGGATTGTGAATAGATGCTTGGGGAAAGATTCAGGTTTTTATAACTTAGGGTTATTGTATTCAAATTTATCAAATTTTTTAGTGTCATCTCTAGTTTCTACCCCTTATGGAAATGAACTTTCATGATAATTTTTTTTGGATGGGAATCCAGAGTAAAATCCATGTGAGAGTGGAGTTCTTATGCCATCCATGCACTAGTGGCTCACCTAGTGCCAAATTTGCTGATGCCCAAAAATGTCCTTGCGTCAACAATAGGGTTTATCCCTAGTAGAAATTCCTAGTTAGACATTAAACCATTTGGAATACGGAACCATCTGGAATGTGGCTCAGCTACCATTCACTAGTTTTGGGTTTCACTGGATCTGGAAAAGTCCACCATTTATAGTTTTATTTTAGGGGGATGAAACATAATATGAACTAATATAAGATGCACTCTTACACTACACTAACCCATCCTAATTAGGAGCAATATTAAAAAGAACATGTAGTGAGATAGATTTCATATACATATTTTGAAACTAGATAGCCATAAATTGGATATGTATAATAAAAACAAAATAATTTATTAACATTACAATACTCACAATGTCATAACATTATGCACCCATAACTTGTAGAAAGATAAATAACATAGGAGTATATACGTATAAATAGGAAAAACAGAAAACAGCAGGAACAATCCAGCAAAAATCATGAATGATATTACTTCATATAGGAATGATACAAAGAGAGAATCAGTTCCACAAAATCCATCCACACGAAAACCATAATCTTGTGCAAAATTGAGTCCAATAGCTTCTCCATTCATTAAGAAAAAAGGTTCTTACAAAATGAGTAGTGAAAGCTCCATCTTAAATTCCCTTATTTTCCTTTTTTCCTTCGTTTTATAATATTTACAAAAGTAACTCCCAGAGTGACCCTTCAAATCCATCATAGTCATTTTCACTTTTGAGTTTCCTAGGAACTTGTCACTTTGGTGTTTTAATTATAGTCTAAAAGAAATAAAAGTTAATTTTAAATTACATAATTCAAAGAGGGGCATTCCCCTTGTGACTTCATGAATTGGTCCCAAAGCTATAAATCATATGTAATAATATTTAACTACTAGGCTCTAAGTAACTGTAAAGAGACTTCATGTGAAACTATCTCCTTGGTTAACATGAGTAGTCTCTTGGTGGTGGATGAGTGGCATATGATCATCGTGTGTATCTTGATGTGGGGACTATCACTTGTTTCTGCAATGTCTGTTAGGTTACATGCAAGATCCCTATGGTGGATTCTACTTCATCTTCCTTGGTCTTTCTTAGCTACTCTATCCATTTTTCATTTGATGTAGGCTCTTCGAAGGGGCCTAGAGGTAATAGTTGACATTTATCGAAAAATTTCACCGTCCTCACATGCACATTCTTACATTTTCCCAGTGATGTGATGGCCATTCAATTGAATGCTTGACTTGGCAGTGTAAAGGATCCACAAATGACGAGGTGAAGAGATATTTGTATTCTATGACTAATTTTTCCACCTTATTCTATTGTAGGGAATATTATGGGTTGACATCACATTTGTTGCATTGACCTTTTGTTTACTTCCAAACTGAATCATGAAGAGGATGAATTTCCCACTATGAGAGATCACCTTCCTAGACTGCTTTGCTAATATTAAGTAGATTGCAATAGTTGGAATGAAATCCAAGATGCTATAGATTTTTTTTTCCAATGAAACAATGAAACTACATCGTTGAGACTCATATATATCATAATGTTTCCACATATATGGATGTCCTAAAAGAACATCACAAAATTCGAGAGGGATAATATCACATACTTCCTCATCTTGTTTGGTATGTGTTATGTTCTTTGCATATGCGTGTGGGGTCTTTCATCTGTATGATTGTGTCTAAAAATCAATTCTCCATCCATATCCAACAAACGGAATTATCCCAGTACTGGCATAAGTTGAAGGAGAATTAAAAAAAAATTGGGTTGGTTTTGAGTTTTTTTCTAAAAATGTGTAATTTAATCTTGATTAAGGTATTTGGGTATGTTTATAATCTATGTTAATGTATTAGGGGTTTTGATGTTGCATAATACCTACATATTGTATTGTGAGTGGTTAATAATCAAAATGAGAAAGTGGGAGGTGTGGCTCTAAGTTTTTCTAGTTTTCCCAGTTAAGGGTTTCCATAGTAAATCTATGTGTATTATGTGTGAATGTTGTGATGTAATCTCTATTTTTCTTTAAATAATTTATATGCTTTGCTTATATGCATAGGTTTAAAATTTACACATCATTAAAGGGCTTGATAACATAGGGCATATGGCATTCCTGATTGACGTGAGTGTCATGACACTCACTTACCTAGCGGATGTTATAGGGTTGTGAGTGTTGTGTTGTTGGAAACTTCAAGCTTTTCATGACCACTGTTGATATTAGGTTCTTTTGAATCCCACTATGAAAAATGAAATGTAGTGGTGAACACTTCACCTTCATTTGTGAGAGGAATATTTGATCACCTTCCTCCGACTCTTCATGCTCTCATGGCTAGATATTTCTGGTATTGATCATGATGCTATGTTCTGCATCAATGATCAACTTTCCCTTGTCTGTGAGTACGACTCTAGGTTCTGAATATGGATCATAACCAAGATCTAACTCTAAGGATTTGATCTTCACCACTAATGAATTCATTGAGCGACATTCATCAATGTCGCGCCAAGGAATTTTTTGCAACTCGCACCCCTTCCCAATGTCCTACTTCATATTCCCATTACCCTTATTTGATTATGGCATTGAAGGGTTTTCCTAAGTTTGGTTATGATTTCCCTATCCTTTTATCTATGAGTTGGGGTTTCCTTTTCCATACTTTTGCTGTGATGAATTTGTGGACCCAAAATCTTGTTTATTCCTTTGCTTAAATTTCTGCTATATTTTGATAGCATAATGATAAGGGACTCCTAGTGATGAGATGTCTAGAAAATCCATTTCAGTTTGGATGTCTATATGTAGTCCATCGAGGTATTTTAGAACCATATGCCACATATAGTCTTTGATAACCATCTTCGTGTGCTCATTATAGAAGGTATTTTTGAACGTTGACACTATTTGATCCCTATCTTGATGCAAGGTGGTCCATCTTGTGTACTAGTTATCATAGTTTCCAACAGGGTAATGTTGTTCCTTAATGGCATCCATAAAAGACTCCCAAGTGGGGTCAACCCCAAACATTCTAGAATCATATATGGAGTTTTACTCACAGTAAGTTTTCCATTAATTTTTTACATGGGGGATATCCTTAATGAGCGTAAAGGTGATCTTTTCCCTACCAGAAAAATTGTGGACAGAAAAATTCCTTTCTAGAATATTTAACCATTTTTCCAAAACATTTGCATCTGTCTGGACTTCAAATCTGTGAGTATCAACATTAACTTGTACCTTGAAGAGTGTTGCTCCCCCAAAGTGACTACCTATTGAAGTTCACTCCATCGTTCCTGGAATCCATCAAAGGATTTGGAAAAAAGAATCCATCATCGCATTCCTTTATCACCTAAGGGCTTCCTCGTGCAACATCCTATGAAGGATATTCTACTCCATCATCTCTCTTATTCTCCATAATTGGTACTTCATTATTCTGTTGATGCTGTTGAGTTAAGACTGCTGCATATGCTATGTCAGAAGCAAAAGTATACAGTATGAAGTCTTTGCTAAAATATGGGCTCAAGAGACTAGGTGCTTCTGAAATGGCTTCGAAGATCCTATGGAATGATTCTTTCTCAGTTTGTCCCCAGTTAAATATGACATCCTTATTAATCATTCTTTGTAATGGTCGAACAATTTCTGAAAAGCTGGGAATAACTCTTCTAACAAAGTTTATCTTGCCAAGGAACAATTGCATTGCCTTTTTATTTGAAGGGAAGGTTATTTTTTATATAGCTTGGGTTCTGTCACGTACCCAAAATTTCGTAAAATTTAAAACTTTTCTAAGTGCCTAAAATGCCACTAAAATATATGCGGAAATATAAAGTGTGGGTTTACTTTCTTAAATTATTGCTTACAAATAATTAAAAACTTTGCAATGTTTTTTTTACTGTTTATGTATGTCCTTATAATAATCAAGGAAAAGATCCCTCAATTAAATTCATGTATATCAAGTACTATCTCCCGTCATTTTTGCATGAATAGATAGATGTTTTACTTTTAACTAAATCAATGCTTAACTTGAGATGTCAACCATTTCTTAATCTTGCATGAAACACAAACTTCATTATGTCTTAATATACATCCTTTAAGAAACATATACTTCTTTTAATATAACAATCTAAATGGTAACAACACAATCATAATCATAAGAGAAGCATTATATCAACAACCAACCTTCTATATGAATCGTATACCTCAAAGTAATCATAAACATTTTTAAGGACAAAAACAAGTACTCATACATAAGACACATTGAGAAACACCATAGGAAACATAGGAAGCAAAATATAACGTGGTTCACCCGTACACGGGCTAGTCCACAAAGGTGTGCGCATCTTTTATTAATAGGCGAAAATTAATAGGATTACAACGAGCAACAAGGTTGTTGCATCAAGATTCCTTCTCCTTCTGACAAGCCTCTATCACATAGAGCTTTTCATGAGTCAACCATATGTTTATAATACCTTAAATTGAATCCTAATTATTTTCAAGAAACAATTAACCCTAACAAGATAAAAGGCTAGAAGAGGACCTTAACTAAGGAAAACCTTCCACTTTAACATAAATATTTAACCAATAAATGAATCAAAGGAAACATTCATTTTTTATACTTACTACACCTTACCCCACTTTAAAACTATCTTAAGGGTCTATCTTCTTCAATAACTTCTCATATATATACCCTTTTGAAAGAAGAATATAAACAACTCCCGTATGTATTAATTTACAAGACAAAACTTACCTTAACACTTAAAAGTATTTTGACCAATACTAAACCCTCTTTACTTTATTTAAGAGAATTTGACTAGGTCCTTAAATCTTCCAACTAGAACATCATCATCATTATCATATTTTGGTCTCTTTTTAAAAACCTATAAAAGGGTAAGTAAAAGAATTTACTTAACATTTTAATATTCTTTAATTTAAGACCCAAAATATTACTAACAAAAGGAAATACACTTCTTTACCATAATTCGATTTCTCCTAAACCATTGTCTTAATTAATATATTTTATCCTTTCAATATTTTATACCAATATATATAAATAGTCAACATTACCAAAGACATACTATATATTATTTTCACACCTTTCCCTCCAAATGGAAACATATACAAAGTTATAATTTAACGGATCCTTACTAGTTAGGACATAAATAATATTTAAAGTGGAGAGTAATAGGATACTCATTAAAGTTCATCTATGGTCTATTTTTAACGAAGATTTCGCTTACTACTGGCATCGAGGGAAAACAACCTGGAACGAAAATCGTTCTTGAATTAAGTAGTCATCTTAATTGAACCAGCAGCCCAACAAGATCATTAAGCGATCGACTTAAGACCATAATTTCTCAAATCCGCGATTGGACTCGTGTCTATAAGTATTTATACCAAGTTGAACTCAGGGCTTTATAATTATTTAAAAAGGAAGGCTTTTAGCCAAAGATCAAATCGGACATCAGACACGTTTTACTATTTCCTTTTTGCAGAGACGGATTCTGATCTTGAACACAATTCTTACTTCAACGTTAACTCAGATCGATAAATATAACATAGCTTCAGCCAGGGTTTAGCTGGGATTTCAGTTTTTCAAAAAAAAAAAAAAAAATGAAAGCCAGAGGGAAATTAGCTCGGGTGTCCATCTTATTCTACAGAGATCAAATCTGGACCTTAGATAATAATATATAGTTCAACTATTTCTCAGATCTATAAATTATAGCTTATCTATAAATCGATCAATGATTTAACCCAGTTCTATATATATATATATAAAACAAAAAAACATAGTTAGGCCAAGGTTCAGCTGGGATACACCTTTCTCCTTCACAGAGATTCGTACTGAGCTATTAGTCAACGTTTAACCAGATTCATATATATATATGATAAGAAGAAAACCGAAACGCCCAATGTGTCAATTGGGAAAATAATGCAACAGTGTCCATAAAATCAAGAAATGAAACCAGAATCTATTCACGGCTCCATTCCGAAATCTATCCATTAAAACGATTTGGTGCACGCATTCACTAAACAGTGCGTTTATTTTAAAGACAACTCACAGTATGAACGAAACTGATCCTATTCACTGTGCCATTCTATTGACCCTGATAAATATTGCCTATAGTTTCTATAGGCAGAAACCCAAATGTCTGCACTCCGGTATAATAACAAGCAGAAAGCAATACAACGAGATTCCAACACAAATATGAATATATACTACAGAAAATGTACGTACCAAACTTTTCCGGGATCCTACCACTCCTCCCATCGTGGCCTTCTTCCATGGTTCTAAAACTTATCGTAGGGATCCAACTCTTAATCGCAGTTTGCCAGGTTTCCTCCGGAATAACGTGCAATGGGTTTTGGAGATTGAATTCCCCTATCGAACCTTCCCAAATTTCTGTTCTCCTGGAATGGACAGGGAAAAAATTATAACCCAAACAACAACCCCCAAACTGAATCCAGATCTACTACTCATCCCCCGTTCATAATTAAACTCGGCCTCCCCTCCCACTTACCCATTGTCCCTTTTACTCCTATCTCCGCCTCCGTAAGAAGGTTGAAAACCCTCAGGAAACCCGCGTGTTTGCACTTATGCTTAGTGTGGACAAATGGCAGTTGGGATTCTCCGCGTGGGCAACTGGTTAGGGATGTGGGTGCTCCACTTAGGGAGACACCCTCCTAAAAACTCTCAGCTTGTTCCCATGAGGTTGGTCGTGTTCATTAATTAATAACAATATATATATAAACGTAATCACGGTGTAAGCGTGATAGGGAAGCTTGGTTTAGACTATTTAAAGTTTAATTAATAAATTAGCTTTTCATCCAAGCCCTCGAGTTCATATAACTATAAAAAGTATTTTGTAAATATTTCATAGTATAGCCAAAGATATAATTTTAATGAAGTTAATATATAATCTAAGGGATTGACTCCAAAACAAAACAATCTTCTTAGGCGCATTTTCTATATGTATTTATATATATATATATATGAACCATATTCTCATTTTGATCCTTTTAGTATAAGTACTAAGATATGAATTTTTTTTAATTATAATCTCCTTGGTACTAAGGTATCTCACTCCTATGTACCAAATATAATTATATCATTTATTCAAAGTAATATATATATATATATATTTATATGGATCTACCAATTTACTCAAGGTCCTCTGGTGGGGCTTTGGCCTTGAGCTCCTCACCATGGCCATTTACAAATTCATAATTATATTTACAATATTAAAATCAATAGGGGTCGAATTTGAGGGATGTTACAGGTTCGTTCAGGATCAATCATAATCTCATGTTTCGACACCACACAGCCTAACAAAAGACCTTGCGTAACAACAAATATCGTTTTCTTAGGATTTAAGGAAACCCCATATTTTCTACAACACTAAAGTACTTTTCTAAGATGAATAATGTGACCATGTTGGTACCTAGAAAATATATTAACATCGTCTAAATAGACAACCACTGAATGATTAATTAATCCTCTAAAGGCTTGAAAATTTGCCCTAGCATTGACTAACCCAAAGGGCATCTTTCGGTAAGCATAGGTTCCCCATGGGGTTCTAAATGAAATTTTGAGTTGGTCTTCAAGAGAAACCAGGATCTCGTTATATCCTAAGAAACCGTCAAGTAATGATAGCATCTCAGAACCAGAAATCTTTTGCAAGATTTGTTCCATGGGTGGAACTGGATAATTATCTTTTTCGATAGGATCTGTTTAGGTTGCAGAAATCAACACATAATCGAATTCCACCATTTTTCTTCCTAACGGGAACCAAATTAGCTACCCACTGAGTATGCCTAATAGGAAAAATAAGCTTGGCAGCTAAGAGTTTGTTTAATTCTTTCTTGATTCTTGGTTCAAGTGTCGGATGAAATTTTCTAAGCTTTTGTTGAAAAGGTTTTGATGCTTGTTTCATAGGGATTATGTGTTGCATGATTTGCAGATTAAACGTATTTAAATCATCATACGTCCATGCAAACACATCTTTAAATTCTCTAAATAATTTGATAAATGCTGATTTTTCAGTTGCGGTGCAATCTATTCGTAAGTTTACAGTTTGAGGATTAGTTTTTGTCCCAAGATTAATAGTTTAATATTTTGGCTGTGAGCTGTTAGTTTCGCAATTAGGAACAAATTTAAATTTATCTTGAAGATCATAGAACTTTTCCAATCTTAAAACTGAGTTAGGAATTTGTTTTACCTTCTCCATAGTTTTTTCAATTGAACAAAAATCATGAATTACCGTAAAATCCTGTAAATTTTCATCATGGGTAATTTTATCAATTGCTGCATCTTTGAAAATGTCATCATTCGTCAGAAAATTCAGAATCTGCATATCATCATAAAAAATGCGCCAGTTAATAATATTATCTAGTATAGAAGGCATAAAAATCAATTCCATTGAAAAGAAATCAGATGTAAAATTTTCAGATGGGATTAATCTAGAAGCAACATTTGCTAATAGATCAGCTTCTTGATTCTAAAATCTAGGAATGGAAATTATATTAAATGCGTCAAAATAAGATATGAGATTCCATACCTCACGCTAATAATTTTTCAAATGCTCTAAAATGCAATGTATTGAATTTCTTACATGTCTAACAATAATTTATGAATCACCATATGTAACCAACACTTTGATATCCAAATCAATTGCTTTCTACAAACCTTGAATTAGTGCCTCGTATTATACAATATTATTTGTACAATCGAATCCAAGTCTACATGCTATATAAGTCTTGCTTCCTTTTGGGTCAATTAACAAGCATCCATCTCCTGCTCCTTCCTTAGATTTCGACCCATCAACGTATAAGGTCCAAGTAGAACTATCTAAAACTACTTTGATTTCAACAATATGTACATGATCAAGTCTATTTACATTATTTACAATATCCTTGCATGAAGAACCTTGCTGAATAGTAGTAACATTCTGAATTTCAGATTGTTGTTTTTTATCGGAAAAAGAAGAATTTTCAGATTTAAAGTTTCCAAAACCAAGATCAAACATATAATTTCCCATTATAGAATTTGAAAATAGAACTGGTTCATTTGGATCGTGCATTTCAGTTACTGTATGTTTCAAATACCTCTCCCTACTTATCTTGATTTGATTGGCTTTTCCATTTTTGGGCAACCATAAGATTGACCAATTGGTTGTGAAAAACCCATTCAATTTATGTGACCAATCCCTACTAAAAAATAACCCATATGCATTAGGGATGTCTGCAACCACAATATCAATGATCTGAAAAATTGAAGGATTGTAGGCAAGCCTAATTAAAACATCCTTTATCTCTCCTAAAATCTTCACATTTGTTCTATCAAGTTGAGTAATTTGTGACTTTGATGGAACATACTTTGCCTTCAACCTTCGGAAAACAGACAAAGGCATAACGTTTGTAGATGCTCCAGAAGCAACCATACAATTATGGACGTTTCTGTTAAAGATTTCGAAGGTAAGGAGAAATGGAGGAGTTGTAGACTTTGAGTTCTTCCCTATTAATGAAGATTTGTCAGCTGCTGATTTACCTTTGTCATTAAAGATTGATTCAGTGTTTGAACTATTAGCGGCCACATTTTGCTGACATTAGGGGTTGTTGAACTCATGGCAGGAGTTATGATTGGACCATTAGGCGTGGGATACATTTGAATCAAATCATACATGCTAATGTTCGCACAGAGTTTTTTTAGATCTTCTATTATGTCATACTGCAGATCTAGCTTTGGAGAGTTCTGTATAGATTGAGAATTCTTAGCAGGTTGAGTTTGTTTGACAGGTTGAGAATTATTGCTATCCTTACTCGGAGTATAACTTGTTGAAGCTCCAGGAGTATTTGTAGATGATCTATTTCTTGTATTATAAGCATGCTATCCTGAAGGAGGATTTCTACTTTCAGAATCTTTTACCAGACTATCCCAGAAATGACCATTCAATTGTTGGGGCTCTTGGAACTCTTCCTCATTTTCAGATTGTTCTTCCTCTTCATGATCTATAGTTTCTTGATTTGAAGATGTTTCAGATAAAGACAGAACTGCTCGAATAGTGTTAAAAAATTCCTCTTGAACTGCTACATCAGGAGGTAAACTTAGTTTATTATTCGCAGCAGGGTTTGGCCTAAATTGGTTTCTAAAGTATCCTCTTGAAGAAGAACTTTCATAATTTGTTTTCTTCAACCCTACTACTTCATTGGTCAACGCTCGGATTGCATTTTGTAGTTTTTCAACGTTGTATGCCTTATCTTTATCCACACTGGATCGTTCAATTTTCTTATGAGGAAATGTATCAACTTTCCTGCTCCTTTCAGGTTCATAAGATATAGAGTCCTTTTCGACCTTAATGGCCTCTTCAAAGGTTCCGACAAGTGTTGTCTTGCCAGCTCATTTAACCCACATCCCTAGATATTTTGGCAAAGCCGAAGCAAAGTTTTCTATAAGGATGTCTTCGGGAGGTTGCGAAGCAATAGGAATTTTGCTCTTCAATGTAAGAAATATCTGATTAAAATCTTTGACTCTTTCTTTAGTTTCCATTTTAATTCGAGATAGTTCAAGGTCTAAGGCAGCAGGTTTTTTGTCTTCCCCAAACTTGTTTAGGAAGGCTTTGTTGAAATCTTCCCAATTCGTAATTGAACCTTGGCCTAAAAAAAATACCATGTCGAGGCTCTCCCTTCAAAGGTTAATGGAAATAAATGACATACTACATCCTCATGCTGAACATTCATTGTTTGAACAGCTAAAATGAATTTATCTACATGTACTTCAGCTGGTTCTTTATTATCCGGATTGAATTTTGGAATAAATTTATTTGAATGTTTCAGTAATGGATGTTGAGCACCAGGTATAGCTACAGTAGCTGTCCTTAGCCATGGGGCTGGTGGATTAAGAGGATTACCTCCTCCACCCGATTGGTTTCCTGCCATAAGACTTTCTTCTGAATCTGACGAATTGTCTTAATCAAAAGGTCTAGGAGTATCATGTGGAGAATCTGGAGGAGAAGGTGGTTGACCAAAACCTCCTAGAATAAAGAAACCAAGTGCAGTATGTGTTCTAGTAATACCTTGAGGTTTTCTTCTAGTCTTAGGACTTAGAGTACTAGTTAACACTGTATCACTTTCTATTGATTCTTGTTCAATTTGAGTTGACTGAATATTATGTTGCTATCTTCGAGGAAATCTGTAATCTATAGGTGATAAACCAGTTTGATGAGCATAAGCTCTTGTAAGTATTCTTCGTGTTTCTTGTAAGGCTTGAATATTTTCTTTAGGAGTATAAGGTGTGTTATGATCTCGCTTAAGAATGTTCCCTATAGTTTCACTAAATGAAGAACTACCAAATTCAACTTGTGAATCAGTTCGTAACAGAGGTTGTTGACTGGTTGAAGGTTTACCTTTAGTTTTATCAGCCATTGATCATTTGTTGGCCCTCCTTCTAGCACCATTTGTTGGCCTAATTTTTTGGCCTAGGCCAACTAAGGATATTAAGCCCACACAAATTGCTTAGAATAGCTCCCGATGTGTTTGGAATAGAAAAACCTCGCAGGTTATGGTCTCCTGCTACCAACTAAATTTATCCTCTTAAGGAGAATATAAAAACTCAGCAAAATGTTTCCTAACTTAAACAACTCTTAAAAATTGAATCCTAAAGTTAGTTTATAAGTCTAAGCTAACCTAATGTGCTAACCTATTTGAAATCTAAAACTACTGATTTTAACCTAAAGGATTATCTAACAGGTGCTAAAACCTAACTTAAATAAACTAAGTTTAACTACAACTAAAACTTAACTTACTGACCCTATCTCAGCTTAGAGTGACTTGGAAAACTAAATTAATTATCAATTAATCATTTAAAATAACAAAGGGAAGAATGATAACAATTCATATAAAAATATAAAAAATTACTATCATAAAATCACTTTGTTGATCCTGCACAAAAACAAAAAATTAAAATAGGAAACTATTTTAATTTATTCTGTAATGTCCTATTAATCAATAACCAATATTCAATACCAAATATTGAATAAAAAGTTATATTCATTCATCAAAACATTGTAAACATACAAATGCTAACATAAATAAGTATGAAATGTATTACTACAAAATCACAATTATCAATAAAAATATTGAATAAAAAGATTCAGTAATACTTAAATCAAATAATGATACTGTGTAAATAGAGTAAACTTTCAAATAACAAATACAATCACATCAAAGTATAATTGCATAAGTATTAAAACTGAGAAAATAATATATTGAAATGTGTATTTAAGTTTCAAAAACTGTAACAAAACATTGATACCAGTTTGAGAAGTCTAGTGACAATCATCCACAAAGAAACTCAATAGAGTAATCAAAACTAGAAATTGTGTTATAATTTCAATAAATCTTTTCCCCAGTACTCCATCGACCCCATTCATAAATTTTTTGGGACCTATATACATAAAAAGAACAATTGTCTTCAAGTTATTTTAGGATTTATTTACAAAAATAGTAAAAACAGTTTCTTAACAGCTCTTAAGATAACTCACGACCATCCCTATTTTCTTTCTATTATCGATATGATTCAATTGACACCAAAAGAAGAACCTGGCAAATATGAACCTCCAAAAAAGCAAACAAAACGTGACAATCCAAAATGTATGCCAACTATCAACGCAAAAATTGTTATCCTCCGATAAAGCAGCTTCAAAGAAGTATACTAGTCAACAAAATCGTTTCCATTCAATTCAACGCATTCATATCATAAGTACACCTGTGACATCAGTTACAGATATATTAATTCCTCATCAAAATAGTAACGATTAAATACAACAGAAAAATAGAATGAAATAAATTTAAACAATACCTATAGAATCTACAATTCTGTAGGTGTGCTAATTAAAGTATTCTATTACTTGTCAAAAGAGAAATATACCAACGTAACTGAAAGCAAAATAAATGTCAAGTTCTGTTTTGCAATTTAATTGTTATTCTTTCCTCTGACAATTTAGCACTTAAAGAGAAATATACCAACGTAACTGAAAGCAAAATAAATGTCAAGTTCTGTTTTGCAATTTAATTGTTATTCTTTCCTCTGACAATTTAGCACTTAATTTTACATTTTCAATTTTATATTGCTCTTCACGCTTCAGAAACTTTCTTCTAGCAGAAATCAATGATCTCTTCACAGCTTTCAACTCATCTTTTTCAAATTTTAAATCTTGCCAACGATTTACCCATGCTAATAACTCACTTCTCAGGTTTTGTACTTCATCTTTCAAAACAATCGAATTTGACTCGGACCTTTCCAATTTCTTTTTCAACTGAACGATTTGTTGTTTTAATTTTATGGTCTTAATGGTACTTCCTAGCATCTGCTCTGATGAAGAATCATCATTAAATGAAGTTTCTCTTTTGGTCTCTATATCATTTTGCAGAACAGGTGTCTGACTTACATCAAAATCATCATTCTAAGATGCTATAGTATTATTGACTTTATCCTCATGCTCCTGTGAAGATACATCCATCGAACAATAATCTTCTTCTTCACTTAGAATTACGATTAATGGAGAATCTTGGACCTGCACAGGTGCTATTAAAGCAGAAGATATTGTACTCCTAGTAATTCTGCGAGAACCTAATTTTGCAATAGGGATATTTGACAAGACTGACTCAAAATTGGATTTCGATTTTCCTTTGTTTATCTTCTTCAACATTTTCCCTTCATGTACAGGTATAGTATGAAGTTCTCCAAGTGAAGCCGAAACTGTAGGGGTTTCAAAAGGAAGAGGTTCTAATGCAACTGTATGTTCTGTATTATCCTCTACAGGTGCATTCAATTCAGGTGATTCAACACTTTTTGACTCAGACCCGACTCCAAACTTAAGGGGACCTTTATGTTTTCTACGTTTCTTGGGAAGCATAGTCGACAAAAACTGAGTTAACCCAAAATCATTTCCCTTTAAAAATTCATCCTAGGATCTACCCAAAAGACTTAACTAGTGCTGAAATAAAATTTTAAGGAGGCCATGATGAAATAAACTTCTTTCTACAGCTCCTATGGTGGTATGTACAGTATATGCCATTTTTTTCAAACTTTGAAGCAAAAAGAAAGGAAGATTGAGTCTGCAACCGCTTAAGGCCATAAACAACCGTAAATGGTAATAATGAATGTGAGAATAGCGGCCATCACATGAAACATACCTGATTAAAATCTTGAAATAGGTTTTCCATTGTGGTTTCAAAAAACCTAACAGAAATGCCATTTCCGAGATCTGAACCCTCTGGTAATGGTAAAAGGAATGATTCACATTTCTTTTTATCTATCCTCTGTCCCTTGAACCAACATTCACCAGTTTGGGGAAGCTTGGTAGCTTCAGCAATCAAATCTTCATTTAGAACTAACTGAAAATCCCCAATTTGGGCTACATCATATTTCAAAGTCATGGCAAATAGTCTGGTTACTTCTATATGACGACCACTAAAACATTTAAAAATAAACCCCAGCCTATTTTTTCAAACAATGCAGCTGCTTCTGGGTCACATTCAACCAGTTCAAAACCTGATAACTCGAAACGATTAAGAGGTGCCATCGTTACCCTGCAAAGACTCTGATTAGGGTTTGGGATGAAAGGTTGCGTGAATACATATGGTATTGGAGTCCATGTGAATGACATTGTGTGGAACATCAAATCATGGCTCAATTCATCTGTAACGAGAATTAAAACCCTAAACATAATCCCATCAACCATACTTTCAAATGATGAAAACAAGTGCCAAAATCATGCTATTTCTTAAAATAGAAATGCAATCACTAGCATAACCAAACCTTTTTGCAACCAAACTATAATTCGATTCGAAGATTTGTTTTCCCAACGAAATAAAACCAAGGTTAAAATCATAATAACTTAGATAATGAAATGATAACCTTGTACGTGTTTGATATTCAAAGATTTGTAGGAATTAGTTTGAAATGACATGATTTGTACATTAACTTACATGTGTCCAATTATGATATTTCATGTTTCATCACCATGTTAGGATAGTGACCAAGTGTCAATTCGAAATATGGGATTCACATTATTCATTTAAAACCTAACTTTTTTAAAAAAAATTATTTATTTACAAAGAAAATGACATCGAATTTAAATGATAAAGTTTTCTATGTTAAAACATGTTTATTAAGATTAAAATGGAATGCTTAAACATAATCCATCAACCTTAATGATATACATTATAACATACAAAAATAATGATGAATACATTGTCAAAAGTCTAAATGAAACTAATAAAACCTAACTAAAATTAGTTTAGAATGCATTTTGAATTATTTGGATTTGATTCAAATATTTTTTTTAAAAGCTGTAATTTAAATATATTGAATAACAATATATAATCAAATATTTAATGATAATAAGAATTGATTATATATAAAATTAAAATATTAATAGCTGCTAAAATACTCAATTTTGAAAATGCTTCCTAGACCTCCAATATACTCATTAACTCTTCCTTAATTGAGAGTACCTTCAGAATCCATGATTCTAAATGCAGTCTTTAATAATTTTAATGATAAATTATAGAAGAGAACTGATCAATTTTTTTTAGCAAAGCAGAAAAATTGAGAGGGTTATTGTTTGCCAACAGTATGTCAATTCAATATCTATACCCCGACCCTTTTTTCTGAAAAAAAAATATGTTGCGACCTCCTTCGAGATGCTGCCAATGATCTTCATTTGGAAAAAAATATTATTTTTGGGGACCTGAGTGTTGTTCTGAACCAATATGAGAAGAGAAGTGGATCAATGGTTAGAGATCCAATCACAGAATGGGTTGACAAACTTATTTTGGATTGGGACCTAACTGATATCCTCCCCCCCAAAGGTAAATATACTTGGACCAACAAACGTATTGGTCCTGGCCATATTGCTGCTAGACTAGACAGATTCTTGGTCCAAAACTCCTTCCTTGTGGTGGGGTTGAATCCTACTTCTATGATTCTCCCTTTTGGAGGATCTAATCATAAACCAATTCTGCTTGAAATGAAGAAAGACTCAAATTTGGGCCCAATCCCATTTCACCTTAGTCCTCTGTGGGTTCAACAAGAAGGATTCATAGAAGTGGTCTGCGAATCCTAGACCTCCACGATCACAGGTTCACCCTTTTATGTGTGGGAAGAAAAACTCCGCAAAGTCAAAAGTGTCCTCAAGCTATGGGAAAAAGAGAAGAACAACCCCTTGCAAATTCAATTGGAATCTCAGCAAAATCTAGAAGCCCACCAATCAAAGGATGGAAGACGCAAATATAACCAAGGAACATTTGAAAAGAAAGCTTCCCTGCATCGAGCCTTCCACTCTGCTTTTCGACAGGAAGCAAAATATTGGAGACAAAAATCCAGAAGTCTTTGGCTCCAAGCTGGTGACTAGAACACTTATTTCTTTCGTAAACAAACTGAATATAGAAATCAGTTCAAAATAGTCACTAAAATACATGCTCGTGGTCAACCCCTTATAGACTTTGACAAAATCAAAGAGGAAGCGGTCCAACACTTCAGTTCAATTTATACTGAAGAGACTCAGGGGAAACTTGTTGAGACTGGGGATCTCTTAGATCTGGTTCCAAGTAAAGTGCAAAGGAAGGATAATATAAACCTAACTAAGTCAGTCTGCTTGGAGGAAGTTAAGAATGCACTTGAGGATATGGAAGAAGACAAAGCTCTTGGTCCATATGGTTTTATTGCTTAGTTTCTTAAAATTTGTTGGGACATTACCAAAAAATGTCTCCTCGGAATGGTGATGAAATCCCAAAGCTATGACAAGATAGGGGGGGCACCAATTCACCCTTTTTAGCTCCCGTCCCCAAGGAGAAAGCGGCCTCTACATTAGATCGGTTTAGGCCAATCTCGTTATGCAATATTGGTTATAAGATCATAACTAAAATTATGGCCAAAAGGATAAGGGGGCTTCTTCCCAAACTTATCCCAGAAAACCAAGACAGATTCATTGAAGGAAGGAAATTTTGGGACAATATTATCTGGGATCAAGAAGCAATCCATTCAAGTGTCAACAATCGAGAGAAAGGTATGGTGATTGAAAATTATCTTTTTAATGCTTTTGATAGAGTGCTTCATGATTTTCTTTTCCAGGTTATGTGTCGTTTTGGGTTTGATCCCTCCTTCATTTGTTGGGTTAAATCCTGAATAAGTGGACCCTGGATCGCTCCTCTAATCAGTGGAAGAACGACCTCCTTCTTTAAAGCCTCCAGGGGTCTCTGCCAAGGTATCCCTCTTTCTCCTTTGCTTTACACCATTCAAGTCGCCGCCTTCAGCTTCCAATTAGATCATTGTCGCCATGAACAGGACTTGATCAAACTAAGGATGGCCCATGGGATTAATGATATCAACCATGCCCAGTTTGCTAATGATACTCTTGTGTCGGGAGGGGTCAATCAGATTACTTCCGAAAAATTTAAGCTAGAATTGGATGCCTACTGTAATGCCTCCAGAAGCAAAAATAAACTACAGGAAAAGTCGTATCTTTAGCTAGCACATCAATCCTCGGGAGATGTCAAATATTTTCAGAATCTTAGAAATCGAGGATGTAATGCAGTGGGATTCTTTCAAATACTCAAGAGTTCCTATCTTCAAATCTAACCCAAAAGCTGACGTATGGACCCCTATATTGGAAAAAGTGAAGACTAAAATTATTTCCTGGCGGGATTCATGGATCAACTTGGCAGGGAAAGTGACTCTTAATAAATCAATCTTAAAGAGTCTCGTGATCTATCAATGCTCAATTCTTTTGTCTCCTTCAAGCTTTCTGCTTAAATTTGATAAGCTTATAAGGAATTTTCTTTGTAAAGGAGGGAATAATGTCACGGGGGGATTCACTCTTGTTAGTTGGAAGAAGATTAAAAATCCTTTCCAGGAGGGTGGGATTCACATCCGAGATCTCAAACATCAAAATATTGCTTTGGGAGCCAAACTTCTTTGGAACATATAGCAGGGAAACTTTCTTGAAGTAGGGAGGTTCTTTGGAAAAAATACTTCACGGGATCAAGGAAGAAATGTTTGGATAAGGACCCAAAAGTTAAAAAATAATCTCCCATCCTTTCAATATGCCATCTTGCTCTTCCTAAATTCAAAGAAGAATTGACGTGGATTCCAGGAAATGGGAAATAAATCCACATCTGGAACGATTCAATATTAGGGAACCCCCCTAGCCTATGAAAATAGTATTTTGAATTTTAGATCCTGGATGCAGGACCAAGGATTCTTCACCCTTTGGGATATCTGTCACTGGTACAATGACATTCACTATTCTTGGTGAAGTTGGAATATTCCTTTGTGCCCTAGGCATCTGGAAGAAGAAAATAATATCTTTCTCTCTCTTCTCCAAAGTATCAGTCTTATTGCCGCTTCAATCAAAGACAAGATTGGGGATTGAGATCGGGGTATTACTCATCTGCTCAAGGATATCACCTTTTCTCAGGATTCCCAAATGTGCCTGACAACCCTACCGTTTTGAAAAGAGTCTGGAACTGCAAGAGCTTCCTAAGGTTGATACATTTGTTTGGAATCTCGCCCAGGGAAGCATTCTTACTTGTGAAAATCTGAAAATAAAAGGCTTTGCTGGTCCCTTCCAATGTCCCCTTTGTCGCGTGCATGAATATTCCGCAGAGCATCTCTTTCTGAATTGTCCCTATGCTCAGGAAGTCTGGTCCTTGGCGCTTGGTCCCTGGTCTGGGAAGGTTAACCTTCCAGAAATTATTCTCTCACTTTTTAGTTCTTGGGAATAGACGTATCCGCTGTCTTTGTCTCAAAAATTCCTTCTTAAGTATTGCTGGTTGACTCTTCCTAAATTTATTGTTTGGAAACTTTGGTTAGAACGTAACGCCTAAATTTTCGGCGAGTCCTTCTCTACTGCATCTCAAGTGGTAGTCAAAGCTCAAAATCTCATGGGTGAATGCCTTTAGGTCTTCTCCTTGCCTAAAAACAAGCTTCCTCTTCTTCCAGATGAATAAGCATGGCTAAAATATTTCAATTGCTCAGAGCGGAGCAACCCACCCCTGACCCACAGTTTTGAAGGTTGGGAGGCAAGAATGGATCAATCTCAATTTGGCAATTGGAGGAAAGAGGGGAAATTGTATAAACTTTTTTTTGATGCAGGTTCGAGAGGAAATCCAGGAGCAGCAAGAGGGGGAGGGATTATTTATAATCTCGAATAAATTGTGGAAATTGAGTATTTTTGGAGCATTGACATTGATACAAACAACATGGAAGAAGCATATGCTCTTCGACAAGGGCTGAAACACTTGAAAGCTCTTGGAATTGATGAAGCTACGATCTTTGGAGACTCTCGCCTGATAATCCGAGCTTTGAATACCTCCACCAAAATCAAGAACTTGAAATTGGAGCGCCTGTTAAAGAGAATCAAAGTCCTCTCCAAATCCTTTCGGAAAATTGAATTTTTTGGCATCCTTAGAATTCTGAATACAGAAGCTGACAAAGCGGCCAATAAGGCCACTCTTCTCCACAAGGGCGAATTAAATGTCAAAAACAAGGCGTGGAGGGATAGAGCTCTCTTCTTCTTTCCCTGGTGTTCTCGTTCCTCTTCCCCGTATGGCATCAAGCGAGAAATCAGGGATTGATGGAGTATTGCGTAGGCGAAGGTTGGAAAAAGAAATTCGAAGAATGCGGCATCAGGTCAAGGACCAAAAGAAGCTGATCACGAGATTAGATGGTGAGGCTGGCCGGCGATTTGAAATGCTGGATGAATATTTGTTGCAACTTCGGGAGGATTTGGAAGGTTCGTTGTAGCTTGAAGCTAAGCGTATTACTGACCATTAGGCATCTTTGAAGGAGTTAGCAGACCGTGTGAGTAATTTGGAAACACAAGTGCGTCAACTATCCCCTGACAGCCAGTCTCTTTTGAATGTTGATTCTACAGGTGTGAATCAAGCAGGGTGCTCCGGACACTCATGGCAAAGATCCCCAGGTTTAAAGGTTGCTTGAAGTTTAGGTCTCTAGTATTAGCTATTAGTTTGTGTTAAGGCATTAGTTTTCAGCTTAAGTTCTGTTTCTATTACAATCTTCTGGACAAGATGTTTTTTAAATTCTGTAAGTTCTGAAATATCTATGGGTTTTGTCGACACTGGATTTTGTTGTATCTTCTCCAGTGGTTCTACCACTGTTTTCTTAATATAAAACCATATCCGTTTGTGTCTAAAAAAGGAAAGAGGAACAAATCGCATCTTAACGTGTCAATATTATAACATGTCAATATTAGAATTAGAATAAAGTGACATCATATAAAAATAATCTATTTTAATAGAAAGACACCACTCACTTCCTCAACATGCAAATTGAGAAATTTTATCTTTATATAACCAATTAATTTACATCCAAATTCAATCAAGCACATTCATAAATTTCCATATCACATAATCCAGTAATGAAAACATCATAAGCAAATTCAATCCAAATTCAATCAAGCATATCCATAAATTTCCATATCACATAATCTAGTAATGAAAACATTATAAGCAAATTCAAAATGGAGATTTGAGGTCCATATGGTACTGATATCCCTATAAATCCTTCTAAAAGGAAACAAAAATGCTAAAAAAAAACTGCATTTCCCTAAAGCAAATCAATACAACTAAACCAATCTTCACAAATTATAAAATTCAGGCTTAAACTTAATTAATTTAACCTAATTTAGTTCCATAATTTATGAACATGTTTTTACAACTTAATAATTTAAGTATCTAAATGAAATTTTTACAATTTACAATTCCTAACTTTCATCAAACAATTAGTCACCCACCTCTAAATATGCAAATAAAGACACTACTAGATCAGAAGATTTTACATGGCATAACTTATTAATTCACAAGGATAGTAATGAAATAAATCATAATAACATCATACCATTACAAAATTAGGAATTTAAGAAGAATACAGATGTTTTACAAGAATAATATCATACCATTATAAAATTAGAAATTTAAGAAGAATGTGGATGTTTTACAAGGAAGAGTTGGTGAAACATCTTAAATTCAAGTGAGCTTCAATTTTCAACTGCAAGAAAAGTTTATCCATAACCATTTACTTTTAACATTCACATTTTGTTTTCTTCAAGTTCCCTAGCTTACCAAGCAAGATATTTTTTCACTTTGAAACTTTATATTGAGTTTTGTATGTGTTTAATATTATTATGATTGCTTAGTTATTATTTTTTTTTGTAGATTAGTAACCCATCATGGAATATGTTTCACAAAATGTGAGAATAAGTTTGCATGGATGTAATGGCTTTCTCATATATAGTTGTAGATCTATTGAATTCTAACCAATTCTAGTGAAATTGGATCTGTTTTTTTGAGAAAACATAGTTTTGAAGTTTCTCTTGCCCAAAACCCTAATTTGACATATGTAAGATTTTCAAAAAGAATTTGAAATCCCTATAGAGGACTTCTACTTGAAATCTTGGGGGAGTTTTCTCTAAATGTATAGAAGACTGCTTCAGCTATATGCTTTGTGGGTTATTATGTGTATATTGTTTGAATAGAGGAGTGTATGTATTATGTTGGTTAAAATCATGGAAACAATTGAGAATTAAGGCTACATATTACTCTCGAAAATTTGTATAAGAATATATATTTTTAATTATTTTTTAATATATTTGAAGTTTTTTTGAATTCTTTCAATAGTTTAGATTTTGTCAAATAAAATTAAGATTAATTGGTCGCTTTAATATTTTTTAAATTAATTTGATTTTTTTAATAATTAAAAAAAAAATTGCAATAAATTTAATAATTTACAACATTTTTTTTTTTTTGGCAAGTGGTAGTACCATCACCCACCATGGACTATTCTACATCTCACAGATAATTTACAACAAATATTAAAAACAAAATAAATAAATAATTAAATTTAATAATTTTAAATTATTAAAATAAATATTTTAAAAACATAATTAATTAAAAACAGATATTTTAACTAACCCTGTATTAATCACAATAAGATTTATGTGAAAACATTTTTTTATGTTGACCAAACACAACAATGTAATAATCCATTGTAATATAACATCTAGTTCCAAAAAAATTAGGCTAAGCTATCTCTCTTCTACAACCAAAGAACACATATTTTATTAAATTTAGAAATACTTTATTACAAATGCAACTATATAATTGAATTTTTTTTTGGTTATTTTTGTATTCTAAATCCACTGTTTAATAAGCTGGCAAAATATGGCAAAATTGCATATATTATTCAAAAGTTTAACAATTCTAAACACTTTCATATAGGCATTGAATAAAGAATAATCAGTTTACTCGCGGGGCTCAGAACTGCATCTTATTTATACTTAAATATATCTACGACTATCCTAATAACCATTATAACAATAGTGACGTCGATCTCATATTTAAGGGCACTTGTGTCTGTTGCCATGTGTTGTCATATTGGCATAGCAGGGGCACATATTCTCGTTTCCAGATGTTCCAGGAGGAACACAATTGCATCTTTGGCAGCATGTGCGGCAAGCTCTCAAACACAGGTTTTGACGGGAAACTTCTTTGCATCTTTCTCTACATGCTGCATTGCAATCTGCATCAAACAACGCAACAAAAAAAATCATAACCAACAACAATAAAGATTTAGCAGTGCCAAGGATCAGTGTTATATACTAAGTGAAAAAGAAGCAAGAAGCCCATGCTGCATTGCAATCTGCATCAAACAAAAAAATCATAACATAACCATAATAATAAAGATTCAACCGTGTAGGATAAGCTTTATATACTAAGCATAGTAGCATAATTAGGCTGTATTGGCATTTCAGGTACAGAAATTCGGAACAAATTTAAATTCCTTGAAATATTCGGTATAGGTGTAATACAAATACGGATTCTTAATAATGGAAAATTAAAGTTTGAAAACCAATTTAAAAAACACAAACTTAAAACCACTATAAAACATAAATACCATTCAATTTATACTTTTTTATTAAAATAATTATGTCACTCACACTTTTTTTTTCCAGCTAAAAAAAGAATAATATTTATATTCAAATTAGATTAAAACAGTACAAGATAGATCGGTCAATTAAATGACACTGATCAGGACCCACTTCAAAAATTTCTCATCAAAAAATATAGTGATGTAGCAATATAAACAAAAAACTGAAAACTTTTACACAAAGTTTAGCTATCACTGTTCAGTAGATAAATTTCTTACCTACCAACACTATCTAATCAAGGAAATATAAAGATCCATTGTCTAGGATCTTTTCCTCAAAATATTCTTCCCAAATAAGATATCCATCTTCAACTTCAAGTGCCAATTTTGACATTTTGTCTGACATTTTAAATTTCTTCTCTAATTCTGTTACACCAATGTGTCAGGGTAGATATGTTCAGTTTATATTCTCCCTTTGCCCATTTTATAGTTACTCAAGAGTCACCATAGAGTTTGAGTCTTGGAAACCCAAAAATATTTGCCATGCCAACCTAACCGAGCCACATCTTAGCTCTGCCTTCATGTTTGTACCTTTGCCACATCTTAGCTGGAAGGTATAATAGTGATCCTTATTTATAAGGATAGTTCCCCAGCTGTACAATATCCCATGGAAGCAGCACCATCAAAAAATATAATTGGATCATCAATGATCAAATTGAAATTTCTTACCTTTCTTGGGGTTTTAATTTCCATCTCACTCACACTTGCCATATAGCACGTTGTCAAAATTATATTTTTTTGTTTTTTAAATATATTTGATTTTATTATATAAATGTTTATGTACATTTATCTTATATTTTTTAGTACTTTATTAAAAAATATTATATATAAGCAGTCTACTTCTATTATTGGTATTAGATTTTTTCATTACTTATTTTTTCCGTATCTAATCCTTTTCATATCTATATCCGTACTAGAATTATGCTACTATGATACTAAGTTAACAAGAAACAAAAAACACAAATAATAAGATGAATTTTACAAACTATAAAACTACAAGAAATGAAAAGCAATAATGCTGCAGCCACAAACGAATGATTCCAAAAGATGGCTGTTGAATTGAAGAGAACAGGTACACAAATGGGACAGATAGACGTTGAATTCACATGAAAAAATTAAAAATCAGTGACAAAAACAAACCCTGTAATCACAATAGAAATTAAAAATGGCAGAAAGTAATTACCAAAAATAATCTTGAATTCACAAGTTTAAACGGCAGCAGCATATCAAACAATGATAATTGATAATAAATAGAAAGATGACAAAATAATCTATTGCTTTAAAAAATATACCTATGGTCTAGAGAAGCCCCCTCTTCATCCCATTTCTTCGCAGCTGTAATCCCGTTTCTGAAGCTCCGATCTCAATAGCTTCTACATGCATCTGTTTCACCAACCAGCAAAGAGTTATATAAGAAAAATAGAACTTCTGTGTAACAAGAAGTTAACTCTATGGTAAAATATAAGAGTTGTATTAGTAAACATGTAAACACATATTTCTTGGAAAAAAAAACATGTCAACACATATGGCAATAAAACTGGTTACCTGAATCACAAGTCCTATCATCGCAAGATATAAGATCAACAGACTGTTTGTAGAAGCCATGGCAGCTGCTGAAGTGTATACTCGATGAAGAGTAAGTATGAAGAGATATTCAGTGAAGGGTAAGTATGCAAACAATATATATAGATTCAAAATGGGGAGATTAACTTTTTACTTTGTCATATTTTTTATTTATTATTAAAATTTAATTATTTATTTATTATTTTATAATATTTTTTTATTAAAATCATTATGGCATTTTGATTTTTGTATTAAATTCAAAATTAATATTTTAAAATAAAGATATATATATAGAACCGAAATGGGGAGATTAACTTTTTACTTTGTCATATTTTTTATTTAATATTAAAATATCATTATTTATCTATTATTTTTAATATTTTTTATTAAAATCATTATGGTATTTTGATTTTTTTATTAAATTCAAAACTAATATTTCAAAATAAACATCGTTAACTTTTGACTTTGTCATGTTTTTTATTTAATATTAAAATCTAACTACTTATTTAATATTTTTTAATTTTTATATTGATACATGTTCATATTTTAGAATTTGGAGTGGATTAGTGTTTGTTTTTCCTAGATTGCAGGAGGATGAGACAAGTGTGATGTTTTATGCCAGTTGTTCCAAATTAGAAACATATAGTTAAAAAAAATAAGTTATAACTAAAAATGAATAACTGATTTAGTATTTTTCTTTAGTGAGATTATTTGATACTTTCTATTAAATACAAAACTATTTTTTTATAAAGACATGGAATAGTCTATTTATTCTACATCTCTACTTTAAGAGTCGGAATCTGGTAATTTGTTTTTTGGTCAAATCCAAATTTTGGTCAAATCCAAATTTCTACGTGTTTAAATTGTATTTTTGAATCCATAAATAGATTTAGCACTCTCAAATACCCCCATGGCACCCAAATTATGCAATTTCCATAGCTAATATAGGTAATTCTAAGATGTTTTAAACATTTCCAACCCGATTACGAAAAATATTAGAAGGAAAATATGCTCAGAAAAGGTTGAAAACTTAGAATAGTTAGATTACACCTAAAGTTATGACTTTCTTTCAAATGAAGTTGTTATCATTTTTATTAAATATTAAAATCTAACTAATTTATTATTTTCCATTTCCTTACCATTTCTCTCTCTTAGGATATTTCGTGATGGTTTAAGTGAATAATTTCCCAATAGTGGTCAAATCTAAGATGGACATTAGAAAATGTGACCATGCTATTATAAATGATTTCATCAATGGGACAAAACCACCAATAATCATAATATATGGTAAGTGGGTATAGTGGGTATACTGTTAAGAGTTCTAAAGTAAGTGGCCAATCATGACATATATGATGAGTTGGATACATCCCATGTTTTTTGTTTTTCACTTTTAAATTATATTTGAATTGTAAAATACTTCTTATATTAAAAAAATGACTTACAATAAAGAAAAGCAAAAACATATTTTCATTTACATTTCAAAGATAAATCAATGTTCAAATATTCAAGTAGTGCACCACTAACAAAGTAAAGATATTGAATTGCCTAATAACATTGCTCTCCAAAGTAACCTCCCATGCAAAATAGTTGCATGTTTAGATATAACAAAGTCCAAATCATGTCATGGAAAAAAGAAAAATATGAAAGTGTCTCACTTGAAAAACCAAAATCATTCCATTTCATGGAGAAATGTCACAAATGGCTTAGCTTTTCTATGGAACTTATTGAAAAAACTACTTATGTTTGAGGATCATCATCTCTCTCACATTCCTTGAAAGAGGACAAATCTTTATTCAACGATGAAAAGGTTGACTAAAATATTTAATTCATTACTTAATTCTACATTACCCAAGGAAGATGCACCCTTGCATGGGAACAATCCATAGCTTCCTTGAATGAATTTTCACAAGGATGAGGACTCACTTCTATATAAGGATTTCCCAAAGGATTTGGAAATAGATCTCACTTCGTCTTGCTTGAATTAATTTGTTGGCCTTCATCAACATGATTACCATGATTTTCATCATTGGGACCTATCACAGAAGTTGGCATGGTTCTCTCGAATGGTCATCCATCAAGAGTTTTAGAGTCAAAACCCCACACTAATTGTGAGACAACAACTATAGTACTCATGAAAGGCTCCCAGGAAAACCCCCAATTAGAAAATCCTCTTGAACATTCTGATGGATGAGACTTAGGATCACTAGCCTTGGTTTGAGTTCCTACCTTCTTCGAAACATAGCCATGACCAACTCACAACCCACCCCTATATGTTGGGTAGTTTATTTAGGAACTTTATTCTATAGCTCATACCCTAAGAGTCTTTCTCAAGTGCATCACTAAAGCATTAGGAGGTCTATGTTGTATATCTAATACCCTAGTTTTTTATGTCGGAGATCATGAATGATGAGGTCATGATTTTGATAAGTAAAAGTACAAGAATTCAAAGCATATTTGTTGAAAAACTTCATCTACCATCATAACTGAAATAAAGTGAGGTGGCTTCTTCTTTTGATGAACTTCTAGACATGCTCTAGGGACGCAATGAAATGAATTGCATCAACAGATCTAGGATCTACACTTTGACACTAGAAAATAAGTCCATAAAAGGACCTAGGTTAGTGGAGATGGAAGGAAACTCCTACCACGAAGAGTAATGGGCATGCCAATAATCCATTTGATTAAAGGGTACCCTCGATGATTGAACATAACCCACATAATTAGAAATGTTCCACAAACCTTATTATGACACCTATCTTATTGATACCTTGAAATTGAACCACAAAATTACATATTTCAACTCTAATCCCCAATAAGAGTTTCACATATCGAAGCATTTTCTATATTCATACTTGTGGTCCAAGTATATTGTGCTTTGAGGTCTCCCTATTATCCCTTAGGATGTTTCCATGCATAAATATGAGGCCTAGGATTGACCAATGTTACCACATAGAGTAACTTCTTAGCTTCGAAATGGGTGGACATAGTTTATCTCTTTGGTAGGTATTGCTAAGATATCATCTTCTCACAACACAACATTTTGGTTGGAAGTGGGAATCACTTGGATTATATGGTATAATTTCATCTCCTCATAGAGTCCAAGTGATAGGCACCTTTATTGTAAGAAGTTTCTAAGCATTGTGGAGGAAGGTAGATGGATTCATTCCATGAAAGATGTTTGGTAACCTGGTGTGATGGTATTTTGTGAGAATACCCATTTGGAGTTAGAAGGTGCAAGGAAAGTATTGATATGTGTCTCCTACGGAGTTGACAGGAGGACAAGAGAGTCGACTAAAGAGTCAAGCTTTGTTATGGTGGAAGAGAACAATACTAAAGTGAATAAGAAAATAGATGTAGATAACAACCAAATAGAAATGAGGGTCAGTGCAAGCTAATGAGGGTCACTTTTCGTGCGTTAGATGCAATAGAAAACTGAAAAAGCAGGCATCCCTCAACTTACTTGGATTTTTTGAGCTACCTACGCAAAATATCTTGCATTGAGTTAAAAAAAATGAAATGTAGGAAATTGAATCGCGTTTCCGAATATATAACTTTTATGTATTGAAAATTTGCATAGCTATGTCAAGTTTCATTTTTCCTAATAGACACTTTTTATTTTTCAGGCAAATGATAAGGTATATGTTTTTGTGGGTAGAGCCTTTGAGGGCCTAAATGATGGAATCAAGCTACAAAAATCGGCATGCATGTAGAGAAACCATAGCACTTGTGTGCCATTATTTTTCGAAAATTAAATTAGTAGTTTTATAATTTTTTTATAATTGTCTAAGTGATCAAACCTCGAAAATAATACCTCTTTTGTGGGTAGAGCCTTTGAAGGTCTTAATGAAAAAATCTTGAAATGGGTTTTTTATAGAACATGGAGGTTAGTGTCCTCTTGTGCACCATACAGTTTGTTTTTGAAATAATTGAGAATTGAAAAGGTTATGGAAGAAACACTAACAGTGTGTTTCACGAGTTAAGGAGGTAGGACAAAAAAGAAATTGAAAGAAAATAGGAAAAATTAATATTTTAAAATAAAAGTTACATATTTGGAATCTGCAGAAAAAATGCTATTTGTGTCTAAGATTTCATCAAAAATGACTCCGTGTAGCATATTGTAACGAGTGGCTAAGCATAGGCTTCTCCAGAAACTGGAAGAAATACCCAATTAGCTTTCGTTTTTCATTAACATAGCACAAGTTTTGAATTACCGAAGCAAACTCCAAAGCATACACATAGGATTATTGTTGACACGTGAGCATGTGACTCGGCCTGGTTTAGGTTCTACAAAACACGAGCGCGTTCTGTTTAAATTCAAAAATATTGCCGCGCTTTTAGATGTACATAACGCGCTCACATTATATAACTACATAATGCGTATGCGTTATATAACTACATAACTCATATTCGTTATATAGTTAAAAAATGCACTCACGTTATGTAAATCATAAAATACATGTTTAATACTTGAGAAAGAGGGGGTGTGGAATACTCAAGGTAATTTTTGTTTAATATTTGAGAAGAGGTGGGGAAGGGTCAAGGGAATCTATGGTTAATATTTAATAGGGCTGGGAAAGGGTCAAGGGCTTAGAAGGATGTTGGAAGCTTGAGTGGGGAGAGATGAAGGGAATGAGAACATGATGGGCTACAGGGGGTGAAGGGAAGTGGAGCTTGAGAGCACTATTAGGAGTAGAATAGGTTCTGAAGAGGTATAAGGTTAGAAGTTGAAAGTGAGACTTGAGTGACAAGGGGGAATGGATGGAGGCAAGGGGGATGTGAGAGAGAAATAAAGAATACAGGGGGGGGGAGACATAGAGCGAGGGAGGGAGGGTGACAATGGGGAGGAATGGATTTGGAGGGAGTGAGAGATAGATGGGGATAGAAAGAAATAAAGAGATAGGAAGGGAGGGACAAAAAGTGATGGTGGAAGACATGCAGGGAGTGGTGGCGATGGAGAGAGAGAGAGAGAAAGAGAGAGAATATGAGAGGAGGGGGAAGGGACATAAAGTGTGTGAGAGAGATGGAGTGATAGAGATATTGGGATAGGTTGAGGGAAAGATAACATGAGGGAGGGATAGAAGGTGAGAGAGAGAGAGGCGATGAGAGAGGGAGGGAGAGAAGGTAGGGTGAGGGATGGAGGGAGAAAGGTGGAGATAGATATGGATGGAGGGAGAATGGGTTTGAGAATGGAAAGGGACATAATGTGTGTGTATGTGTGTGTGTTTGAGAGAGAGAGAGAGAGATTGATGGTTGGGGAGAGAGAGAGAGAGAGAGAGAGAGAGAGAGAGAGATTGATGGTTGGGGAGAGAGAGACTAGAGGGAGTTGTGAGGGACAAAGAAAGTGGGAGGTTGTGTGTGTGTGTGTGTGTGATACGGAAGGAGGAATCAGTGGGGTGGCAAGGATGAAAATGGTGTAAGGGAGAGAAAGCGACATAGAGGGAGGGAGGTAAAGGGAGTGAGGGACATAACCGGGGACAGATCTAGAGAAATAGATAGGGAGGGAGGGACACAAGGTGAGATAGAGAGGGCAGGGGGGAGGGATAAAGGCACATAGGGTTTGTGATTAAGGGCGAACAAATGGAGATAATTCTATAGGGACTTGGATATTTGCAAATATATACATAAGTTGGATACTCTCCTTGTCATCATCTTCATCACCATCACCATCTTCATCATCATCACCCTCATCATCATCATCAACATATTCATCATCATTGTCATCTCTAGATTCCTCATCAACATCTCCATCATCATCATCTTCTTCATCCTTATCATCTTCATCATCATCTTCATCACCATCACCATCATCATGAACATCTTCATCACCATAAACATCTTCATCATCATTGTCATCTCCCCCTTCCTCATCAACATCTCCATCATCATCATCTTCATCATCATCATCATCATCATCATCACCGGCACTATCATCATCAACATATTCACCATCATCACCATCATCACCATCATCATCATCAATATCTTCATCATCATTTTCATCTCTAGGTTCTCCATCAACGTCATATTCTTCATCATCATCATCTTCATGACCATCATCATCATCATCAACATCTTCATCATCATCACCATCATCATCATCATCATATTCCTCATCAAATCAACATCTCCATCATCATCATCATCATCTTCTAAACATCATCATGATCATCATCTAAACATCACCATAACCATCATCATCAACATCTTCATCATCATCACCATCACCATCATCATCAAAATCTTCATCGTCATCACCATCACTATCACCATCACCATCTTCATCATCATTGTCATCTCTAGGTTCCCCATCAACATCAACATCTCCATCATCATCATATTCTTCATCATCATCATCTTCATCACCATCATCATCATCATCAACATCTTCATCATCATCACCATCGTCATCATCATCTTCCTTGAATCAGATCAACATCTCCATCATGTCACCATCATCTTCTTCATCATCATCATGATCATCTGAACATCACCATCACCATCATCATCAACATCTTCATCATCATTACCATCACCATCATCATCAACATCTTCATCATCATCACCATCATCATCATCATCATTGGCATTTGTAGGTTCCTCATCAACATCTCCATCATCATCATCTTCTCCATCATCATCATCTTCATCACCATCATCATCAACATCAACATCTTCATCATCATCACCATAATCATCATCATCATCATCATTAGATCAACATCTCCATCATCATCATCTTCTTCATCATCTTCACCATCATCATCATCATCATCATCATCTTCATCGCCATCTCCATAATCTTCAACATCTCCATCATCATCACCATCACCATCATCATCTTCTTCATGACCATAAACATCTTCATCATCATTGTCATCTCCCCCTTCCTCATCAACATCTCCATCATCATCATCGTCATCATCAACATCTGAACATCACCATCACCATCATCATCAACATCTTCATCATCATCACCATCAACATCATCATCATCATCATCACCATCACCATCATCATCAAAATCTTCATCTCATCACCATCACCATCACCATCACCATCTTCATCATCATTGTCATCTCTAGGTTCCCCATAAACACAAGATCTCCATCATCATCATCTTCTTCATCATCATCATCTTCATCGCCATCATCATCATCATCAACATCTTGATCA
>BSBM01000393.1:13170000-13180000 GCA_027924585.1 Larix kaempferi | reverse complement strand
CTAGCTTAGTAGGACACATCAATGTGGTACGCATTAGAACTAGGAGAAGAGATTATGTCACTTATAGTGTTTCATAACTTAGGATGACAAAGAGAATTGGTAAGAGAATGGGTTCAAGTGGCCTAACTTGGAGATGTAGTATTTGAACAAGAAATATAAAAATATAATTACACATTACTAACCTTGCAAGGAGCTATGCAGAATATCCAAGCTCATACAATCACCCCGCAAGTCCAAAATCCGTGCTCAATGTTGTGCAAGAAAAGAAAATGTAAAAATTATGGTGAGAGTGTGTAGTTTATATAGCTCGACATTCATCCCTATTTCCATGAAAAATGAAACCTAGACATTTCGTCGATATAGGGACGAATGTTCGTGGAACTTTAAAAATCATGGATATTGCCACGGTTTTCCCTACCTAAAAAAAAAAAATTAAAAAAAAAAAATTTTAACCCACGAATGTTGAAAACATGGAAACATTTCGTGAACAATCCGCCCATATGTAGTAGTGATAGCTACAATACTATCATGGGTAAAGTCAGGTGAATTATCCACGGAGGAAATGTGCAACGAATTTGACAAGTAAGTTGATTTTTTTTTTATGGTACGATGTTTAGTTCTTGAGTTTAACATTTTTGTTATGTTCTAAGTATTATGTTATATTATTATATATGATTGTAAACATCATTTATTGTTTCATTGTCTAGTCACAAGGTCTACATGAAAATACAAGAGGAGATGGTTATAAGGTTGAATGAGAAGAATTGGGATGATGTCAAATGCAACTATCCAGACCCAAGCTCGATAGAAACTTTAAAACAATTTTTTGTTGCATTCAAGAAGGTATGTTGATCTATGATACATCCTATTTTATTTATTTTCTAATTCAATTCATTTCTATTTTATTACTTATTGGTGTAATTTTCATTTGAAGATGCCAAAGAGGGGGTACATATGGAGTACTAGAGTCCTTCAAAATTCATATCCAAAGAGCCAAAATAGAACGACAAAGGAGACAACGTCTTGCAAACATTGAACTTGATGATACACGTGATCATTATATTTGGAATGGGCTTGACACTATGCAATATAAAGTCATTTTAGGTGACTGTGTAGACATTTCAAATCTTGTTCCTAAAAAGGAGTACGCACTAGTGATTGCAGATATCCCTCATGGATACAATATCCGAAACACTACTTATGATTGTGAGCCTTATACTTACCAAGCATTCAATAAAATAGTTTCGGGATTTGCAGATGTCACAACATCACCACTATGGAGATTTGTTGTTTTCCATTTAGACACACAATTAGGGGGGGGTTGTTGACATCCTTCAAGGGTAAAGGAAAAAAAAGGAAGCAACTTTATTGGTAATATATTTGCACTATATTATCAAATTTTTGAATTTATAAATCAATTATATTTATTGATAAGTTAATTAATTTTTTTATATTTTTGTTACAGGAAAAATCCGAATGTTCGTAGCTCCAGCAGCGATCCATTCCTGAGTGATATTGAAAGCATACATCTTGCAACTTGGACACATGATGAGACTTATGAATCTCTTTTAATCAATGAAAATAGTGGAGGTAAACAAAGTCAGATGTTGAGTTATAATGCCATGGTAAAAACATTAACATATGAAGAAATGGATTTGAAATGAGTGACTGTAAACATCTATCAAAAGCCACAACCGTTGATTAATTATCTCATAGATACATTTTCAAGAGAAGGAGATTGGGTCTTAGATTTGTTCTCGGGCTCAGGTAAACTTTCTCATTTTACATATGAAAGCATATATCAAGTTTTATTGTATGTTTTATCCTTCATTATTTTATTGTTTTAAAGTATGCTTCTTTATGCTATTTGACTTAACTTTATTTTTGTTTTTGGTGATTAGGTACAACAATAGCATGCTCCTTACAGAAAGGAAGAAATTGCATATCCATTGATAATGATCCAATGCAATACAATTTTGTAAAGCAAAGAATTAATTCTATTCAAGTTCGAGTCTAGATGAACTACAAGAAGTTGGTTTGAAGAAAGGGGAGTTTAGTGAAACACTTGTGGCAAAGATGTCGAAAGAGCCTCAACCCTTATTAGGAGGGGTGTTTGGAAAGGAAACACTTTGGGGATCTTGCAGACATAGAAGACCCAATGGAAGAGGACATTGATGTCCTTGAGGAAATCCAAGCTCCAGAAAAATTCCAATGTCGATGAAGAATTTGGCTTGCATGATATTGTTGATTAGTTTCATGCTTTCAAGAAAATGTTAATTTTGACAATTTTTTTATAAGATATATTAGTAATGTTTTGACTTTCAGACTTTATTTTAGAAATAAAATTTCTACATATAATGTTTTTAATATGTTTTTTACAAATAATTTGTATAGTTTTTCTTAAATTTATGTGAATTGTCACTTTTCAGAAAATAATATGAAATAGTATCATTTTTATACAAAAAAATCTCTGAAAATTCATTGAAAATAGTTTTAAATGTCTTTATTTCTGGAATTGTTTACAATTTTGTCAATAAAAATGCCTTATTTTGTCCATAAAAATGTCTTAGTTTATAGAAAAAATTGGAAAATGTATATGTTTTTCAATATAACTTGCTTAAAAATGTATGTTATTTTGTTAAATTTTTAAAAACACACTTGAAAATAGAAATTAAAAATATTTTACGACAAAGATAAATTCAAAGGCCCTAAAAAATGCCTCAAAATGAAAATGTGTGATACTGGTATCAACCCTTTTTGAAACAAAGGTAAAAATAGCTACTAAAATTACGAGAGAAAAAAATGAGAACTGTGTCGAGTTCTCATTTCATAGTATAAGTGGTTATTTGAAATGTGCATATGGCTTACCTTTACGTGCTTGCCGAGTAAGATGATATAACTAACTCTTCAGGTAATGATTATAGTATTTATTCTATTAATACATACATATCTCTCCATGATGTTTATAAATAGGATCACTTAAAGCTTATGATATCCATACTCATGTAAAGCAGGGTGTTTCTATGCAAGTAAATAATTCGTGTTAAAAACGTAAAGGTGTAAACAAACAAACATTTTTTATTGGTAACATAGGAATTATATAATTATATATGCAATATTATTATATAATTAAGAATGGCATGAAACTTAAAAATGACTTCGACTTTGACATCTTGTAAAATGATTTGTGATGATTCTGAGCATGCGACTTCTAGCATAGAAATTGTTCTTCCTTCCTCGATGTTACGGTAGATTTCAGACCCCAATAGTGTTAATACAATTTTGTCTATAATGGTGTCCAGTACTTGTTCTTAGCATTGCAATTACATGTAACGTGCCTAACTTGGCCACCTCATATTGTTTTATGTTTTTTAGTCTAGAAGAGTTAGTGTTTGTACTGTCATGGCTAAGAGTTGGGGTTATGTTTTATGTATAATACTTATAGTTTGATGGGGTATCAGTCGTGATCTTGATGAAAGGAATCTCAGTTCGCATGTGCCAATACTTTAATAATTATCATCCTTACAAATAACAACTGGAAGTTTGAACAACATTTTCATTGGACGCATACCTACACCATATTTTGACAGATATTCATAACAATGATAGCATCAACAACATCCCTTAACTTGGAGGGCACACCCAACTATTACTTCTACCTAAGGGAAAGGAAACTCAGAGATGATCCGTTAGAGATGCTTGTGATCCATGGATCTTAAATAGGGTTATGCTTGTGAGTGTTGGTGAGTGTGGCCCCGTAAGGTGCGGTAGGTGCACTTGCCTGTCAGTTGTAGTGGCTTGGTGGCGGTTTCTAATATTAAGTATGGCCTGGGATTGATCGCAATATTCGCTAAACCAGATTGCATGGATGCTTTGAAACTAATAGCTTATATCCTCGCCCCGCATTACATTCATTATAGGGACGAAATCTTCGCATGTGGTTGCCAACTTGAAACCTTTGAGACGCAGCATCCTGTTGGGATTACTTATAACCTTCTATGCCATTTACGATGCGGTCATTAGATATCTTAGAGCCTTTTAAGGCTGCTTTCACATGGATATGGCAGTTGTATGGGGGGCGGTTAAATGTTGATACTACTCATTACATAGTAGAAGACAGGTTTCTGTTGAGGTGAGGCAATGAGAGCAGAAGATTATATGCAACATTTGAAATGTGCATACAGCTTACCTTTATGTGCTTGTCGAGTAAGCTGATATAACTAACTCTTCAAGTAATGATTACAGTATTTATATTATTAATACGTAGATATCTCTCCATGGTGTTATAACTAGGATCACTTAAAGCTTATGATATCCATACTCATGTAAAGCAGAGCATTTTCGTGCAAGTAAATAAGCGGCGTTAACAACTAAATATTAGAATAAACGTTGGTATGGTCACTCAGTCAATGGTTGCAGCTCTAATAGATCTAATACTTAATGAGAGTAAATAATGATCTTGCTGGAACAATATAACCAATAGAGATGAATGAGATGTTGAGGTTATTAATAAACAAGAAGTTTTTTATTATCTAAGAGATATCAAAGATCTAGAGCATCCTTAATTCGGTAGATGTAAAGGAAACTGTGTATCGATTTGTTAATTGACAAGGTGATGAGTCAAGCCTCCATGATTTCAATCTATGAAAATATGAGGTATATTTTATTATTTTCTAATATCCAATAGCTATAGGGAAATTATTATTGCTTTCTTTATATTAAAATATATATTTTCATATGGTAAAGGAAAAGAAAAGTGAAGGGAAGCTTCCTTCACAAGGGAGTATCATTCAATAAACCTGAATGCATTTGCTTTCTTTCAATATAAACCTTGCTCCTTGACAATACAACTCGTGGCACCTGCAAACAAGTAGCCACTACAATAACAATGTCAAGACATTGCCACCTCGTGGCTCTTGTTCATAAATACAATCAACATGAAATAACCCACTAAAATTAAATATAACGTTTAGAACAAAGAGACATCTAATTGCATGCTGCAAAAGTGAGTCCATACTTACAAATGATAACTAATAAATTAACAATGTTTAAAGACAATTAATGATTAAAATGATAACTAATAAATTAACAATGTTAAAGACAATTAGTGATTAAAATGAAAGAGATCAAAATTACATTGTATTAACTAACTAAAATGGCTCTTAATTCTATATCTTCTTTATACAATATGGTTATTAGATTCTTGGGTAATTACCCATTTTCCCTATTAAATAAATGACAACTAAACACTCCTTAAATCTTTGTATGTTCTTATTTTACAACATGGAGAGAAAAAGAATGAACTCTTTAAAAAGAGCATCTCCTTAACATGTAGTTAGAGATTACATTTAGTATCTTGGAAGCAAATCCATGTGAATGAGGCATCTCTTTAACTTATAGTTAATTAGTGTATTTAGTATCTTGGCAGCAAAGCCATGCCACATGCCATGAGAAGGATGCATCTCTAACTTATAATTAATTAGTACATATAGTGTCTTGGCAGCAAAGCCATGTGAAGGAGGATCTCTAACTTATAATTAATTAGTACATACTTGGCAGCAAAGCCATGTGAAGGAGGCATCTCTAACCTGTAGTTAATTAGTAATTCGTTACTACATTTAATATCTTGGCAGCAAAGCCATGGAAATGGGAAGGATGCATTTAATATATTGGCAACAAAGTCACCGATGCGTACTTTATTGTGTAAACAATCGTCACCATTATAGACGTAATAATCCTGACGTCAAGTAGGTCTGAATTACGTATGTGAAATAGATATCTTATCCAAACTGTTTGGTTGGCAGAAAGGCATGCGAAGGAGGCATTTTAAGGTGTGGTTAGTTAGTGATGCATTTAGTATCTTGACAGCAAAGGCATGTGGAGAGAGTGAGCTAAACTCTACATCGAATGCATTAAGAATCTGGAGATTTTTTCGGCAAAAATCCGGCCGAAATTGTTTAAATGACAGTTTTGGGTTGCTAGAATTGCATAATCGGGGTGCCCCAAGGGTAATCGAGATGGCTGAAGCCATTTCTGCAACCAAAATTGCAATTCAAACAACCCAAATTGCAATTTCAGCAATTTCCCATTCGCAGGATTCCGGTGAAAATCCCCGATAAAAGTGCATTCGGTCTAGAGTTTAGCCCGTCATCTCAACAACAATAACAATGTAACAATGTGTGGTGGCTATAGGTTTCTTGGTCAATTGGTGCAGTTAGTGGTACGAAGCAACAATTACTTGCTAAGCGAAATGTTCGCCGATGCGTCCATTATTTCCTCATCATTATAGAAGTATGATCTGAATTGAATAGTAGGTCTGAATTGAATTGAATAGTAGGTCTGAATTACGTTCTACTTCCATCGCAACTGCAAGCAAGAACTATAAGTACCACTCGCTCCCAATCTCTTCTCGTCAGTACCGGAAATCGTCTCCTCCGCCATCGCTGAAAAGAGTTTCATAGAGCCGAGAGCTCATCTCGTCTTCAGTATAAACTCTTTCTTGTGAAGACAATTAATTAGTTGCTACTCTTGTGACAGTGTATCTCTGTACTATTAGTCTTTAGATATCTATCCTTTCTTCCCTCTGTCAGATTATCTCTGTTGTTCGGTATGGATGCTACAGAGTTTGCCAGAGTAGCCGAGGCATCTAATGCCCGTCTTGTGAAGTTTGTAAAAATGAGCCGACAATTGGTAGACGCGTATGTTGAGATCGCTGGAATTAAAAACCCTACCATCACTGATTTCAAGTGTGCTGATCTGGCAAATGTGAGTAAGGTGTTTTCCCAGAGCATAAGAGCTTTCATGGAATGGGAAGATCTGAAATATACTTCAGATGATCCTGTCCATTCACCAGCTTTGGAGCTTAAAGGGTTTTCCAAAGTGGAAACATCTGCGAGTAATCTATTGAAGTATATAGCCGCGAGCCAAGCAGCGGTAGATGCGTATGTTAAGATCATTGGAATCCCAGATCCTGAAGTTACTGCTATCACCTGTACTAATGCTAAGGAAGATGTCGAAAAGGTGTTTTCCCATAGCTCCAGGGCTTTCCTGGCATGGGCCAACAGTCATCTGCAATATACTGAAGACGAGCCTGAGAATCAGTAAGGATCTTAGCAGGCAACAATATAGGGTTATACCTCAGCCCATGAAACACAAAAGGTGGAAAAGAATCAGAGTGGTCCATGTTATCTAGCTTGGGGACTGCCTAGATTTCTGAATAGCTAGAGGTTTACTTGCTTCCTAAAAGCAACCCATTCATCTTCAAGAAAAGTTAGACAGTTTCTCAAAGCTGCTGTCTGAGGCCAACCCTGAGTCTATTTATTACTTCACCAAAACAAAGCTAAGTCAGCTACCCTCTTCAAGGCACCTGGATGCCTTGTTGTAGGAAGGCATGTAGTGTGGAGTCTAATATCGCACTGCTAGTCTTGTGTGACAGATTCTTAGTAATTGAATTAGCCAATGCTGAGTAGCTGCCAGCATGGATATAGTATTGCTCTACTGAATAAATAATTGTCATTTCAGCAATCGGCATAATGCCAGCCATGAAGATGAAAGTCCAGCTTAGTGGTGGAAGGTTTATCACTTGAAGAAACCTCTGGGCTCTTGTTCGTTCCTTCCCATAGGTTTACTTCATATCTTCCTCGTAATTCCGGATGATGTAAGGTTCTGGAAAATCAATGAAAATCTTATTCTGGATTTCCATGTCTCTATGTGACTCGTTATATCGCATATATTTTTATATTGTTTTAGGGTTCCACTACTGCCCTGCATTATAAATTTGGATTTAGTCTAAATTATCGATATTTACAAGGTTGTTTGATACATGTAAATAAATTATAGATTTATAAAATTGTTTGCATAATATATTCAATTGAATTCTAAATTTATTAAGTATTGTGAAAGATGAAATTAAGTGTATATTATGCCATGTATTGATTTCAAATATGTTTGATATATCAAACTTTTATATATAGAGAGAAGAAATAACAGTCTTAATTTTTTTGGTATCATTTATATTTATACATTTAATTAATAAAACATTCAAAATATAATTTTAATTTCCCTATTAAAATGATAATAAGAAACAAGTGATTAGTTAGAATTAGAATTAACCACACATTGAGATCATATTTTATTATTAAAATCATAAAAATAAAGCTCACAAACATTGTTTTGTTAAAAAAATTATTCATTTTGATCCTATTTTATTATTAAAATCATAATAAAAAAAGTTCACAAACATTGTTTTGTTAAAAAAAATATTCATTTTGGATTCAATGTTTTATTTGCTTAATTAGGTTGTATAGAATAATTTATAAATTTAAATTAAAAATTATATTTTTGGGGGCTTAAATAGGTTGTTTAAAAGGCATGTGCAAGCTAATGAGGGGCACTTTTGGCCCGTTGGATGCAATAGAAAACTGAAAAATCAAGCATCCCTCAACTTACATGATTTTTTTGAGATACTTACACAAGATATCTTGCATCGAGTAAAAAAGATGAAACTTAGGAAATTGAGTCACGTTTCCAAATATATAAGATTTAAGTATTGAAAATTGACATAACTATGTCAAATTTCATGTTTTCTAATAGCCACTTTTTATTTTTTTTGCAAATAATAAGGTATATGTTTTTGTGGGTGCAGCCTTTCAATGTCCAAATGACGGTTTCGGGATACAAAAATTGGTAGACATGTAGAGAAACCCTAGCACTAGTGCAGCGCTATTTTTCCAAAATTAAATGTTTAAATTTTTTTTTTTTAAATTATGTAAGTGATCAAACCTCGAGAACGGTACGTCAAATGTGGGTGCATCCTTTGAAGATCTTAATGCTCATTTCGACTTGGATTTTTTATAGCATATAGAGGTTGGTGTCTACAAGTGCCTGGCATACAATTTTTTTTTAAATGGTTGTGAAATGAAAAAGTTACAGAATAAACACTAACAGGATGTTTTTTTTACTTAAGGAGTGATGACACAAAAAAATTAGGAAATAAATAGAAAATCTCAATATTTTTTTTTTAAATTACATATTTTGAATCTGCATTAAAAATTCTATCTATGCCTAAAATTTCGTCAATAATGGTCATGTATGTCATGTTGTAGAGAGCAGTGAAAAGCAGGCATATTGAGAAAAATGGTGGAAATGTCTAATTAGCTATGGTTTAGTAAATTCCATAGCACGGGTTTGGTAAGTCCGAACCAACCACAACGGACTGTGGCTGACACGCGGGTGTGTGAGGAGTGCGTGATTAGGTTCTCAGGAACGCGTGCGCGTTGTGTTTAAATTCAAATAACGCACGCGCGTTATATATAAATTCAAATTTTATTGTTTTCGCGCTCAATGTTATACGAAACGCGCTAGCGCTGTGTATATACATCACGCGCGTGCATTATTATCTTCACAAAATAATGTTTTGAAGTGTTAGATGGAGATAAAGGGGGTGAGAGAAAGATGATGATGATGAAGATGATGGTGATGAAGATGATGAAGATGATGATGATGATGATGATGAATATCATGATGAAGATGATGATGATGATGATGAATATCATGATGAAGATGATGATGATGATGATAAAGATGGTGATGATGATGATGATGAAGATAATGATGATGATAATGATGATGAAGATGATGATCATGATCATGATGATGATGACGATGAAGATGATGGTGATGATGATGACGATGACGACCACAACGATGATGATGATGATGATGATGATGATGATGAATGATGAGGAGGAGGAAGATGGAGATGAATATGATGATGACGATGATGATGATGATGGAGATGGTGATGACGATGATGATGATGATGATGGAGATGGTGATGAGTATGATGATGATGATGATGATGATGAAGATGACGATGAGGATGATGAAGATGAAGATGATGGTGATGATGAGGAGGAGGATGATGATGATGATGATGATTGATCATCATCATCGGGTCTTTTTTATCATCACCACCATCACCATTATCATCATCATCATC